>OU342742.1:112455705-112954850 GCA_910589775.1 Avena eriantha | reverse complement strand
TTCGTCGTTTTTGTGTTTTATGACCGTTTTCATTGACCTATTGCCATAGTTCAAGGGTTCAAGGCGATTTACAATGCCATTAGACCCGATACATGTTTGAGGGCATGACCAAAAACTTGTTGTTTTTATGTTTTATGGTTTTTTTCATGCTCTATTACCTATAGTTGTGAGTTTCCAGGTGGGTTTGCATTGCTCGTTAGACCCGATAATGTTTGAGAGTTTTAACCAAAAACTCGTCGATTTCGCGTTTACGGCCGTTTTCATGAGTTATTGCACACTGTTTTGGTGCTCCATGAGGATTTGCATGGACATTAGAACCGATGCATGTTCATGGGGATGGGAAAAAATTCGTCGTTTTTGTGTTTTATGACTGTTTTCATGAGCTATTGCCATAGTTCAAGGGTTTCAAGGCGATTTACAATGACCATTAGACCCGATACATGTTTGAGGGCATGACCAAAAACTTGTTGTTTTTTATGTTTTATGGTTGTTTTCATGCTCTATTACCTATAGTTGTGAGTTTCCGGTGGGTTTGCATTGCTCGTTAGACTCGATACATGTTTGAGAGTTTAAAACTAAAAACTCGTTGACTTCGTGTATTATGGCTATTTTCATGAGTGATTGCCCATAGTTTGGGGTTCCAAGGGGGATTTACCACCAACCCTTAGACCCGATATATGTTTGAGAGTTATGACCAAAAGCTCGTCGTTTTCATCTTTATACGGCTATTCTCATCAGCTATTGGACACTGTTTTTGGTGCTCCATGAGGATTACAACAATCCTAGACGCGCTACATGTTTTGAGAGTTATGAACCAAAAACTCGCCATTTTCACGTTTTGCGGCCGTTTTCAGGAGCTATTGGCCACTGTTTTGCCACTCTAGGGGGATTTACAACGGTCCCTAAGACCCCATACGTGTTTGAGAGTTATGACTAAAACCTCATCGTTTTCACGTTTACGACCGTTTTCATGAGTTATTGCACACTGTTTTGGCAATCTAGGGGGATTTACAACGATCCTAGACCCGATACAGTTGAGAGTTATGACCAAAACTCATCGTTTTTTGCGTTTTACAACCGTTTTCATGCAGTTATTGCACACTGTTTTGGTGCTCCATGAGGATTTCATGAACCGTTAGAACCGATGCATGTTCAAGGGGATGGGAAAAAATTCGTCGTTTTTGTGTTTTATGACCGTTTTCATGAGCTATTGCCATAGTTCAAGGGTTTGAAGGCGATTTACAACGACCATTAGACCCGATACATGTTTGAGGGCATGACCAAAAAATTGTTGTTTTTATGTTTTATGGTTGTTTTCATGCTCTATTACCTATACTTGTTAGTTTCCAGTTGGGTTTGGATTGCTCGTTAGACCCGATACATGTTTGAGAGTTTTAACCAAAAACTCGTCGATTTCGCGTTTTATGGCTGTTTTCATGAGTTATTGCCCATAGTTTTGGGGTTCCAATGGGGATTTACAACAATCCTTAAACCTGATATAGGTTTGAGGGTTATGACCAAAAACTCATCATATTTCATGTTTTACGGCCGTTCTCACCAGCTATTGGACACTGTTTGGTGCTCCATGAGGATTTACAACGATCCTAAGACCCGTTACATGTTTGAGAGTTATGACCAAAAACTTGTCGTTTTCACGTTTTATGGCCGTTTTCATGAGCTATTGGACACTGTTCTGGCACTCTAGGTGGATTTACAACGATGCTAAGACCCCATACATGTTTGAGAGTTATGACCAAAAAATCGTTGTTTTCACGTTTTACGACCATTTTCATAAGTTATTGCACACTGTTTTGTCACTCTAGGGGGATTTACAACGATCCTAAGACCCGATACATGTTTGAGAGTTATGACCAAAAAGTCGTCGTTTTTTGCGTTTTACGACCGTTTTCAGGAGTTATTGCACACTGTTTTGGTGCTCCATGAGGATTTACAACAAACCCTTAGACCCGATATAGGTTTGAGAGTTATGACCAAAATCTCGTCGTTTTTCATGTTTACGGCCGTTCTCAGGAGCTATTGGACACTTATTTGGTGCTCCAAGAGGATTTACAACGATCCTAAGGCCCGATACATGTTTGAGAGTTTATGACCAAAAACTCGTTGTTTTCACGTTTACGGCCGTTTTCATGAGCTATTGGACAATGTTTTGGCACTGTAGGGGGATTTACAATGATCCTAAGACCCAATACATGTTTGAGAGTTATGACCAAAAACTCGTCGTTTTCACGTTTTACGACCCTTTTCATGAGGTATTGCACACGGTTTTGGCACTCTAGGTCATTACAACGATCCTAAGACTCGATACATGTTTGAGAGGTATGACCAAAAACTCGTCGTTTTCGCGTTTTAGGGCCGTTTTCATGAGTTATTGCACACTGTTTTGGTGCTCATGAGGATTTGCATGGACCTTAGAACCGATGCATGTTTAAGGGGATGGGCAAAAATTCGTCGTTTTTGTGTTTTATGACCGTTTTCATGACCTATTGCCATAGTTCAAGGGTTTCAAGGCGATTTACAATGACCATTAGACCCGATACATGTTTGAGGGCATGACCAAAAACTTGTTGTTTTTATGTTTTATGGTTTTTTTCATGCTCTATTACCTATAGTTGTGAGTTTCCAGGTGGGTTTGCATTGCTCGTTAGACCCGATACATGTTTGAGAGTTTTAACCAAAAACTCGTCGATTTCGCGTTTACGGCCGTTTTCATGAGTTATTGCACACTGTTTTGGTGCTCCATGAGGATTTGCATGGACCATTAGAACCGATGCATGTTCATGGGGATGGGAAAAAATTCGTCGTTTTTGTGTTTTATGACTGTTTTCATGAGCTATTGCCATAGTTCAAGGGTTTCAAGGCGATTTACAATGACCATTAGACCCGATACATGTTTGAGGGCATGACCAAAAACTTGTTGTTTTTTATGTTTTATGGTTGTTTTCATGCTCTATTACCTATAGTTGTGAGTTTCCGGTTGGGTTTGCATTGCTCGTTAGACTCGATACATGTTTGAGAGTTTTAACTAAAAACTCGTTGACTTCGTGTATTATGGCTATTTTCATGAGTGATTGCCCATAGTTTTGGGGTTCCAAGGGGGATTTACCACAACCCTTAGACCCGATATATGTTTGAGAGTTATGACCAAAAGCTCGTCGTTTTTCATCTTTTACGGCTATTCTCATCAGCTATTGGACACTGTTTTGGTGCTCCATGAGGATTTACAACAATCCTAAGACGCGCTACATGTTTGAGAGTTATGACCAAAAACTCGCCATTTTCACGTTTTGCGGCCGTTTTCATGAGCTATTGGCCACTGTTTTGCCACTCTAGGGGGATTTACAACGGTCCTAAGACCCCATACGTGTTTGAGAGTTATGACTAAAAACTCATCGTTTTCACGTTTTACGACCGTTTTCATGAGTTATTGCACACTGTTTTGGCAATCTAGGGGGATTTACAACGATCCTAAGACCCGATACATGTTTGAGAGTTATGACCAAAACTCATCGTTTTTGCGTTTTACAACCGTTTTCATGAGTTATTGCACACTGTTTTGGTGCTCCATGAGGATTTTCATGAACCGTTAGAACCGATGCATGTTCAAGGGGATGGGAAAAAATTCGTCGTTTTGTGTTTTATGACCGTTTTCATGAGCTATTGCCATAGTTCAAGGGTTTGAAGGCGATTTACAACGACCATTAGACCCGATACATGTTTGAGGGCATGACCAAAAAATTGTTGTTTTTATGTTTTATGGTTGTTTTCATGCTCTATTACCTATACTTGTTAGTTTCCAGTTGGGTTTGGATTGCTCGTTAGACCCGATACATGTTTGAGAGTTTTAACCAAAAACTCGTCGATTTCGCGTTTTATGGCTTGTTTTCATGAGTTATTGCCCATAGTTTTGGGGTTCCAATGGGGATTTACAACAATCCTTAAACCTGATATAGGTTTGAGGGTTATGACCAAAAACTCATCATATTTCATGTTTTACGGCCGTTCTCACCAGCTATTGGACACTGTTTTGGTGCTCCATGAGGATTTACAACGATCCTAAGACCCGTTACATGTTTGAGAGTTATGACCAAAAACTTGTCGTTTTCACGTTTTATGGCCGTTTTCATGAGCTATTGGACACTGTTCTGGCACTCTAGGTGGATTTACAACGATGCTAAGACCCCATACATGTTTGAGAGTTATGACCAAAAAATCGTTGTTTTCACGTTTTACGACCATTTTCATAAGTTATTGCACACTGTTTTGTCACTCTAGGGGGATTTACAACGATCCTAAGACCCGATACATGTTTGAGAGTTATGACCAAAAAGTCGTCGTTTTTGCGTTTTACGACCGTTTTCAGGAGTTATTGCACACTGTTTTGGTGCTCCATGAGGATTTACAACAACCCTTAGACCCGATATAGGTTTGAGAGTTATGACCAAAATCTCGTCGTTTTTCATGTTTTACGGCCGTTCTCAGGAGCTATTGGACACTTATTTGGTGCTCCAAGAGGATTTACAACGATCCTAAGGCCCGATACATGTTTGAGAGTTATGACCAAAAACTCGTTGTTTTCACGTTTTACGGCCGTTTTCATGAGCTATTGGACAATGTTTTGGCACTGTAGGGGGATTTACAATGATCCTAAGACCCAATACATGTTTGAGAGTTATGACCAAAAACTCGTCGTTTTCACGTTTTACGACCCTTTTCATGAGTTATTGCACACGGTTTTGGCACTCTAGGTCATTTACAACGATCCTAAGACTCGATACATGTTTGAGAGGTATGACCAAAAACTCGTCGTTTTCGCGTTTTAGGGCCGTTTTCATGAGTTATTGCACACTGTTTTGGTGCTCCATGAGGATTTGCATGGACCTTAGAACCGATGCATGTTTAAGGGGATGGGCAAAAATTCGTCGTTTTTGTGTTTTATGACCGTTTTCATGACCTATTGCCATAGTTCAAGGGTTTCAAGGCGATTTACAATGACCATTAGACCCGATACATGTTTGAGGGCATGACCAAAAACTTGTTGTTTTTATGTTTTATGGTTTTTTTCATGCTCTATTACCTATAGTTGTGAGTTTCCAGGTGGGTTTGCATTGCTCGTTAGACCCGATACATGTTTGAGAGTTTTAACCAAAAACTCGTCGATTTCGCGTTTTACGGCCGTTTTCATGAGTTATTGCACACTGTTTTGGTGCTCCATGAGGATTTGCATGGACCATTAGAACCGATGCATGTTCATGGGGATGGGAAAAAATTCGTCGTTTTTGTGTTTTATGACTGTTTTCATGAGCTATTGCCATAGTTCAAGGGTTTCAAGGCGATTTACAATGACCATTAGACCCGATACATGTTTGAGGGCATGACCAAAAACTTGTTGTTTTTTATGTTTTATGGTTGTTTTCATGCTCTATTACCTATAGTTGTGAGTTTCCGGTTGGGTTTGCATTGCTCGTTAGACTCGATACATGTTTGAGAGTTTTAACTAAAAACTCGTTGACTTCGTGTATTATGGCTATTTTCATGAGTGATTGCCCATAGTTTTGGGGTTCCAAGGGGGATTTACCACAACCCTTAGACCCGATATATGTTTGAGAGTTATGACCAAAAGCTCGTCGTTTTTCATCTTTTACGGCTATTCTCATCAGCTATTGGACACTGTTTTGGTGCTCCATGAGGATTTACAACAATCCTAAGACGCGCTACATGTTTGAGAGTTATGACCAAAAACTCGCCATTTTCACGTTTTGCGGCCGTTTTCATGAGCTATTGGCCACTGTTTTGCCACTCTAGGGGGATTTACAACGGTCCTAAGACCCCATACGTGTTTGAGAGTTATGACTAAAAACTCATCGTTTTCACGTTTTACGACCGTTTTCATGAGTTATTGCACACTGTTTTGGCAATCTAGGGGGATTTACAACGATCCTAAGACCCGATACATGTTTGAGAGTTATGACCAAAACTCATCGTTTTTTGCGTTTTACAACCGTTTTCATGAGTTATTGCACACTGTTTTGGTGCTCCATGAGGATTTTCATGAACCGTTAGAACCGATGCATGTTCAAGGGGATGGGAAAAAATTCGTCGTTTTTGTGTTTTATGACCGTTTTCATGAGCTATTGCCATAGTTCAAGGGTTTGAAGGCGATTTACAACGACCATTAGACCCGATACATGTTTGAGGGCATGACCAAAAAATTGTTGTTTTTATGTTTTATGGTTGTTTTCATGCTCTATTACCTATACTTGTTAGTTTCCAGTTGGGTTTGGATTGCTCGTTAGACCCGATACATGTTTGAGAGTTTTAACCAAAAACTCGTCGATTTCGCGTTTTATGGCTGCTTTCATGAGTTATTGCCCATAGTTTTGGGGTTCCAATGGGGATTTACAACAATCCTTAAACCTGATATAGGTTTGAGGGTTATGACCAAAAACTCATCATATTTCATGTTTTACGGCCGTTCTCACCAGCTATTGGACACTGTTTTGGTGCTCCATGAGGATTTACAACGATCCTAAGACCCGTTACATGTTTGAGAGTTATGACCAAAAACTTGTCGTTTTCACGTTTTATGGCCGTTTTCATGAGCTATTGGACACTGTTCTGGCACTCTAGGTGGATTTACAACGATGCTAAGACCCCATACATGTTTGAGAGTTATGACCAAAAAATCGTTGTTTTCACGTTTTACGACCATTTTCATAAGTTATTGCACACTGTTTTGTCACTCTAGGGGGATTTACAACGATCCTAAGACCCGATACATGTTTGAGAGTTATGACCAAAAAGTCGTCGTTTTTGCGTTTTACGACCGTTTTCAGGAGTTATTGCACACTGTTTTGGTGCTCCATGAGGATTTACAACAACCCTTAGACCCGATATAGGTTTGAGAGTTATGACCAAAATCTCGTCGTTTTTCATGTTTTACGGCCGTTCTCAGGAGCTATTGGACACTTATTTGGTGCTCCAAGAGGATTTACAACGATCCTAAGGCCCGATACATGTTTGAGAGTTATGACCAAAAACTCGTTGTTTTCACGTTTTACGGCCGTTTTCATGAGCTATTGGACAATGTTTTGGCACTGTAGGGGGATTTACAATGATCCTAAGACCCAATACATGTTTGAGAGTTATGACCAAAAACTCGTCGTTTTCACGTTTTACGACCCTTTTCATGAGTTATTGCACACGGTTTTGGCACTCTAGGTCATTTACAACGATCCTAAGACTCGATACATGTTTGAGAGGTATGACCAAAAACTCGTCGTTTTCGCGTTTTAGGGCCGTTTTCATGAGTTATTGCACACTGTTTTGGTGCTCCATGAGGATTTGCATGGACCTTAGAACCGATGCATGTTTAAGGGGATGGGCAAAAATTCGTCGTTTTTGTGTTTTATGACCGTTTTCATGACCTATTGCGATAGTTCAAGGGTTTCAAGGCGATTTACAATGACCATTAGACCCGATACATGTTTGAGGGCATGACCAAAAACTTGTTGTTTTTATGTTTTATGGTTTTTTTCATGCTCTATTACCTATAGTTGTCAGTTTCCAGGTGGGTTTGCATTGCTCGTTAGACCCGATACATGTTTGAGAGTTTTAACCAAAAACTCGTCGATTTCGCGTTTTACGGCCGTTTTCATGAGTTATTGCACACTGTTTTGGTGCTCCATGAGGATTTGCATGGACCATTAGAACCGATGCATGTTCATGGGGATGGGAAAAAATTCGTCGTTTTTGTGTTTTATGACTGTTTTCATGAGCTATTGCCATAGTTCAAGGGTTTCAAGGCGATTTACAATGACCATTAGACCCGATACATGTTTGAGGGCATGACCAAAAACTTGTTGTTTTTTATGTTTTTATGGTTGTTTTCATGCTCTATTACCTATAGTTGTGAGTTTCCGGTTGGGTTTGCATTGCTCGTTAGACTCGATACATGTTTGAGAGTTTTAACTAAAAACTCGTTGACTTCGTGTATTATGACTATTTTCATGAGTGATTGCCCATAGTTTTGGGGTTCCAAGGGGGATTTACCACAACCCTTAGACCCGATATATGTTTGAGAGTTATGACCAAAAGCTCGTCGTTTTTCATCTTTTACGGCTATTCTCATCAGCTATTGGACACTGTTTTGGTGCTCCATGAGGATTTACAACAATCCTAAGACGCGCTACATGTTTGAGAGTTATGACCAAAAACTCGCCATTTTCACGTTTTGCGGCCGTTTTCATGAGCTATTGGCCACTGTTTTGCCACTCTAGGGGGATTTACAACGGTCCTAAGACCCCATACGTGTTTGAGAGTTATGACTAAAAACTCATCGTTTTCACGTTTTACGACCGTTTTCATGAGTTATTGCACACTGTTTTGGCAATCTAGGGGGATTTACAACGATCCTAAGACCCGATACATGTTTGAGAGTTATGACCAAAACTCATCGTTTTTGCGTTTTACAACCGTTTTCATGAGTTATTGCACACTGTTTTGGTGCTCCATGAGGATTTTCATGAACCGTTAGAACCGATGCATGTTCAAGGGGATGGGAAAAAATTCGTCGTTTTTGTGTTTTATGACCGTTTTCATGAGCTATTGCCATAGTTCAAGGGTTTGAAGGCGATTTACTACGACCATTAGACCCGATACATGTTTGAGGGCATAACCAAAAAATTGTTGTTTTTATGTTTTATGGTTGTTTTCATGCTCTATTACCTATACTTGTTAGTTTCCAGTTGGGTTTGGATTGCTCGTTAGACCCGATACATGTTTGAGAGTTTTAACCAAAAACTCGTCGATTTCGCGTTTTATGGCTGTTTTCATGAGTTATTGCCCATAGTTTTGGGGTTCCAATGGGGATTTACAACAATCCTTAAACCTGATATAGGTTTGAGGGTTATGACCAAAACTCATCATATTTCATGTTTTACGGCCGTTCTCACTAGCTATTGGACACTGTTTTGGTGCTCCATGAGGATTTACAACGATCCTAAGACCCGTTACATGTTTGAGAGTTATGACCAAAAACTTGTCGTTTTCACGTTTTATGGCCGTTTTCATGAGCTATTGGACACTGTTCTGGCACTCTAGGTGGATTTACAACGATGCTAAGACCCCATACATGTTTGAGAGTTATGACCAAAAAATCGTTGTTTTCACGTTTTACGACCATTTTCATAAGTTATTGCACACTGTTTTGTCACTCTAGGGGGATTTACAACAATCCTAAGACCCGATACATGTTTGAGAGTTATGACCAAAAAGTCGTCGTTTTTGCGTTTTACGACCGTTTTCAGGAGTTATTGCACACTGTTTTGGTGCTCCATGAGGATTTACAACAACCCTTAGACCCGATATAGGTTTGAGAGTTATGACCAAAATCTCGTCGTTTTTCATGTTTTACGGCCGTTCTCAGGAGCTATTGGACACTTATTTGGTGCTCCAAGAGGATTTACAACGATCCTAAGGCCCGATACATGTTTGAGAGTTATGACCAAAAACTCGTTGTTTTCACGTTTTACGGCCGTTTTCATGAGCTATTGGACAATGTTTTGGCACTGTAGGGGGATTTACAATGATCCTAAGACCCAATACATGTTTGAGAGTTATGACCAAAAACTCGTCGTTTTCACGTTTTACGACCCTTTTCATGAGTTATTGCACACGGTTTTGGCACTCTAGGTCATTTACAACGATCCTAAGACTCGATACATGTTTGAGAGGTATGACCAAAAACTCGTCGTTTTCGCGTTTTAGGGCCGTTTTCATGAGTTATTGCACACTGTTTTGGTGCTCCATGAGGATTTGCATGGACCTTAGAACCGATGCATGTTTAAGGGGATGGGCAAAAATTCGTCGTTTTTGTGTTTTATGACCGTTTTCATGACCTATTGCCATAGTTCAAGGGTTTCAAGGCGATTTACAATGACCATTAGACCCGATACATGTTTGAGGGCATGACCAAAAACTTGTTGTTTTTATGTTTTATGGTTTTTTTCATGCTCTATTACCTATAGTTGTCAGTTTCCAGGTGGGTTTGCATTGCTCGTTAGACCCGATACATGTTTGAGAGTTTTAACCAAGAACTCGTCGATTTCGCGTTTTACGGCCGTTTTCATGAGTTATTGCACACTGTTTTGGTGCTCCATGAGGATTTGCATGGACCATTAGAACCGATGCATGTTCATGGGGATGGGAAAAAATTCGTCGTTTTTGTGTTTTATGACTGTTTTCATGAGCTATTGCCATAGTTCAAGGGTTTCAAGGCGATTTACAATGACCATTAGACCCGATACATGTTTGAGGGCATGACCAAAAACTTGTTGTTTTTTATGTTTTATGGTTGTTTTCATGCTCTATTACCTATAGTTGTGAGTTTCCGGTTGGGTTTGCATTGCTCGTTAGACTCGATACATGTTTGAGAGTTTTAACTAAAAACTCGTTGACTTCGTGTATTATGGCTATTTTCATGAGTGATTGCCCATAGTTTTGGGGTTCCAAGGGGGATTTACCACAACCCTTAGACCCGATATATGTTTGAGAGTTATGACCAAAAGCTCGTCGTTTTTCATCTTTTACGGCTATTCTCATCAGCTATTGGACACTGTTTTGGTGCTCCATGAGGATTTACAACAATCCTAAGACGCGCTACATGTTTGAGAGTTATGACCAAAAACTCGCCATTTTCACGTTTTGCGGCCGTTTTCATGAGCTATTGGCCACTGTTTTGCCACTCTAGGGGGATTTACAACGGTCCTAAGACCCCATACGTGTTTGAGAGTTATGACTAAAAACTCATCGTTTTCACGTTTTACGACCGTTTTCATGAGTTATTGCACACTGTTTTGGCAATCTAGGGGGATTTACAACGATCCTAAGACCCGATACATGTTTGAGAGTTATGACCAAAACTCATCGTTTTTGCGTTTTACAACCGTTTTCATGAGTTATTGCACACTGTTTTGGTGCTCCATGAGGATTTTCATGAACCGTTAGAACCGATGCATGTTCAAGGGGATGGGAAAAAATTCGTCGTTTTTGTGTTTTATGACCGTTTTCATGAGCTATTGCCATAGTTCAAGGGTTTGAAGGCGATTTACAACGACCATTAGACCCGATACATGTTTGAGGGCATGACCAAAAAATTGTTGTTTTTATGTTTTATGGTTGTTTTCATGCTCTATTACCTATACTTGTTAGTTTCCAGTTGGGTTTGGATTGCTCGTTAGACCCGATACATGTTTGAGAGTTTTAACCAAAAACTCGTCGATTTCGCGTTTTACGGCCGTTTTCATGAGTTATTGCCCATAGTTTTGGGGTTCCAATGGGGATTTACAACAATCCTTAAACCTGATATAGGTTTGAGGGTTATGACCAAAAACTCATCATATTTCATGTTTTACGGCCGTTCTCACCAGCTATTGGACACTGTTTTGGTGCTCCATGAGGATTTACAACGATCCTAAGACCCGTTACATGTTTGAGAGTTATGACCAAAAACTTGTCGTTTTCACGTTTTATGGCCGTTTTCATGAGCTATTGGACACTGTTCTGGCACTCTAGGTGGATTTACAACGATGCAAAGACCCCATACATGTTTGAGAGTTATGACCAAAAAATCGTTGTTTTCACGTTTTACGACCATTTTCATAAGTTATTGCACACTGTTTTGTCACTCTAGGGGGATTTACAACGATCCTAAGACCCGATACATGTTTGAGAGTTATGACCAAAAAGTCGTCGTTTTTGCGTTTTACGACCGTTTTCAGGAGTTATTGCACACTGTTTTGGTGCTCCATGAGGATTTACAACAACCCTTAGACCCGATATAAGTTTGAGAGTTATGACCAAAATCTCGTCGTTTTTCATGATTTACGGCCGTTCTCAGGAGCTATTGGACACTTATTTGGTGCTCCAAGAGGATTTACAACGATCCTAAGGCCCGATACATGTTTGAGAGTTATGACCAAAAACTCGTTGTTTTCACGTTTTACGGCCGTTTTCATCAGCTATTGGACAATGTTTTGGCACTGTAGGGGGATTTACAATGATCCTAAGACCCAATACATGTTTGAGAGTTATGACCAAAAACTCGTCGTTTTCACGTTTTACGACCCTTTTCATGAGTTATTGCACACGGTTTTGGCACTCTAGGTCATTTACAACGATCCTAAGACTCGATACATGTTTGAGAGGTATGACCAAAAACTCGTCGTTTTCGCGTTTTAGGGCCGTTTTCATGAGTTATTGCACACTGTTTTGGTGCTCCATGAGGATTTGCATGGACCTTAGAACCGATGCATGTTTAAGGGGATGGGCAAAAATTCGTCGTTTTTGTGTTTTATGACCGTTTTCATGACCTATTGCCATAGTTCAAGGGTTTCAAGGCGATTTACAATGACCATTAGACCCGATACATGTTTGAGGGCATGACCAAAAACTTGTTGTTTTTATGTTTTATGGTTGTTTTCATGCTCTATTACCTATAGTTGTGAGTTTCCAGCTGGGTTTGCATTGCTCGTTAGACACGATACATGTTTGAGAGTTTTAACCAAAAACTCGTCGATTTCGCGTATTATGGCTATTTTCATGAGTTATTGCCCATAGTTTTGGGGTTCCAAGGGGGATTTACAACAACCCTTAGACCCGATATAGGTTTGAGAGTTATGACCAAAATCTCGTCGTTTTTCATGTTTTACGGCGGTTCTCACCAGCTATTGGACACTGTTTTGGTGCTCCATGAGGATTTACAACGATCCTAAGACCCGATACATGTTTGAGAGTTATGACCAAAAACTCGCTGTTTTCACGTTTTATGGCCGTTCTCATGAGCTATTGGACAGTGTTCTGGCACTTTAGGGGGATTCACAATGATGCTAAGACCCCATACATGTTTGAGAGTTATGACCAAAAAATCGTTGTTTTCACGTTCTACGACCGTTTTCATGAGTTATTGCACACTGTTTTGGCACTCTAGGGGGATTTACAACGATCCTAAGACCCGATACATGTTTGAGAGTTATGACCAAAAAGTCGTCGTTTTCGCGTTTTACGATCATTTTCATGAGTTATTGCACACTGTTTTGGTGCTCCATGAGGATTTGCGTGACTCGTTAGAACCGATGCATGTTTAAGGGGATGGGAAAAAATTCGTCGTTTTTGTGTTTTGTGACCATTTTCATGAGCTATTTCCATAGTTCAAGGGTTTCAAGGCGATTTACAACGACCATTAGACCCGATACATGTTAGAGAGCATGACCAAAAACTTGTTGTTTTTATGTTTTATGGTTATTTTCGTGCTCTATTACCTATAGTTGTGAGTTTCTAGTTGGTTTTGGATTGCTCGTTAGACCCGATACATGTTTGAGAGTTTTAACCAAAAACTCGTCGATTTCGCGTGTTATGGCTATTTTCATGAGTTATTGCCCATAGTTTTGGGGGTCCAAGGGGGGTTTACAACAACCCTTAGACCCGATATAGATTTGAGGGTTATGACCAAAAACTCATCATTTTTCATGTTTGACGGCCGTTCTCATGAGCTATTGGACACTGTTTTGGTGCTCTATGAGGATTTACAACGATCCTAAGACCCGATACATGTTTGAGAGTTATGACCAAAAACTCGTCGTTTTCACGTTTTACGGCCGTTTTCATGAGCTATTGGACACTATTTTTCAACTCTAGGGGAATTTACAACGATCCTAAGACCCAATACATGTTTGAGAGTTATGACCAAAAACTCGTCGTTTTCGCATTTTACGACCCTTTTCACGAGTTATTGCACACTGTTTAGGTGCTCCATGAGGATTTGCATTGGACCGTGAGACCCGATGCATGTTTAAGGGGATGAGCAAAAAATCGTCATTTTTGTGTTTTATGACCGTTTTCATGAGCTATTGCCACAGTTCAAGGGTTTCAATGCGATTTACAACGACCACTAGACCCGATACATGTTTGAGGGCATGACCAAAAACTTGTTGTTTTTATGTTTTATGGTTTTTTTCATGCTCTATTACCTACAGTTGTGAGTTTCTAGGTGGGTTCGCATTGCTCGTTAGACCCGATACATGTTTGAGAGTTTTAACCAAAATCTCATCGATTACGCGTATTAAGGCTATTTTCATGAGTTGTTGCCCATAGTTTTGGGGTTCCTGGGGATTTACAACAACCCTAAGACCCGATACAGGTTTGAGGGTTATGACCAAAAACTCTTCATTTTTCACGTTTTACGGTCGTTTTCAAGACCTATTGCACACTGTTTGGGGCTTCGCGGGGATTTACAACGATCCTAGAATCCGGTACATGTTTGAGAGTTATGACCCAAAACTCGTCGTTTTTCATGTTTTACGGCCGTTCTCATGAGCTATTGGACACTTATTTGGTGCTCCAAGAGGATTTACAACGATCCTAAGGCCCGATACATGTTTGAGAGTGATGACCAAAAACTCGTTGTTTTCACGTCTTACGGCCGTTTTCATGAGCTATTGGACACTGTTTTGGCACTGTAGGGGGATTTACAACAATCCTAAGACCCAACACATGTTTGAGAGTTATGACCAAAAACTCGTCGTTTTCACGTTTTACGACCCTTTTCATGAGTTATTGCACACGGTTTTGGCACTCTAGCTGATTTACAACGATCCTAAGCCCCGATACATGTTTGAGAGGTATGACCAAAAACTCGTCGTTTTCGCGTTTTAGGGCCGTTTTCATGAGTTATTGCACACTCTTTTGGTGCTCCATGAGGATTTGCATGGACCGTTAGAACCGATGCATGTTTAAGGGGATGGGCAAAAATTCGTCGTTTTTGTGTTTTATGACCGTTTTCATGAGCTATTGCCATAGTTCAAGGGTTTCAAGGCAATTTACAATGACCATTAGACCCGATACATGTTTGAGGGCATGACCAAAAACTTGTTGTTTTTATGTTTTATGGTTGTTTTCATGCTCTATTACCTATAATTGTGAGTTTCCATCTGGGTTTGCACTGCTCGTTAAACCCGATACATGTTTGAGAGTTTTAACCAAAAACTCGTCGATTTCGTGTATTATGGCTATTTTCATGAGTTATTGCCCATAGTTTTGGGGTTCCAAGGGGGATTTACAACAACCCTTAGACCCGATATAGGTTTGAGAGTTATGACCAAAAACTCATCATATTTCATGTTTTACGGCCGTTCTCACCAGCTATTGGACACTGTTTTGGTGCTCCATGAGGATTTACAACGATCCTAAGACCCGTTACATGTTTGAGAGTTATGACCAAAAACTTGTCGTTTTCACGTTTTATGGCCGTTTTCATGAGCTATTGGACACTGTTCTGGCACTCTAGGGGGATTTACAACGATGCTAAGACCCCATACATGTTTGAGAGTTATGACCAAAAAATCGTTGTTTTCACGTTTTACGACCATTTTCATGAGTTATTGCACACTGTTTTGTCACTCTAGGGGGATTTACAACGATCCTAAGACCCGATACATGTTTGAGAGTTATGACCAAAAATTCGTCGTTTTTTGCGTTTTACGACCGTTTTCAGGAGTTATTGCACACTATTTTGGTGCTCCATAAGGATTTACAACAACCCTTAGACCCGATATAGGTTTGAGAGTTATGACCAAAATCTCGTCGTTTTTCATGTTTTATGGCCGTTCTCAGGAGCTATTGGACACTTATTTGGTGCTCCAAGAGGATTTACAACGATCCTAAGGCCCGATACATGTTTGAGAGTTATGACCAAAAACTCGTTGTTTTCACGTTTTACTGCCGTTTTCATGAGCTATTGGACAATGTTTTGGCACTGTAGGGGGATTTACAATGATCCTAAGACCCAATACATGTTTGAGAGTTATGAACAAAAACTCGTCGTTTTCACGTTTTACGACCCTTTTCATGAGTTATTGCACACGGTTTTGGCACTCTAGGTCATTTACAACGATCCTAAGACCCGATACATGTTTGAGAGGTATGACCAAAAACTCGTCGTTTTCGCGTTTTAGGGCCGTTTTCATGAGTTATTGCACACTGTTTTGGTGCTCCATGAGGATTTGCATGGACCGTTAGAACCGATGCATGTTTAAGGGGATGGTCAAAAATTCGTCGTTTTTGTGTTTTATGACCGTTTTCATGAGCCATTGCCATAGTTCAAGGGTTTCAATATGATTTACAACGACCACTAGACCCGATACATGTTTGAGGGCATGACCAAAAACTTGTTGTTTTTATGTTTTATGCTTTTTTTCATGCTCTATTACCTATAGTTGTGAGTTTCCAGGTGGGTTTGCATTGCTCGTTAGACCCGATACATGTTTGAGAGTTTTAACCAAAAACTCGTCGATTTCGCGTATTATGGCTATTTTCATGAGTTGTTGCCTATAGTTTTGGGGTTCCTGGGGATTTACAACAACCCTAAGACCCGATACAGGTTTGAGGGTTATGACCAAAAACTCTTCGTTTTTCACGTTTTACGGTCGTTTTCATGACCTATTGCACACTATTTTGGGGCTTCATGGGGATTTACAACGATCCTAGAATCCGGTACATGTTTGAGAGTTACGACCAAAAACTCGTCGTTTTTCATGTTTTACGGCCGTTCTCATGAGCCATTGGACACTGTTTTGGTGCTCCATGAGGATTTACAACGATCCTAAGGCCCGATACATGTTTGAGAGTTATGACCAAAAACTCGTTGTTTTCACGTTTTACGGCCGTTTTCATGAGCTATTGGACACTGTTTTGGCACTGTAGGGGGATTTACAACGATCCTAAGACCCAATACATGTTTGAGAGTTATGACCAAAAACTCGTCGTTTTCACGTTTTACGACCCTTTTCATGAGTTATTGCACACGGTTTTGGCACTCTAGGTCATTTACAACGATCCTAAGACCCGATACATGTTTGAGAGGTATGACCAAAAACTCATCGTTTTCACGTTTTAGGGCCGTTTTCACGAGTTATTGCATACTGTTTTGGTGCTCCATGAGGATTGTCATGGACCGTTAGACCCGATGCATGTTTAAGGGGATGAGCAAAAAATCGTCGTTTTTGTGTTTTATGACCGTTTTCATGAGCTATTGCCACAGTTCAAGGGTTTCAATGCGATTTACAACGATCACTAGACCCGATACATGTTTGAGGGCATGACCAAAAACTTGTTGTTTTTATGTTTTATGGTGTTTTTCATGCTCTATTACCTACAGTTGTGAGTTTCCAGGTGGGTTTGCATTGCCCGTTAGACCCGATACATGTTTGAGAGTTTTAACCAAAAACTCGTCGATTTCGCGTATTATGGCTATTTTCATGAGTTGTTGCCCATAGTTTTGGGGTTCCTGGGGATTTACAACAACCCTAAGACCCGATACAGGTTTGAGGGTTATGACAAAAAACTCTTTGTTTTTCACGTTTTACGGTCGTTTTCATGACCTATTGCACACTATTTTGGGGCTTCATGGGGATTTACAACGATCCTAGAATCCGGTACATGTTGGAGAGTTACGACCAAAAACTCGTCGTTTTTCATGTTTTACGGCCGTTCTCATGAGCCATTGGACACTGTTTTGGTGCTCCATGAGGATTTACAACGATCCTAAGGCCCGATACATGTTTGAGAGTTATGACCAAAAACTCGTTGTTTTCACGTTTTACGGCCGTTTTCATGAGCTATTGGACACTGTTTTGGCACTGTAGGGGGATTTACAACGATCCTAAGACCCAATACATGTTTGAGAGTTATGACCAAAAACTCGTCGTTTTCACGTTTTACGACCCTTTTCATGAGTTATTGCACACGGTTTTGGCACTCTAGGTCATTTACAACGATCCTAAGACCCGATACATGTTTGAGAGGTATGACCAAAAACTCATCGTTTTCACGTTTTAGGGTCGTTTTCACGAGTTATTGCACACTGTTTTGGTGCTCCATGAGGATTGTCATGGACCGTTAGACCCGATGCATGTTTAAGGGGATGCGCAAAAAATCGTCGTTTTTGTGTTTTATGACCGTTTTCATGAGCTATTGCCATAGTTCAAGGGTTTCAATGCGATTTACAACGACCACTAGACCCGATACATGTTTGAGGGCATGACCAAAAACTTGTTGTTTTTATGTTTTATGGTTTTTTTCATGCTCTATTACCTACAGTTGTGAGTTTCCAGGTGGGTTTGCATTGCTCGTTAGACCCGATACATGTTTGAGAGTTTTAACCAAAAACTCGTCGATTTCGCGTATTATGGCTATTTTCATGAGTTGTTGCCCATAGTTTTGGGGTTCCTGGGGATTTACAACAACCCTAAGACCCGATACAGGTTTGAGGGTTATGACAAAAAACTCTTCGTTTTTCACGTTTTACGGTCGTTTTCATGACCTATTGCACACTATTTTGGGGCTTCATGGGGATTTACAACGATCCTAGAATCCGGTACATGTTTGAGAGTTACGACCAAAAACTCGTCGTTTTTCATGTTTTACGGCCGTTCTCATGAGCTATTGGACACTGTTTTGGTGCTCCATGAGGATTTACAACGATCCTAAGGCCCGATACATGTTTGAGAGTTATGACCAAAAACTCGTTGTTTTCACGTTTTACGGTCGTTTTCATGAGCTATTGGACACTATTTCTGCACTGTAGGGGGATTTACAACGATCCTAAGACCCAATACATGTTTATGAGTTATGACCAAAAACTCGTCGTTTTCACATTTTACGACCCTTTTCATGAGTTATTGCACACGGTTTTGGCACTCTAGGTGATTTACAACGATCCTAAGACCCGATACATGTTTGAGAGGTATGACCAAAAACTCGTCGTTTTCGCGTTTTAGGGCCGTTTTCATGAGTTATTGCACACTGTTTTGGTGCTCCATGAGGATTTGCATGGACCGTTAGAACCGATGCATGTTTAAGGGGATGGGCAAAAATTCGTAGTTTTTGTGTTTTATGACCGTTTTCATGAGCTATTGCCATAGTTCAAGGGTTTCAATATGATTTACAACGACCACTAGACCCGATACATGTTTGAGGGCATGACCAAAAACTTGTTGTTTTTATGTTTTATGGTTTTTTTCATGCTCTATTACCTATAGTTGTGAGTTTCCAGGTGGGTTTGCATTGCTCGTTAGACCCGATACATGTTTGAGAGTTTTAACCAAAAACTCGTCGATTTCGCGTATTATGGCTATTTTCATGAGTTGTTGCCCATAGTTTTGGGGTTCCTGGGGATTTACAACAACCCTAAGACCCGATACAGGTTTGAGGGTTATGACCAAAAACTCTTCGTTTTTCACGTTTTACGGTCGTTTTCATGACCTATTGCACACTATTTTGGGGCTTCATGGGGATTTACAACGATCCTAGAATCCGGTACATGTTTGAGAGTTACGACCAAAAACTCGTCGTTTTTCATGTTTTACGGCCGTTCTCATGAGCCATTGGACACTGTTTTGGTGCTCCATGAGGATTTACAACGATCCTAAGGCCCGATACATGTTTGAGAGTTATGACCAAAAACTCGTTGTTTTCACGTTTTACGGCCGTTTTCATGAGCTATTGGACACTGTTTTGGCACTGTAGGGGGATTTACAACGATCCTAAGACCCAATACATGTTTGAGAGTTATGACCAAAAACTCGTCGTTTTCACGTTTTACGACCCTTTTCATGAGTTATTGCACACGGTTTTGGCACTCTAGGTCATTTACAACGATCCTAAGACCCGATACATGTTTGAGAGGTATGACCAAAAACTCATCGTTTTCACGTTTTAGGACCGTTTTCACGAGTTATTGCACACTGTTTTGGTGCTCCATGAGGATTGTCATGGACCGTTAGACCCGATGCATGTTTAAGGGGATGAGCAAAAAATCGTCGTTTTTGTGTTTTATGACCGTTTTCATGAGCTATTGCCACAGTTCAAGGGTTTCAATGCGATTTACAACGACCACTACACCCGATACATGTTTGAGGGCATGACCAAAAACTTGTTGTTTTTATGTTTTATGGTTTTTTTCATGCTCTATTACCTACAGTTGTGAGTTTCCAGGTGGGTTTGCATTGCTCGTTAGACCCGATACATGTTTGAGAGTTTTAACCAAAAACTCGTCGATTTCGCGTATTATGGCTATTTTCATGAGTTGTTGCCCATAGTTTTGGGGTTCCTGGGGATTTACAACAACCCTAAGACCCGATACAGGTTTGAGGGTTATGACAAAAAACTCTTCGTTTTTCACGTTTTACGGTCGTTTTCATGACCTATTGCACACTATTTTGGGGCTTCATGGGGATTTACAACGATCCTAGAATCCGGTACATGTTTGAGAGTTACGACCAAAAACTCGTCGTTTTTCATGTTTTACGGCCGTTCTCATGAGCCATTGGACACTGTTTTGGTGCTCCATGAGGATTTACAACGATCCTAAGGCCCGATACATGTTTGAGAGTTATGACCAAAAACTCGTTGTTTTCACGTTTTACGGCCGTTTTCATGAGCTATTGGACACTGTTTTGGCACTGTAGGGGGATTTACAACGATCCTAAGACCCAATACATGTTTGAGAGTTATGACCAAAAACTCGTCGTTTTCACGTTTTACGACCCTTTTCATGAGTTATTGCACACGGTTTTGGCACTCTAGGTCATTTACAACGATCCTAAGACCCGATACATGTTTGAGAGGTATGACCAAAAACTCATCGTTTTCACGTTTTAGGGCCGTTTTCATGAGTTATTGCACACTGTTTTGGTGCTCCATGAGGATTTGCATGGACCGTTAGAACCGATGCATGTTTAAGGGGATGGGCAAAAATTCGTCGTTTTTGTGTTTTATGACCGTTTTCATGAGCTATTGCCATAGTTCAAGGGTTTCAATGCGATTTACAACGACCACTAGACCCGATACATGTTTGAGGGCATGAACAAAAACTTGTTGTTTTTATGTTTTATGGTTTTTTTCATGCTCTATTACCTACAGTTGTGAGTTTCCAGGTGGGTTTGCATTGCTCGTTAGACCCGATACATGTTTGAGAGTTTTAACCAAAAACTCGTCGATTTCGCGTATTATGGCTATTTTCATGAGTTGTTGCCCATAGTTTTGGGGTTCCTGGGGATTTACAACAACCCTAAGACCCGATACAGGTTTGAGGGTTATGACAAAAAACTCTTCGTTTTTCACGTTTTACGGTCGTTTTCATGACCTATTGCACACTATTTTGGGGCTTCATGGGGATTTACAACGATCCTAGAATCCGGTACATGTTTGAGAGTTACGACCAAAAACTCGTCGTTTTTCATGTTTTACGGCCGTTCTCATGAGCTATTGGACATTGTTTTGGTGCTCCATGAGGATTTACAACGATCCTAAGGCCCGATACATGTTTGAGAGTTATGACCAAAAACTCGTTGTTTTCACGTTTTACGGCCGTTTTCATGAGCTATTGGACACTGTTTCGGCACTGTAGGGGGATTTACAACAATCCTAAGACCCAATACATGTTTGAGAGTTATGACCAAAAACTCGTCGTTTTCACGTTTTACGACCCTTTTCATGAGTTATTGCACACGGTTTTGGCACTCTAGGTCATTTACAACGATCCTAAGACCCGATACATGTTTGAGAGGTATGACCAAAAACTCATCGTTTTCACGTTTTAGGGCCGTTTTCACGAGTTATTGCACACTGTTTTGGTGCTCCATGAGGATTGTCATGGACCGTTAGACCCGATGCATGTTTAAGGGGATGAGCAAAAAATCGTCGTTTTTGTGTTTTATGACCGTTTTCATGAGCTATTGCCACAGTTCAAGGGTTTCAATGCGATTTACAACGACCACTAGACCCGATACATGTTTGAGGGCATGACCAAAAACTTGTTGTTTTTATGTTTTATGGTTTTTTTCATGCTCTATTACCTACAGTTGTGAGTTTCCAGGTGGGTTTGCATTGCTCGTTAGACCCGATACATGTTTGAGAGTTTTAACCAAAAACTCGTCGATTTCGCGTATTATGGCTATTTTCATGAGTTGTTGCCCATAGTTTTGGGGTTCCTGGGGATTTACAACAACCCTAAGACCCGATACAGGTTTGAGGGTTATG
This sequence comes from Avena eriantha, assembly GCA_910589775.1. Classification (NCBI taxonomy): domain Eukaryota; kingdom Viridiplantae; phylum Streptophyta; class Magnoliopsida; order Poales; family Poaceae; genus Avena; species Avena eriantha. Next base: position 112,932,737 of record OU342742.1, on the reverse strand, counting down.
ACAAAAAACTCTTCGTTTTTCACGTTTTACGGTCGTTTTCATGACCTATTGCACACTATTTTGGGGCTTCATGGGGATTTACAACGATCCTAGAATCCGGTACATGTTTGAGAGTTACGACCAAAAACTCGTCGTTTTTCATGTTTTACGGCCGTTCTCATGAGCCATTGGACACTGTTTTGGTGCTCCATGAGGATTTACAACGATCCTAAGGCCCGATACATGTTTGAGAGTTATGACCAAAAACTCGTTGTTTTCACGTTTTACGGCCGTTTTCACGAGCTATTGGACACTGTTTTGGCACTGTAGGGGGATTTACAACGATCCTAAGACCCAATACATGTTTGAGAGTTATGACCAAAAACTCGTCGTTTTCACGTTTTACGACCCTTTTCATGAGTTATTGCACACGGTTTTGGCACTCTAGGTCATTTACAACGATCCTAAGACCCGATACATGTTTGAGAGGTATGACCAAAAACTCGTCGTTTTCGCGTTTTAGGGCCGTTTTCATGAGTTATTGCACACTGTTTTGGTGCTCCATGAGGATTTGCATGGACCGTTAGAACCGATGCATGTTTAAGGGGATGGGCAAAAATTCGTCGTTTTTGTGTTTTATGACCGTTTTCATGAGCTATTGCCATAGTTCAAGGGTTTCAATGCGATTTACAACGACCACTAGACCCGATACATGTTTGAGGGCATGACCAAAAACTTGTTGTTTTTATGTTTTATGGTTTTTTTCATGCTCTATTACCTACAGTTGTGAGTTTCCAGGTGGGTTTGCATTGCTCGTTAGACCCGATACATGTTTGAGAGTTTTAACCAAAAACTCGTCGATTTCGCGTATTATGGCTATTTTCATGAGTTGTTGCCCATAGTTTTGGGGTTCCTGGGGATTTACAACAACCCTAAGACCCGATACAGGTTTGAGGGTTATGACAAAAAACACTTCGTTTTTCACGTTTTACGGTCGTTTTCATGACCTATTGCACACTATTTTGGGGCTTCACGGGGATTTACAACGATCCTAGAATCCGGTACATGTTTGAGAGTTACGACCAAAAACTCGTCGTTTTTCATGTTTTACGGCCGTTCTCATGAGCTATTGGACACTGTTTTGGTGCTCCATGAGGATTTACAACGATCCTAAGGCCCGATACATGTTTGAGAGTTATGACCAAAAACTCGTTGTTTTCACGTTTTACGGTCGTTTTCATGAGCTATTGGACACTGTTTCGGCACTTTAGGGGGATTTACAACGATCCTAAGACCCAATACATGTTTGAGAGTTATGACCAAAAACTCGTCGTTTTCACGTTTTACGACCCTTTTCATGAGTTATTGCACACGATTTTGGTACTCTAGGTGATTTACAACGATCGTAAGACCCGATACATGTTTGAGAGGTATGACCAAAAACTCGTCGTTTTCGCGTTTTAGGGCCGTTTTCATGAGTTATTGCACGCTGTTTTGGTGCTCCATGAGGATTTGCATGGACCGTTAGAACCGATGCATGTTTAGGGGGATGGGCAAAAATTCGTCGTTTTTGTGTTTTATGACCGTTTTCATGAGCTATTGCCATAGTTCAAGGGTTTCAATGTGATTTACAACGACCACTAGACCCGATACATGTTTGAGGGCATGACCAAAAGCTTGTTGTTTCTATGTTTTATGGTTTTTTTCATGCTCTATTACCTATAGTTGTGAGTTTCCAGGTGGGTTTGCATTGCTCGTTAGACCCGATACATGTTTGAGAGTTTTAACCAAAAACTCGTCGATTTCGCGTATTATGGCGTTTTTCATGAGTTGTTGCCCATAGTTTTGGGGTTCCTGGGGATTTACAACAACCCTAAGACCCGATACAGGTTTGAGGGTTATGACAAAAAACTCTTAGTTTTTCACGTTTTACGGTCGTTTTCATGACCTATTGCACACTATTTTGGGGCTTCATGGGGATTTACAATGATCCTAGAATCCGGTACATGTTTGAGAGTTATGACCAAAAACTCGTCGTTTTTCATGTTTTACGGCCGTTCTCATGAGCTATTGGACACTGTTTTGGTGCTCCATGAGGATTTACAACGATCCTAAGGCCCGATACATGTTTGAGAGTTATGACCAAAAACTCGTTGTTTTCACGTTTTACGGTCGTTTTCATGAGCTATTGGACACTGTTTCGGCACTGTAGGGGGATTTACAACGATCCTAAGACCCAATACATGTTTGAGAGTTATCACCAAAAACTCATCGTTTTCACGTTTTACGACCCTTTTCATGAGTTATTGCACACGGTTTTGGCACTCTAGGTCATTTACAACGATCCTAAGACCCGATACATGTTTGAGAGGTATGACCAAAAACTCGTCGTTTTCGCGTTTTAGGGCCGTTTTGATGAGTTATTGCACACTGTTTTGGTGCTCCATGAGGATTTGCATGGACCGTTAGAACCGATGCATGTTCAAGGGGATGGGAAAAAATTCGTCGTTTTTGTGTTTTATGACCGTTTTCATGAGCTATTGCCATAGTTCAAGGGTTTCAATGCGATTTACAATGACTATTAGACCCGATACATGTTTGAGGGCATGACCAAAAACTTGTTGTTTTTATGTTTTATGGTTGTTTTCATGCTCTATTACCTATAGTTGTGAGTTTCCGGTTGGGTTTGCATTGCTCGTTAGACTCGATACATGTTTGAGAGTTTTAACTAAAAACTCGTTGACTTCGTGTATTATGGCTATTTTCATGAGTTATTGCCCATAGTTTTGGGGTTCCAAGGGGGATTTACCACAACCCTTAGACCCGATATAGGTTTGAGAGTTATGACCAAAAGCTCGTCGTTTTTCATCTTTTACGGCTATTCTCATCAGCTATTGGACACTGTTTTGGTGCTCCATGAGGATTTACAACAATCCTAAGACGCGATACATGTTTGAGAGTTATGACCAAAAACTCGCCATTTTCACGTTTTGCGGCTGTTTTCATGAGCCATTGGCCACTGTTTTGCCACTCTAGGGGGATTTACAACGGTCCTAAGACCCCATACGTGTTTGAGAGTTATGACTAAAAACTCATCGTTTTCACGTTTTACGACCGTTTTCATGAGTTATTGCACACTGTTTTGGCAATCTAGGGGGATTTACAACGATCCTAAGACCCGATACATGTTTGAGAGTTATGACCAAAACTCATCGTTTTTGCGTTTTACAACCGTTTTCATGAGTTATTGCACACTGTTTTGGTGCTCCATGAGGATTTTCATGAACCGTTAGAACCGATGCATGTTCAAGGGGATGGGAAAAAATTCGTCGTTTTTGTGTTTTATGACCGTTTTCATGAGCTATTTCCATAGTTCAAGGGTTTGAAGGCGATTTACAACGACCATTAGACCCGATACATGTTTGAGGGCATGACCAAAAACTTGTTGTTTTTATGTTTTATGGTTGTTTTCATGCTCTATTACCTATACTTGTTAGTTTCCAGTTGGGTTTGGATTGCTCGTTAGACCCGATACATGTTTGAGAGTTTTAACCAAAAACTCGTCGATTTCGCGTTTTATGGCTGTTTTCATGAGTTATTGCCCATAGTTTTGGGGTTCCAATGGGGATTTACAACAACCCTTAAACCCGATATAGGTTTGAGGGTTATGACCAAAAACTCATCATTTTTCATGTTTTACGGCCGTTCTCACCAGCTATTGGACACTGTTTTGGTGCTCCATGAGGATTTACAACGATCCTAAGACCCGTTACATGTTTGAGAGTTATGACCAAAAACTTGTCGTTTTCACGTTTTATGGCCGTTTTCATGAGCTATTGGACACTGTTCTGGCACTCTAGGGGGATTTACAACGATGCTAAGACCCCATACATGTTTGAGAGTTATGACCAAAAAATCGTTGTTTTCACGTTTTACGACCATTTTCATGAGTTATTGCACACTGTTTTGTCACTCTAGGGGGATTTACAACGATCCTAAGACCCGATACATGTTTGAGAGTTATGAACAAAAAGCCGTCGTTTTCGCGTTTTACGACCGTTTTCATGAGTTATTGCACACTGTTTTGGTGCTCCATGAGGATTTACAACAACCCTTAGACCCGATATAGGTTTAAGAGTTATGACCAAAATCTCGTCGTTTTTCATGTTTTACGGCCGTTCTCAGGAGCTATTGGACACTTATTTGGTGCTCCAAGAGGATTTACAACGATCCTAAGGCCCGATACATGTTTGAGAGTTATGACCAAAAACTCGTTGTTTTCACGTTTTACGGCCGTTTTCATGAGGTATTGGACACTGTTTTGGCACTGTAGGGGGATTTACAAGGATCCTAAGACCCAATACATGTTTGAGAGTTATGACCAAAAACTCGTCGTTTTCACGTTTTACGACCCTTTTCATGAGCTATTGCACACGGTTTCGGCACTCTTGGTCATTTACAACGATCCTAAGACCCGATACATGTTTGAGAGGTATGACCAAAAACTCATCGTTTTCGCGTTTTAGGGCCGTTTTCATGAGTTATTGCACACTGTTTTGGTGCTCCATGAGGATTTGCATGGACCGTTAGAACCGATGCATGTTTAAGGGGATGGGCAAAAATTCGTCGTTTTTGTGTTTTATGACCGTTTTCATGAGCTATTGCCATAGTTCAAGGGTTTCAATATGATTTACAACGACCACTAGACCCGATACATGTTTGAGGGCATGACCAAAAACTTGTTGTTTTTATGTTTTATGGTTTTTTTCATGCTCTATTACCTATAGTTGTGAGTTTCCAGGTGGGTTTGCATTGCTCGTTAGACCCGATACATGTTTGAGAGTTTTAACCAAAAACTCGTCGATTTCACGTATTATGGCTATTTTCATGAGTTGTTGCCCATAGTTTTGGGGTTCCTGGGGATTTACAACAACCCTAAGACCCGATACAGGTTTCAGGGTTATGACCAAAAACTCTTCGTTTTTCACGTTTTACGGTCGTTTTCATGACCTATTGCACACTATTTTGGGGCTTCATGGGGATTTACACTGATCCTAGAATCCGGTACATGTTTGAGAGTTATGACCAAAAACTCGTCGTTTTTCATGTTTTACGGCCGTTCTCATGAGCTATTGGACACTGTTTTGGTGCTCCATGAGGATTTACAACGATCCTAAGGCCCGATACCTGTTTGAGAGTTATCACCAAAAACTCGTCGTTTTCACGTTTTACGACCCTTTTCATGAGTTATTGCACACGGTTTTGGCACTCTAGGTCATTTACAACGATCCTAAGACCCGATACATGTTTGAGAGGTATGACCAAAAACTCGTCGTTTTCGCGTTTTAGGGCCGTTTTCATGAGTTATTGCACACTGTTTTGGTGCTCCATGAGGATTTGCATGGACCGTTAGAACCGATGCATGTTCAAGGGGATGGGAAAAAATTCGTCGTTTTTGTGTTTTATGACCGTTTTCATGAGCTATTGCCATAGTTCAAGGGTTTCAATGCGATTTACAACGACCACTAGACCCGATACATGTTTGAGGGCATGACCAAAAGCTTGTTGTTTCTATGTTTTATGGTTTTTTTCATGCTCTATTACCTATAGTTGTGAGTTTCCAGGTGGGTTTGCATTGCTCGTTAGACCCGATACATGTTTGAGAGTTTTAACCAAAAACTCGTCGATTTCGCGTATTATGGCTATTTTCATGAGTTGTTGCCCATAGTTTTGGGGTTCCTGGGGATTTACAACAACCCTAAGACCCGATACAGGTTTGAGGGTTATGACAAAAAACTCTTCGTTTTTCACGTTTTACGGTCGTTTTCATGACCTATTGCACACTATTTTGGGGCTTCATGGGGATTTACAACGATCCTAGAATCCGGTACATGTTTGAGAGTTACGACCAAAAACTCGTCGTTTTTCATGTTTTACGGCCGTTCTCATGAGCTATTGGACACTGTTTTGGTGCTCCATGAGGATTTACAACGATCCTAAGGCCCGATACATGTTTGAGAGTTATGACCAAAAACTCGTTGTTTTCACGTTTTACGGTCGTTTTCATGGGCTATTGGACACTGTTTCGGCACTGTAGGGGGATTTACAACGATACTAAGACCCAATACATGTTTGAGAGTTATGACCAAAATCTCGTCATTTTCACGTTTTACGACCCTTTTCATGAGTTATTGCACACGATTTTGGCAATCTAGGTGATTTACAACGATCCTAAGACCCGATACATGTTTGAGAGGTATGACCAAAAACTCGTCGTTTTCGCGTTTTAGGGCCGTTTTGATGAGTTATTGCACACTGTTTTGGTGCTCCATGAGGATTTGCATGGACCGTTAGAACCGATGCATTTTTAAGGGGATGGGCAAAAATTCGTCATTTTTGTGTTTTATGACCGTTTTCATGAGCTATTCCCATAGTTCAAGGGTTTCAAGGCGATTTACAATGACCATTAGACCCGATACATGTTTGAGGGCATGACCAAAACCTTGTTGTTTTTATGTTTTATGGTTGTTTTCATGCTCTATTACCTATAGTTGTGAGTTTCCAGCTGGGTTTGCATTGCTCGTTAGACCCGATACATGTTTGAGAGTTTTAACCAAAAACTCGTCGATTTCGCGTTTTACGGCCGTTTTCATGAGTTATTGCACACTGTTTTGGTGCTCCATGAGGATTTGCATGGACCATTAGAACCGATGCATGTTCATGGGGATGGGAAAAAATTCGTCGTTTTTGTGTTTTATGACTGTTTTCATGAGCTATTGCCATAGTTCAAGGGTTTCAAGGCGATTTACAATGACCATTAGACCCGATACATGTTTGAGGGCATGACCAAAAACTTGTTGTTTTTATGTTTTATGGTTGTTTTCATGCTCTATTACCTATAGTTGTGAGTTTCCGGTTGGGTTTGCATTGCTCGTTAGACTCGATACATGTTTGAGAGTTTTAACTAAAAACTCGTTGACTTCGTGTATTATGGCTATTTTCATGAGTTATTGCCCATAGTTTTGGGGTTCCAAGGGGGATTTACCACAACCCTTAGACCCGATATAGGTTTGAGAGTTATGACCAAAAGCTCGTCGTTTTTCATCTTTTACGGCTATTCTCATCAGCTATTGGACACTATTTTGGTGCTCCATGAGGATTTACAACAATCCTAAGACGCGATACATGTTTGAGAGTTATGACCAAAAACTCGCCATTTTCACGTTTTGCGGCCGTTTTCATGAGCTATTGGCCACTGTTTTGCCACTCTAGGGGGATTTACAACGGTCCTAAGACCCCATACGTGTTTGAGAGTTATGACTAAAAACTCATCGTTTTCACGTTTTACGACCGTTTTCATGAGTTATTGTACACTGTTTTGGCACTCTAGGGGGATTTACAACGATCCTAAGACCCGATACATGTTTGAGAGTTATGACCAAAAACTCGTCGTTTTCGCGTTTTACAACCATTTTCATGAGTTATTGCACACTGTTACGGTGCTCCATGAGGATTTGCATGGACCGTTAGACACGATGCATGTTTAAGGGGATGGGAAAAAATTCGTCGTTTTTGTGTTTTATGACCGTTTTCATGAGCTATTGCCACAGTTCAAGGGCTTCAAGGCGATTTACAACGACCATTAGACCCGATACATGTTTGAGGGCATGACCAAAAACTTGTTGTTTTTTATGTTTTATGGTTGTTTTCATGCTCTATTACCTATAGTTGTGAGTTTCCGGTTGGGTTTGCATTGCTCGTTAGACTCGATACATGTTTGAGAGTTTTAACTAAAAACTCGTTGACTTCGTGTATTATGGCTATTTTCATGAGTGATTGCCCATAGTTTTGGGGTTCCAAGGGGGATTTACCACAACCCTTAGACCCGATACAGGTTTAAGGGTTATGACCAAAAACTCGTCATTTTCATGAGTTATTCCACACTGTTTTGGCACTCTAGGGGGATTTACAACGATCCTAGCACCCCATACATGTTTGAGAGTTATGACCAAAAACTCGTCGTTTTCGCGTTTTACGGCCGTTTTCATGAGTTATTCCACGGTCATAACCCTCAAACATCTATCGGCTCTTAGGGTTGTTGTAAATCCCCCTGGAACCCCAAAACTATGTGAATTAACTCATGAAAACATCAATAATACGCGAAATCGACGAGTTTTTGGTTAAACCTGTCAAACATGTATCGGGTCTAACGAGCAATGCAAACCCAACTGGAAACTCACAATTGTAGGTAATAGAGCATGAAAACAACCATAAAACATAAAAACAACAAATTTTTGGTCATGCCCTCAAACATGTATCGGGTCTAATGGTCGTTGTAAATCGCCTTGAAACCCTTGAACTGTGGCAATAGCTCATGAAAACGGTCGTAAAACGCGAAAACGACGAGTTTTTGGTCATAACTCTCAAACATGTATCAGGTCTTAGGATCGTTGTAAATCCCCCTAGAGTGCCAAAACAATGTCCACTAGCTCATGAAAACGGCCGTAAAACGTGAAAACGACGAGTTTTTGGTCATAACTCTGAAACAAGCACTAGTAGAAAACAAACCTTTGGTCCAACGGCTAGAACTGGCCCCAGGGGGTGGTAGGCACTAGCCCCAATTCGGACGGGACCTTTAGCCCCAGGTCATGTAACAAACCAGGACTAAATGGTTTCAGGCAGGCTGGGTCGGGCGCCAAACCCTTTAGTCTCGGTTTGTTATACGACCCGGGGCTAAAGGTCTGTTTATATCTTCTCCCCCTTCCTGAGCCACCATTCAAGCTGGTGGCTCTCCTCTCTCTCTTACTTGCTTCAAGCTCGAGTTCATGCCCTTTTTTCCTCAAGATTTGTCTATAATTTGTGGTGCCCCATGTATCCAAAGTTTCTAAAAGGTGAGCAGCTTTATCCTTTGAACTCTCGTTGCTATATTAGCTCATTTCATGCTCTATCTTGTAGATGGATTTGTGGATTTAGTTTGGTAGTAATTTTTGCAATGATTGCATGAGATCAATGTTTAGATTCTATCTATCTTGTATTAATGTAAGGAACTATAAGGTAAATATCACAATATGTGGATTCTATCTATATATATCTTGTTTTGGCACATAGTCTCGAAATTTGATTTTAGAAGCACACACGTGCGTGAGTTCATCATTCTAACTAGCTAGCTGGGCAAAATATCCTTCTTCATCTACCTGCGTTCAACAAACTGAAAAAATTGTAACAAACATAGGGTTAATTCATAAAAGCTTGATAAGAAGACATCACAGTACATCTTCGAGAAGCTCCTCTATGGCGAGCTCCTCGAAGATGTTTGAGGATAGGATCCTAAGACATCTTCGAGAGAAGCTCCGCCATAGTGGTGTTCCTCTAGCACCATCTTGGAGTTAATAACTTCTCTAGCTATAGATTAATATGCCAGGTAACTAAAACAATTCACATATTAGGGAGTGCCTCTATGGCGAGCTACTCGAAGATGTCTGAGGACGGGATCCTAAGACATCTCCGAGAAGCTCTGCCGCAGTGGTCTCCTAGCTCTCGCACACCATCTTTCAGTTTATATCTTCTCTAGCTAGATCAATATGCTGGTGGAGCTAACTAATTTCACATATTAGAGAGTGCCTCTACGGCGAGCTCCTGGAAGATGTCTGAGGATGAGGTCCTAAGACATCTTCGAGAAGCTCCACCGTAGTGGTGTCCCTGGTCTCGCACACCATCTTCCAATTCTTCACAAGAATGCATACCTATTTATAGATTAAGCAGCACAACATAGTGTCAGGCACTGATGACATAATGTCGACACACTCACCCTAGCATAGTGCTGCCACCCACCCAAAATGGTGTCGTCATTTAATTTACTGGCTTAGTGCTGCCCACTAAGGACATAGTGTCGACATGTTGTCTCCACATCCACATTTAGTCCCGGTTGGTGCCTCCAACCGGGACTAAAGGTTCATCATATCTTTAGTCCCGGTTGCTGTTTTTAATTTTGTTTTTTAGATTAGTACTAATTAATTATGATTATGCTGCCACCCACCCAAAATAGTGTCGTCATTTAATTTACTGGCTTAGTGCTGCCCACCGAGGACATAGTGTCGACATGTTGTTTCCACATCCACATTTAGTCCCGGTTGGTGCCTCCAACCGGGACTAAAGGTTCATCATATCTTTAGTCCTGGTTGCTGGTTTTAATTTTGTTTTTCAGATTAGTACTAATTAATTATGATTATGCTGCCATCCACCCAAAATAGTGTCATCATTTAATTTACTGGCTTAGTACTGCCCACTGAGGACATAGTGTGAACATGTTGTCTCCACATCCACATTTAGTCCCGGTTGGTGCCTCCAACCGGGTCTAAAGGTTCATCATATCTTTAGTCCCGGTTGCTGGCTTTAATTTTGTTTTTTACATTACTACTAATTAATTACGATTATGTTTGATGTACTAAATTAATTATATAATGCAGATGAGCTGGCAATAGATGTACGCTGACCGACTCTCTAACGAGTTCATTAAAGGTGTGCATTCTTTTCTTCTTGTGGCCGAGGCAAACAAGCGGCATGGTTTTATGTCTTGTCCATGTGGTGTCTGTCGGAATCACAAGGAATATTCTTCCTCAAGAGTCCTTCACAGCCACCTGTTTCGGTCCGGTTTCATGACCGACTATAATTGTTGGACCAAGCATGGAGAAAGAGGGGTTATGATGGAAGACAACGAACAAGAAGAGAATGACAACGACTACCCTGAATACGATGGTACTACAATGGAAGACATTGATGAAGAAAAGATGAAGAACGGGCATCAGATTTGCCCGATGATGATCTTAGTCGGGCCATTGCTGATGCCCAGGAAGAATGCGTAACTAAAAGGGAGAGGTTGAAGTTCAAGAAGATGTTAGAGGATCACAACAAATTGTTGTACCCAAATTGTGAAGATGGGCACAAAAAACTAGGTAGCACACTGGAATTGCTGCAATGGAAGGTAGAGAAAGGTGTGACTGACAAAGGATTTGAAAAGTTGCTAAAAATAATGAAGAAGTCGCTTCCAAAGGATAACGAACTGCCCGCCAGTACCTACGAAGCAAAGAAGGTTGTCTGCCCTCTAGGATTATAGGTGCAGAAGATACATGCATGCATTAATGGCTGCATCCTCTACCACGGCGAGGAGTACGAGAAGTTGGATGCATGCCCAGTATGGACTACATTGCGGTATAAGATAAGATGAGATGACCCTGATGATGTTGAGGGCGAGCGTCGCATGAAGAGGGTTCCTGCCAAGGTGATGTGGTATGCTCCTGTAACACCACAGTTGAAACGTTTATTCAGGAACAAAGAGCATGCCAAGTTGTTGCGATGGCACATGGAAGACCGTAAGAAAGATGAGATGTTGAGACACCCCGCTGATGGGTCGCAGTGGAGAATAATCGAGAGAGAGATTCCAAACTTTGTAGGTGATGCGAGGAACTGATGGTTTGGTCTAAGTACAAATGCCATGAATCCTTTTGGGGAGCAGAGTTGCAGTCATAGCACCTGGCATGTGACTCTATGTATCTATAACCTTCCTCCTTAGTTGTGCATGAAGCAGAAGTTCATTATGATGCCAGTGCTCATCTAAGGCTCGAAGCAACCCGGCAACGACATTGATGTGTACCTAGGGCCATTAGTTGAAGAACTCTTACAGTTATGGCACAGACAAGGTGTACGTGTGTGGGATGAGAACAAGCTGGAGGAATTTGACCTATGAGCATTGTTTTTTATAACAATCAAAGATTGGCCTGCTCTTAGTAACATTTCAGGACAGACAAACAAGGGATACAATGCATGCAAACACTGTTTAAACGAGACTGAAAGTATATATTTGGATAAATGTAATAAGAATGTGTACCCGGGGAAACGTCGTCTTCTTCCGCCCACGCACACCCTAAGAAAGAAAGGTAAGCATTTCAATGGTGAGGCAGACAGCCGGTGTAAGCCTATCTGCCGTACTGGTGATGATGTATTTGATATGGTGAAGGATTTAAAAGTAATCTTTGGAAAGTGTCCTGGTAGAAAATATGTTCCAGAGGACGATGTCGGACACGCACCCATGTCGAAAAAGAAATCTATATTTTGGGACCTACCCTATTGGAAAATCCTAGAGGTCCGCTCTGCAATTGACGTGATGCACCTGACGAAGAATCTTCGCGTGACGCTGCTAGGCTTCTTGGGCGTGTATGGGAAGAGCAAAGATACACCTGAAGCACGGCAGGACCAACAACGTATAAAAGACCGAGACGGCATGCATCTAGAGCTGTTTGAAGGTACTGCTAGCTACGCTCTTACCAAAGAAGAGAAGGAAATCTTTTTTGAAGTCCTTTACAGTATCAAGGTCCCGTGTGGTTTCTCGTCGAACATAAAGGGAATAATAAATTTCAAAACCTAAAGTCTCATGACTGCCACGTGCTTATGACCCAACTGCTTCCGATTGCATTGAGGGGACTCCTGCCGGAAAATGATCGAGTACCCATTGTGAAGCTATGTGCATTTATCAATGCAATTTCTCAGAAGGTAATCAGTCTAGATAGTCTACTAAGGTTACAGAAAGATGTGGTCCAATGTCTTGTCAGCTTCGACTTGGTGTTCCCACCATCCATCTTCAATATTATGACTCACCTCCTAATTCACCTAGTCGACGAGATTAACATTCTTGGTCTTGTATTTCTACACAATATGTTCCCCTTTGAGAGGTTCATGGGAGTGTTAAAGAAATATGTTCATAACCGTGCTAGGCCAGAAGGAAGCATCTAAAAGGGATATGGAACAGAGGAGGTCATTGAGTTTTATGTTGACTTTATTCCTGACCTTAAGCCCATCGGTGTTCTTGAATCACGGCATGAGGGTAGACTTAGTGGAAAATGCACGCTAGGAAAGAAATCAAGGATATGTATGGACGGGCATTCTCTCACTAAAGCACAATACACAGTTCTGCAAAGTTCCACCTTGGTGGCTCTGTATATCGAGGAACACAAGAATATTGTACACTCCAACAACCCGGGGAAGCCTGGCTCCTCGATTAGAGATGAACATATGAGGACTTTCGGCGGTTGGTTGCAGACACATCTCATGAATGACATAAATGTTGGAGAGCAGTTGTACTTGTTGTCCGGGTCACCATCCTTGACAATATTGACTTTCCAAGGGTACGAGATAAATGGGAATACATTTTACACGATCACTCAAGATAGAAAGAGCACCAATCAAAACAGTGGTGTCCGATTTGATGCAACAGACGAGAATGGGCAAAAGGATAAATATTATGGTTACATAGAGGAGATATGGGAACTTGACTATGGACCTATTTTTAAGGTTCCTTTGTTTCGGTGCAAATGGGTCAAGCTGACAGGAGGCAGGCTTGAGGTAGACAAGAAATACGAAATGACAATAGTGGATCTCAACAACCTTGCGTATAGAAAGGAACCATTTGTCCTAGCCAATGATGTGGCTCAGGTTTTTTATGTGAAGGACATGGCTACCAAACCGAGAAAAATGAAAGATAAGCAAAAGAATACAGCATCTGATGAGCCAAAGCGCCACATAGTTCTTTCAGGAAAAAGAAACATCGTGGGGGTGGAAGATAAGACAGACATGTCAGAAGATTATGATAAGATTCATGAAATTCCTCCCTTCGCTGTGAAGGATGACCCAAGCATCCCGTTAAGGAATATGCTCCATGGTTACGGATTAGAAGAAAACCCTAACATGTCTGGATGATGGTGATGTACAATATTATTAAACCTTTATTTTTAATGATCTTCTTATATGTATATGGATATGAACTATCTCGATCTCAATAGGTAGTATTGCAACTTGTTGTGGCCAGACATTTATTAATATTAAAACATAAAAATTAGTCATAATCATATCTAGCCCTATAGTACACAGCTTCAGGGTCGTCTTCGGAATCGTCATCATAATCGTCATCACTCGTAGCACGCGGATGGATCCTCAGCCCTTCCTCATAGCACGCGGATGGATCCTCCGGACTCGGATTCACGACGCGCAGGGGAGGGGGTCCCGGATGACGACCCAGTATGCCCTAGGCCTTCACCACCACCACCATTCTTGTGGCTATGCGGCGGGTGAAAGTGCGGGTACCTCAGGCAAGGATGGTCTCCCATGGCGATGTAGCGCATCACGCCGGCGATAGTCCGGTTCGCCCACCACAAGAGGCGACCAGCCTCGTTGTGGTTCACTCGGGGCGGGCCGTCACCCTCGTACATGGCGATCTCCCTTTCCTGCCGGTTTGCGAAGAAGGCAGTCTAGGTGTCGAGGTTGTCGGGATCCCAATGGGGATCCATCCGCTGCTTTGATGTGAGCTCGAGGTAGAAGTGGTTCGTGATGGACGCCTGGCGGGTCGAACCTTGAGGCACAAGAGGAATAGGAACCCCTCCAGCTCTCAGCATCCAGCCAGCGGGTAGCTGGTACCCCCGGCGGGCATGGGTAGCTGGAGGCGCACAGCGCCTCGGTCTCCTCGAGCGTCAGAAAGGCCTAGTAAGCAGTGTCCATTGTTGTGAGAGAGAAGGTGTGGTTGTGTGGATGGACATGGCGGTCGGCCTAGATATAGAGGGACATGGCGGGAGAACATGGCGGGAAGCGGGGGAAATGGCAGGAGAACATGGCGGGAAGCGGAGGAAATGGCGGGAAAAATGGCGGGAAGCGGGGGAAATGGCGGGAAAACATGGCGGGAAGCGGGGGAATGGCAAGAAAATATGTTTTAGTCCTAGTTACTAGTTTTAGTAATAAATATTATAGTTCTAATGAGTCTTTTTTGTGTGAATATTTTGGTATATTATATGTATATTTCTGTTTTTAAATAATAAACTATATTTTTCCAACATTTGTACTAAATATAATACTTGTTAAACAATAGATAATTTCATTTAAGCTGTATAATAAAGTATGATAATAGATTTAAATTATAGATCTTCTTTTTCTGAAAATAGATTTAAATCACTAAGTATTGTATCCGAGTTGTCGCAATTGTAATATTCTTTTGCTTAATGCAATATTCTTTTTCTGTATTAGTTAAGCTATGGACGGTAGACAGAATGAAGAGGAGCTTCTCAACATGATAGATGAGGGTACTGGGGGTCTTATTACGATGGCTCCGAATATCTTAATTTGTCTGGAGGAGACGATGGTGGAGAAGATAGTGGAGACGATGGTGTTGACCATGGTGGAGACCATGGTGAAGACACCATAATAATAACAAACTCCATCAAGGTATATAAATCCTCTATCGATTGTTCACTAGTATAGGTGCACTAATTGATTCATATATATGTACTGACGAATGTTTCTTCTCTTAGACCTCCACTTCCGGCCAATCTTCTACAAGGACAAGAGGCCCGACACACAAGTTGCCCGCTGATGTCCGTTTCAACATTGACTTAGTCTCTCCGCAGGGTCAACCGCTAGAGCCCAAAGAATCTGTGAATGCATTTACAAGTCATTGCGGAGTGATTGTTAGAGACACTGTCCCGATCACCACGCGAAATTGGAAAAAGCCAGGAAAGAAAAAGGATCCAGCTGGGGCTAGTTTTGTAGATGACAGAGAGAGAGATACGATGTGGAACTATCTCATGACACATTTCACGCTACCAGTCTTGGAGACTGATGAGCTCACACATCAAATGATGAGGAAAGTCAAGCATTTTGCTCTTAAGAAGATGGCCGAACTATTCAAGGAATGGAAAAAAAGATTGTACCACAAGTATGTCTTGAAGAAAAAAACTCCTCCATTCACTGGCCCACTAGAGTTGCAGCAGGATAACTGGGCTGCATTTGTGGAATACAAGACCTCGGCACCAGCTAAGGCAATGTCAGCAAAGAATAACTTAAATACATCCAAAAAGAAATATCACCACCATATGGGCACAGGTGGCTACAGGAGTACCATGCCTAAGTGGGATAAAGCTAAGGCTGACCTGGAGGCTAAAGGGGTCACTCCAGCTACGTCTTGTTGGCCCAGGAGGTCAAGAAATTGGGTACTCGGGCATGGGGCATCGTTTGACCCAGAAACAGGCGAGATTGTTGCAGCCGAAGAAATTTCTTCACCCAAGAATGAACTTATTAAAGTGATAAAAGAGGTTGAAGAGGGAACGTTTGTTCTCGACAGAGAGAATGATGAGCTGACAAAGGCTCTCGGGAATCCTGAAAAGGCTGGACGAACAAGAGGGTTCGGACCTTCTTATCCATGGCTTATCGGGTTTCTCGAGCACCTTGACACGTACAGAAGCTGATCAAGAAAAACAAAGCGGAAAAAAGAGGAGGATACGGAGCGGTTCGCGAGGTTTGAAGCCATGTTGCAGGAGCATCAGGAGGAGCTTAATGGACTCAAAGGACTCCGACAGCAAGATCCTGCACCAGTCAGTAGGGTCGGCCCATCGCAACGTAAAAGCAGCATGGCTTCCACGGAGGGCCACGGTAATGATGCAACGATGGATGTGTACCTCGTGGATGCAATTAAGGAGAAGACTAGTTGTGAGCTGCATGTTGAACTGAAGAATATATCCATGAAGGTGGCGGTCGGCTTTGCTTTACATTCTGCACCGGGAGCAACCTACCATTGTAATCCGAATCCAGCTAGCTTTGGTCGTGTCAGTGTGGATGAAATTCAACCTATGTGTCAGTAACTACAGCTTGACATCCCTGGAGGTGAAGGGGAGACGACACTGGGAGAAGTCACAAGTGGCTTCATTCTTTGGAAAAAAGAATACATCAAGTTTCTAGGCTCGACACCAAGGCCACCTTCTCCACCGAGAAACAATCCATCACCTCCAAGGAAACCGTCTCCTCCCAGTAAAAGTCCACCTCCAAGTCCACCTCCAAGTGCATCGTCTCCTCCCAGTAAAAGTCCACCACCTCCAAGTCCAATGCATGACCCCAACACGAGTCCATCTCAATCTACGCAGCTGCCTCCACCCACTAAGGGCCAAAAGAGAAAGAATATCATCGCTCCGTCGAGCGATAACCAACACCCAAAGCGAAAGTTGTCGCCCCTCCCAAGAGTATCGCCGGTTCCTCCCAAGAGGGCTTACGACCTCACCGATGAGGAGGCCAATGCGGTCGTACGGGCCGAAGTGCATGCTCATTTTAAAAAGAAACAACCTGAGCCAGAGGTCCAAATAAAACCGGAAACCAAGGAGCACTTTAGGAAATTACGGACGCAACCATCCCAAGATCAGTTAAATGCGCCAGATGATTATACATGATGTCTTCAGAAGACACTGAAACAGAAGAGATCAAGCGGTAGAGGAAGCATCACAAAAGAGGTTCCCCAGCAGGGGGAACAAGAAAAACAATCGAGTGGTAGCGGAAGCATCAGAACGGACATCCCCCTACTAGGGACCAAGCAAAACAATCGAGTGGTAGCCGAAGAACCAAAAGAGATGTTCCCCAACTGGGGAAACAAGCAAATAAATCGCTCTCCCCACTCCAGGTGAACATACCCGAACCTCAACTATATGAGGTTGAACCTATGGATCCAGAAACGGCTAAGATATTGGCCGAGCAATGTAATATGTCTATTCATGACATTATTCAAGGCGATATGCCCAAGGCTGAGGTAGCACCCAAATTTGTTCATGGGGGGCGTCTGGTCAGTTCTAAGAGGCTTCGGAATATGCCAACACAAACGCGATGATTCCATGAATGGAACATGAAAGCATCAAAAGAACAACAATATTGGCTCTTAGTGAAAGTTCAAAAATCACATTACTTCACTGTAGACGAGGTCCCTATTGAATTTACAGAATTATTTCAGTTATTCAATCAAAAGGAACTCGACAAAACTATCCTCAGTTCCTATTGTCTGTAAGTGATTACTTTATTTACATAATTAGGTCTCTATCTCAGCTTGTTCAATTCATTGCCGGTAAGTATACTCACTATATTCTTTTGTACGCTATATATAACGATGTAGAATGAAGATGCTCGATTGTAAAAGAAAGGCTATCAATGGATTTGGGTTCATTGACCCACATCGAGTTCATGGAGCTATAGTACAGGATAAACCACTTGAGACCGAGAACAACTTGTTGCGGTTTCTCACGAACCAGAATTTCTGTAATGAAATAATATTTCCTTACCACAACGGCAAGTGAGTTCTTGTACACATTAAATTTTGATTACTCGATGTTCAGTGTAAATGATGAGTTAGTAACGTATGTAAACCTTGCGTAGGTACCACTAGATTCTTCTAAGCATTTCAGTTGACTTGGGAAGAGTTCACATCATGGACTCACTAAACAAAGACATTGAAAACTACCGCAGCATTATCGATGCGCTCGAGAGGTAATTTCAATCATTATCGCACTATATCGATTTCTTTCGTTCATTTTCTGGGATATCAAGTAGTTATTAACTCATATATTAATTTTCTTTGTCGGGTAGGGTTTGAACACGGTTCAAGAACCATGTCCGCGCATCTATTTAATTCTAGTTTATGTGCATTTATCATGCTAGAGTTATTACATAATTGAATTTTATTCTTGTAAAGTGTGCGAGGCAGCCAAAGGGGACTAATCTATGTGTATTCTACGTGTGCTAGTTCATTCGCATCAGTATTTAGAAGCCCTCGGAAAATGTTCGAGTAATTAAACAATATATTCACCCTTTATTTTTATTACAAAACGTTGTGTTGAGTCTAATTCATACGATCTCCTTTTTATATAGTTGGACTCGATGCGGGACAAGCTCCTACTAGGGGACTGCCTAATAGCAATCCAAGAGGAATTTGCTGGATTTTTTGCGACGAGGTCATAGACCCATGCAGAGAATACTCTGTACATAGACCCTAAATCATCCATGTAATGGTCTCCATGTAATCAAATAGACATGCACTAGACCCGGTTGGGACTCCATGTATGCTTGTAAGAGAAATTATATTATATATTGAGTCAATGTGTACAAGTACTTTGTAGTAGCGTTCTGTATGTATACGAAAACTTATTTCTCATGAAAACATAGAACGAAAAATAATTGAACACAAAACACAAAATAAAAAGAAAAACATAAAACCCTAAAACCCCATCCCCTGCGCGACAGCCAAATGGCCAAAAATGTTGCTGCGGCAGGGAACCTTTAGTCCTGTTTCGTAACACGAACCGGGACTAAATGTCCTGCCGCCTAGCACGCCCTGCAGGTCCACGTGGTTGGACCTCTAGCCCTGGTTCGTAACAGAATCGGGGCTAAATCTTGGACCTTTAGTCCCGCTTTGGCAGTCCCGGTCCGCAATCTAGGACTAAAGGCCCTTACGAACCGGTGCTAATTGCCTGGTTTCTACTAGTGAAGTATTGGGTCTTAGGATCATTGTTATTCCCCCAAGAGTGGCAAAATAGTGTCCAATAGCTCATAAGAACGGCCGAAAAACATGAAAAACGAAGAGTTTTTGGTCATAACTCTCAACCATGTACTAGATTCTAGGATCGTTGTAAATCCCCATGAAGCGCCAAACCAGTGTGCAATAGGTCATGAACACGGCCGTAAAACGTGAAAAACAAAGAGTTTTTGGTCATAACCCTCAAACATGTATCAGGTCTTAGGGTTGTTGTAAATTCCCCTAGAACCCCAAAACTATGGGCAATAACTCATGAAAACAGCCATAATACGCGAAATCGACGAGTTTTTTGTTAAAACTCTCAAACATGTATCGGGTCTAACGAGCAATGCAAACCCACCTAGAAACTCACAACTGTAGGTAACAGAGCATGAAAACAACCATAAAACAAAAAAAAAACAACCAGTTTTCGGTCATGCCCTCAAACATGTATCGGGTCTAATGGTCGTTGTAAATCGCCTTGAAACCCTTGAACTGTGGCAATAGCTAATGAAAACGGTCATAAAACACAAAAACGACGAATTTTTGCTCATCCCCTTAAACATGCATCGGGTCTAGCGGTCCATGCAAATCCTCATGGTACAATAAAATAGTGTGCAATAACTCATGAAAACGGCCGTAAAATGCGAAAATGACGAGTTTTTGGGCATAACTCTCAAAATTGTATCGGGTCTTAGGATTATTGTAAATCCCCCTAGAGTGCCAAAATAGTGTCCAATAGCTCATGAGAACGGCCATAAAACATGAAAAACAACGAGTTTTTGGTCATAACTCTCAAACATGTACCGGATTCTAGGATCGTTGTAAATCCCCATGAAGCGCCAAAATAGTGTGCAATAGGTCATGAAAACAGCCGTAAAACGTGAAAACGAAGAGTTTTTGGTCATAACCCTCAAACTGTATCAGATCTTAGGGTTGTTGTAAATTCCCCTAGAACCCCAAAACTATGGGCAATAACTCATGAAAATAGCCATAATACGCGAAATCGATGAGTTTTTGGTTAAAACTCTCAAACATGTATCGGGTCTAACGAGCAATGCAAACGCACCTGGAATCTCACAACTATATTTAATAGAGCATGAAAACAACCATAAAACAGAAAACCAACAAGTTTTTGGTCATGCCCTCAAACATGTATCGGGTCTAGTGGTCGTTGTAAATCGCCTTGAAACCCTTGAACTGTGGCGATAGCTAATGAAAACGGTCATAAAACACAAAAACGACGAATTTTTGCTCATCCCCTTAAACATGCATCGGGTCTAACGGTCCATGCAAATCCTCATGGCGCACCAAAATAGTATGCAGTAACTCATGAAAACAGCCGTAAAATGCGAAAACGACGAGTTTTTGGTCATAACTCTCAAACATGTATCGGGTCTTAGGATCATTGTAAATCCCCCTAGAGAGCCAAAACAGTGTCCAGTAGCTCAAGAAAACGGTCGTAAAAAGAGAAAACGACGAGTTTTTGGTCATAAGGCTCAAACATGTATCGGGTCTTAGGATCGTTGTAAATCCCCCTAGAGTGCCAAAACAGTGTCCGATAGCTCATGAAAACGGCCGTAAAATGTGAAAACGACGAGATTTTGGTCATAACTCTCAAACATGTATCGGCTCTTATGATTCTTGTAAATCCCCCTAGAGTGGCAAAGCAGTGTCCAATAGCTCATGAGAACGGCCGTAAAACATGAAAACAACGAGTTTTTTGTCATAACTCTCAAACATGTACCGGATTCTAGAATCGTTGTAAATCCTCATGAAGCCCCAAAACAATGTGCAATAGGTCAGGAAAACGGCCGTAAAACGTGAAAAACGAAGATTTTTTGGTCATAACCCTCAAACATGTATCGGGTCTTAGGGTTGTTGTAAATCCCCCAGGAACCCCAAAACTATGGCCAATAACTTATGAAAACAGCCATAATACGCGAAATCGACGAGTTTTTGGTGAAAACTCTCAAACATGTATCGGGTCTAACGAGCAATGCAAACCCAACTGGAAACTCACAACTGCAGGTAATAGAGCATGAAAATAACCGTAAAACATAAAAACAACAAGTTTTTGGTCATGCCCTCAAACATGTATCGGGTCTAATGGTCGTTGTAAATCGCCTTGAAACCCTTCAACTGTGGCAATAGCTCATGAAAACCGTCGTAAAATTCGAAAACGACGAGTTTTTGGTCATAACTCTCAAACATGTATCAAGTCTTAGGATCGTTGTAAATCCCTGATACATCGCAAATGTATCTATAATTTTTGATGTTCCATGCTTGGTTTTATCTACTTTCTTATGTTTTGTCCACACTTTGGAGTACTTTTCATATGATTTCTTGGAATAACCTATTGACAAGAGCCATAGTGCCAGCTGCATGTGTTCTGCTGTTTTTGGTTCTAGGAAAGTCAGAAAATGAATATTCTCGGAATTGGACGGGACAAAAGCCAAAGTTATTATTTTACCAGGGAACACTAGGAGCCAGAATACGAGACGGAGAAGGGCTAGAGGGCGGCCATACCACCTGGCCACACGGCCAGGCTTGGCCCGCTCCAGGGGGTGGTGTGGCCAGCCCAGGCACCCCCTCGGCCTTTCCTTCGGCTTATAAGTTTCCTCCGATATAGAAACCCTAAGTACTCGATCAAAATCCACGAAAGAATCTGTAGCCGCCGTCATCTCCATCCCTAGATCGGGAGGGATCTGAAGCTCTTCCCGGTACCCTACCAGAGAGGGCAATTTGTCCTGGATGCCTTCTTCATCATCATGCAAGCCTCCGGTGTGATGCGTGAGTAGTTCATCTCTGGACTACGGGTCCATAAAGTAGCTAAATGGCTGGTTCTCCTCCTTTGTGCTTTCATATCTAGATCTTGTGAGCTCTGTTCATGATCAAGATCATCTATTTGTAATTCTTCTTGTTGTGTTTGTGGGGATTCGATGGATATTGAGATGCTATTTCAGATTGATTATTGATTCTATCATGTCTTTGTTATTTGTGGTCTTGCATGCTTTCCGTTGTTAGTAGCTATCATGGGAAAGTAGATGCTAGCAACTCCAAGAGTTAGTATTTATGCTCGATAGTGGGTTCATGCCTCTGGTAATCTAGGGAAGTGACATAAATCTCTAAGGTACTAGATGTGTTGTTGCTACTAGGGAGAAAACAACAATCCTTTGTTCATAGAACAATAGTATTGTTTACATTACACGCAATTCGTAATGCAATTATCTGTTGCTTGCAACTTAATACTGGAGTGGGTTCAGATGATAACCTAAAGGTGGATTATTAGTCATAGATGCAGTTGGATGGCGGTCTATTTTAAATTTTGTAATGCCCAATCGAATCTCACAGGAGTCTAGATGAGTAGTATATGCTTGTATGATTTCTTGATGTTTGTCAATTACCGCGCTGTAATTGGTTCACCCAGCATGTTATCTATCTTAAGGAGAGCCACCTCTAGTGAACTATGGACCCCGGTCCTTTCTTTTACATTCAATCTACAATCAAATTGTTCACTGCTTTGTGTTAACTTTCTACAAACTATTACTTCCTTCCATTCAATAGTTTAATCCTTTGTTCTCAGCAGAACCGGTGAGATTGAAAACCTCGTCGCAAGTTGAGGACAGAGTTCTGTGGTTGTGTTGTGTAGATCTCCACGTTGCTACTAGCACCGGTAGTGCGCCCTGCCAAGGCTCAGCTACCAACACCTTGGGGTGTTTCCATGCTCCTATTGGATTGATAACCTTGGTTTCGTACTGATGGAAAACTTGCTGCTGTGCTCATCATACCTTCCTGTTGGGGTTCCCCAATAAGCTTGATATATTTTGGGCCATCAATCCCCCTAGAGTGTCAAAACAGTGTCCAATAGCTCATGAAAACGGTCGTAAAACGCGAAAACGACGAGTTTTTGTTCATAACTCTCAAACATGTATCGGGTCTTAGGATCATTATAAATCCCCCTAGAGTGCCAAAATAGTGTCCAATAGCTCATTGAAACGGCCGTAAAACGTGAAAACGACAAGTTTTTGGTCATAACTCTCAAACATGTATCATGTCTTAGGATCGTTGTAAATCCCCCTAGAGTGTAAAAATAGTGCCCAATAGCTCATGAGAACAGCCGTAAAACATAAAAACGACGATTTTTTGGTCATAACTCTCAAACATATACCAGGTTCTAGGATCGTTGTAAATCCCCATGAAAACGACCGTAAAACGTGAAAAACAAAGATTTTTTGGTCATAACCCTCAAACATGTATCGGGTCTTAGGGTTGTTGTAAATCCCCCTAGAACCCCAAAACTATGGGCAATAACTCATGAAAACAGCCATAATACGCGAAATCGATGGGTTTTTGGTTAAAACTCTCAAACATGTATCCGGTCTAACGAGCAATGCAAACCCACCTGGAAACTCACAACTGTAGGTAATAGAGCATGAAAATGGCCATAACACACAAAAACAACAAGTTTTTGGTCATGCCCTCCAACATGGCAATACCTCATGAAAACGGTCATAAACCACAAAAACGACGAATTTTTGCTCATCCCCTTAACAATGCATTGGGTCTAATGGTCCATACAAATCCTCATGGAGCACCAAAACAGTGTGCAATAACTCATAAAAAGCCGTAAAATGCGAAAACGATGAGTTTTTGGTCATAACTCTCAAACATGTATCGGGTGTTAGGATCACTGTAAATCCCCCTATAGTGCCAAAACAGTGTCCAATAGCTCATTAAAACGGTCGTAAAAGATGAAAAACGACGAGTTTTGGGGCATAACTCTCAAACATGTACCGGATTCTAGGATCGTTGTAAATCCCCATGAAGCGCCAAAACAGTGTGCAATAGGTCATGAAAATGGCCGTAAACATGAAAAACGACGAGTTTTGGTCATGACCCTCAAACATGTATAGGTTCTTAGGGTTGTTGTAAATCCCCTTGGAATTCCAAAACTGTGGCCAATAACTCATGAAAACGGCCATAATACACGAAATCGACGAGTTTTGGGTTAATACTCTCAAACATGTATCGGGTCTAACGAGCAATGCAAATCCCCCTGGAAACTCACAACTATATGTAACAGAGCATGAAAACGACCATAAAACATAAAAGCAACAATTTTTTGGTCATGCCCTCAAACATGTATCGGGTCTAATGGTCATTGTAAATCGCCTTAAAACCCTTGAAATGTGGCAATAGCTCATGAAAACAGTCATAAAACAGAAAAATGATGAAGTTTTGGTCATCCCCTTAAACATGCATCGGGTCTAACGGTCCACGCAAATCCTCATAGAGCACCAAAACAGTGTGCAATAACTAATGAAAACGGCTATAAAACGCGAAAACGACGAGTTTTAGGTCATAACTCTCAACCATGTATCAGGTCTTAGGATCGTTGTAAATCCCCCTAGAGTGCCAAACAGTGTCCAATAGCTCATGAAAACGGTCGTAAAACGCGAAAACGACGAGTTTTTGGTCATAACTTTTAAATAAGTATCAGGTCTTAGGATCTTTCTAAATCCCCCTAGAGTGCCAAAATAGTGTCCAATAGCTCATGAGAACGGCCGTAAAACATGAAGAATGATGACTTTTTGGTCATAACTCCCAAACATGTACCGGATTCTAGGATCGTTGTAAATCCCCATGAAGCGCCAAAACAGTGTGCAATACGTTATCAAAACGACTATAAAACAAGAAAAAAGACGAGTTTTTGGTCATAACCCTCAAACATGTATCGGGTCTTAGGGTTGTTGTAAATCACCTTGGAACCCCAAAACTATGGGCAATAACTCTTGAAAACGGCCATAATATGCATAATCGACGAGTTTTTGGTTTAAACTCTTAAACATGTATCGGGTCTAACAAGCAATGCAAACCCAGCTGGAAACTCACAAATTTAGGTAATAGAGCATGAAAACGACCATAAAACTTAAAAACAACAAGTCTTTGGTCTTTCCCTCAAATATGTATCGAGTCTAATGGTCATTGTAAATCGCCTTGAAACCCTTAAACTAAGGCAATAGGTCATGAAAATGGTCATTAAACAAAAAATGACGAAGTTTTGGTCATCCCCTTAAACATGCATCGGGTCTAATGGTCCGTGCAAATCCTCATGGAGCACCAAAATAGTGTGCAATAACTCATGAAAACGGCCGTAAAATGCGAAAAAGATGAGTTTTTGGTCATAACTCTCAAACTTGTATCAGATCTTAGGGTTGTTGTAAATCCCCCTAGAACCCTAAAACTATCGGCAATAACTCATGAAAACAGCCATAATACGCGAAATCGATGAGTTTTGGGTTAAAACTCTCAAACATGTATCGGGTCTAACGAGCAATGCAAACCCACCTGGAATCTCACAATTGTAGGTAATAGAGCATGAAAACAACCATAAAACATAAAAACAACAAGTTTTTGGTCATGCCCTCAAACATGTATCGGGTCTAATGGTCATTGTAAATTGCCTTGAAACCCTTGAACTATGGCAATAGCTAATGAAAACGGTCATAAAACACAAAAACGACGAATTTTTGCTCATCCCCTTAAACATGCATCAGGTCTAACGGTCCATGCAAATCCTCATGGCGCACCAAAATAGTGTGCAATAACTCATGAAAACGGCCGTAAAATGCGAAAACGACGAGTTTTTGGGCATAACTCTCAAAATTGTATCGGGTCTTAGGATTATTGTAAATCCCCCTAGAGTGGCAAATAGTGTCCAATAGCTCATGAGAATGGCCATAAAACATGAAAAACAACGAGTTTTTTGTCATAACTCTCAAACATGTACCGGATTCTAGGATTGTTGTAAATCCCCATGAAGCGCCAAAACAGTGTGCAATAGGTCATGAAAACAGCCGTAAAACGTGAAAAACGAAGAGTTTTTGGTCATAACCCTCAAACTGTAGCAGATCTTAGGGTTGTTATAATTCCCCTAGAACCCCAAAACTATGGGCAATAACTCATGAAAATAGCCATAATACGCGAAATCGATGAGTTTTTGGTTAAAACTCTCAAACATGTATCGGGTCTAACGAGCAATGCAAACCCACCTGGAATCTCACAACTGTAGGTAATAGAGCATGAAAACAACCATAAAACATAAAACCAACAAGTTTTTGGTCATGCCCTCAAACATGTACCGGGTCTAATGGTCGTTGTAAATCGCCTTGAAACCCTTGACCTGTTGCGATAGCTAATGAAAACGGTCATAAAACACAAAAACGACGAATTTTTGCTCATCCCCTTAAACATGCATCGGGTCTAACGGTCCATGAAAATCCTCATGGCGCACCAAAACAGTGTGCAGTAACTCATGAAAACGGCCGTAAAATGTGAAAACGACGAGTTTTTGGTCATAACTCTCAAACATGTATCGGGTCTTAGGATCGTTGTAAATCCCCCTAGAGAGCCAAAACAGTGTCCAGTAGCTCATGAAAACGGTCGTAAAAAGCGAAAACGACAAGTTTTTGGTCATAACTCTCAAACATGTATCGGGTCTTATGATTCTTGTAAATCCCCCTAGAGTGGCAAAACAGTGTCCAATAGCTCATGAGAACGGCCGTAAAACATGAAAACAACGAGTTTTTGGTCATAACTCTCAAACATATACCGGATTCTAAAATCGTTGTAAATCCCAATGAAGCCCCAAAACTGTGTGCAATAGGTCATGAAAACGGCCGTAAAACGTGAAAAACGAAGATATTTTGGTCATAACCCTCAAACATGTATCGGGTCTTACGGTTGTTGTAAATCCCCCTGGAACCCCAAAACTATGGGCAATAACTCATGAAAATAGCCATAATACGCGAAATCGACAAGTTTTTGGTGAAAACTCTCAAACATGTATCGGGTCAAACGAGCAATGCAAACCCAACTGGAAACTCACAACTTTAGGTAATAGAGCATGAAAATAACCGTAAAACATAAAAACAACAAGTTTTTGGTCATGCCCTCAAACATGTATCGGGTCTAATGGTCGTTGTAAATCGCCTTGAAACCCTTCAACTGTGGCAATAGCTCATGAAAACCGTCGTAAAATTCGAAAATGACGAGTTTTTGGAGATAACTCTCAAACATGTATCAGGTCTTAGGATCGTTGTAAACCCCCCTAGAGTACCAAAACAGTGTCCAATAGCTCATGAAAACGGCCGTAGAACGTAAAAACAACGAGTTTTTGGTCATAACTCTCAAACATGTATCGGGTCTCAGGATCGTTGTAAATCCCTGATACATCGCAAATGTATCTATAATTTTTTATGTTCCATGCTTGGTTTTATCTACTTTCTTATGTTTTCTCCACACTTTGGAGTACTTTTCATATGATTTCTTGGAATAACTTATTGACAAGAGCCATAGTGCCAGCTGCATGTGTTCTGCTGTTTTTGGTTCTAGGAAAGTCAGAAAATGAATATTCTCGGAATTGGACGGGACAAAAGCCAAAGTTATTATTTTACCAGGGGACACCAGGAGCCAGAATACGAGACGGAGAAGGGCCAGAGGGAGGCCACACCACCTGGCCGCACGGCCAGGCTTGGCCCGCGCCAGGGGGTGGTGTGGCCAGCCCAGGCACCCCCTCGTCCTCTCCTTCCGCCTATAAGTTTCCTCTGATATAGAAACCCTAAGTACCCGATGAGAAATCCACGAAAGAGTCTGTAGCCACCGTCATCTCCATCCCTAGATCGGGAGGGATGTGAAGCTCTTCCGGACACCCTACCGGAGAGGGGAATTTGCCCTGGATGCCTTCTTCATCATCATGCAAGCCTCCGGTGTGATGCGTGAGTAGTTCATCTCTGGACTACGGGTCCATAAAGTAGCTAAATGGCTGGTTCTCCTCCTTTGTGCTTTCATGTCTAGATCTTGTGAGCTCCGTTCATGATCAAGATCATCTATTTGTAATTCTGCATGTTGTGTTTGTGGGGATTCGATGGATATTGAGATGCTATTTTAGATTGATTATTGATTCTATCATGTCTTTGTTATTTGTGATCTTGCATGCTTTCCGTTGTTAGTAGCTATCATGGGAAAGTAGATGCTAGCAACTCCAAGAGTTAGTATTTATGCTCGATAGTGGGTTCATGCCTCTGGTAATCTAGGGAAGTGACAGAAATCTCTAAGGTACTAGATGTGTTGTTGCTACTAGGGAGAAAACAACAATCCTTTGTTCATAGAACAATAGTATTGTTTACATTACACGCAATTCGTAATGCAATTATCTGTTGCTTGCAACTTAATACTGGAGTGGGTTCAGATGATAACCTGAACGTGGATTATTAGTCATACATGAAGTTGGATGGCGGTCTATGTAAAATGTTGTAATGCCCAATCGAATCTCACCGGAGTCAAGATGAGTAGTATATGCTTGTATGCTTTCTTGATGTTTGTCAATTACCGCGCTGTAATTGTTTCACCCAGCATGTTATCTATCTTAAGGAGAGCCACCTCTAGTGAACTATGGACCCCGGTCCTTTCTTTTACATTCAATCTACAATCAAATTGTTCACTGCTTTGTGTTAACTTTCTGCAAACTATTACTTCCTTCCATTCAATAGTTTAATCCTTTGTTTTCAGCAGGACCGGTGAGATTGAAAACCTCATCGCAAGTTGGGGGCAGAGTTCTGTGGTTGTGTTGTGTAGATCTCCACGTTGCTACCAGCACCGGTAGTGCGCCCTACCAAGGCTCAGCTAGCAACACCTTTGGGGTGTTTCCTTGCTCCTACTGGATTGATAACCTTGGTTTCGTACTAAAGGAAAACTTGCTGCTGTGCTCATCATACCTTCCTCTTGGGGTTCCCCAATGAGCTTGATATATTTTGGGCCATCAATCCCCCTAGAGTGTCAAAACAGTGTCCAATAGCTCATGAAAACGGTCGTCAAACGCGAAAATGACGAGTTTTTGTTCATAACTCTCAAACATGTATCAGGTCTTAGCATCGTTGTAAATCCCCCTAGAGTGCCAAAACAGTGTCCAATAGCTCATGAAAACGGCCGTAAAACGTGAAAACGACAAGTTTTTGGTCATAACTCTCAAACATGTATCATGTCTTAGGATCGTTGTAAATCCCCCTAGAGTGCAAAAATAGTGCCCAATAGCTCATGAGAACAGCCGTAAAACATGAAAAACGATGATTTTTTGGTCATAACGCTCAAACATGTACCGGATTCTAGGATCGTTGTAAATCCCCATGAAGCGCCAAAACATTGTGCAGGTCATGAAAACGCCCGTAAAACGTGAAAAACGAAGATTTTTTTGTCATAACCCTCAAAGATGAATTGGGTCTTAGGGTTGTTGTAAATCCCCCTAGAACTACAAAACTATGGGCAATAACTCATGAAAACAGCCATAATACGCTAAATCAATGGGTTTTTGTTTAAAACTCTCAAACATGTATCGGGTCTAACGAGCAATGCAAACCCACCTGGAAACTCACAACTGTAGGTAATAGAGCATGAAAATGGCCATAAAACATAAAAACAACAAGTTTTTGGTCATGCCCTCAAACATGTATCGGGTCTAATGGTCGTTGTAAATCGCCTTGAAACCCTTGAACTATGGCAATAGCTCATGAAAACGGTCATAAAACACAAAAACAACGAATTTTTGCTCATCCCCTTAAACATGCATCGGGTCTAACGGTCCAGGCAAATCCTCATGGAGCACCAAAACAGTGTGCAATAACTCATAAAAACAGCCGTAAAATGCGAAAACGACGAGCTTTTTGACATAACTCTCAAACATGTATCGGGTCTTAGGATCATTGTAAATCCCCCTATAGTGCCAAAACAGTGTCCAATAGCTCATGGAAACGGTCGTAAAACATGAAAAACGACGAGTTTGTGGTCATAACTCTCAAACATGTACCGGATTCTAGGATCGTTGTAAATACCCATGAACCGCCAAAACAGTGTGCAATAGGTCATGAAAACGGCCGTAAAATGTGAAAAACGACGTGTTTTGGTCATGACCCTCAAACATGTATAGGTTCTTAGGGTTGTTGTAAATCCCCCTGGAATTCCAAAAGTGTGGCCAATAACTCATGAAAATGGCCATAATACGCGAAATCGACGAGTTTTTGGTTAAAACTCTCAAACATGTATTGGGTCTAACGAGCAATGAAAATCCCCCTGGAAACTCACAACTGCATGTAACAGGGCATGAAAACGACCATAAAACATAAAAACAACAATTTTTTGGTCATGCCCTCAAACATGTATCGGGTCTAATGGTAATTGTAAATCGCCTTGAAACCCTTGAAATGTGGCAATAGCTCATGAAAACAGTCATAAAACAGAAAAATGATGAATTTTTGGTCATCCCCTTAAACATGCATCGGGTCTAAAGGTCCACGCAAATCCTCATGGAGCACCAAAACAGTGTGCAATAACTCATGAAAACGGCCATAAAACGCGAAAACGACGAGTTTTAGGTCATAACTCTCAACCATGTATCAGGTCTTAGGATCGTTGTAAATCCCCCTAGAGTGCCAAACAGTGTCCAATAGCTCATGAAAACGGTCGTAAAACGCGAAAACGACGAGTTTTTGGTCATAACTTTTAAAAAAGTATCAGGTCTTAGGATCGTTCTAAATCCCCCTAGAGTGCCAAAATAGTGTCCAATAGCTCATGAGAACGGCCGTAAAACATGAAGAATGATGACTTTTTGGTCATAACTCCCAAACATGTATCGGATTCTAGGATCATTGTAAATCCCCATGAAGCGCCAAAACAGTGAGCAATACGTTATGAAAACGACTATAAAACAAGAAAAAAGACGAGTTTTTGGTCATAACCCTCAAACATGTTTCAAATTTTAGGGTTGTTGTAAATCACCCTGGAACCCCAAAACTATGGGCAATAACTCATGAAAACAGCCGTAATACGCATAACCGACGAGTTTTTGGTTAAAACTCTTAAACATGTATCGGGTCTAACAAGCAATGCAAACCCAGCTGGAAACTCACAAATGTACGTAATAGAGCATGAAAACGACCATAAAACTTAAAAACAACAAGTTTTTGGTCTTGCCCTCTAATATGTATCGGGTCTAATGGTCGTTGTAAATCGCCTTGAAACCCTTAAACTAAGGCAATAGGTCATGAAAATGGTCATAAAACAAAAAATGACAAAGTTTTGGTCATCGCCTTAAACATGCATCGGGTCTAATGGTCCATGCAAATCCTCATGGAGCACCAAAATAGTGTGCAATAACTCATGAAAACGGCCGTAAAATGCGAAAAAGATGAGTTTTTGGTCATAACTCTCAAACATGTATCAGATCTTAGGGTTGTTGTAAATCCCCCTAGAACTACAAAACTATGGGCAATAACTCATGAAAACAGCCATAATACGCGAAATCGATGAGTTTTGGGTTAAAACTCTCAAACATGTATCGGGTCTAACGAGCAATGCAAACCCACCTGGAAACTCACAACTGTAGGTAATAGAGCATGAAAATGGCCATAAAACATAAAAACAACAAGTTTTTGGTCATGCCCTCAAACATGTATCGGGTCTAATGGTCGTTGTAAATCGCCTTGAAACCCTTGAACTATGGCAATAGCTCATGAAAACGGTCCTAAAACACAAAAACAACGAGTTTTTGCTCATCCCCTTAAACATGCATCGGGTCTAACGGTCCAGGCAAATCCTCATGGAGCACCAAAACAGTGTGCAATAACTCATAAAAACAGCCGTAAAATGCGAAAACGATGAGCTTTTTGACATAACTCTCAAACATGTATCGGGTCTTAGGATCATTGTAAATCCCCCTATAGTGCCAAAACAGTGTCCAATAGCTCATGGAAACGGTCGTAAAACATGAAAAACGACGAGTTTTTGGTCATAACTCTCAAACATGTACCGGATTCTAGGATCGTTGTAAATACCCATGAACCGCCAAAACAGTGTGCAATAGGTCATGAAAACGGCCGTAAAATGTGAAAAACGACGTGTTTTGGTCATGACCCTCAAACATGTATAGGTTCTTAGGGTTGTTGTAAATCCCCCTGGAATTCCAAAAGTGTGGCCAATAACTCATGAAAATGGCCATAATACGCGAAATCGACGAGTTTTTGGTTAAAACTCTCAAACATGTATTGGGTCTAACGAGCAATGAAAATCCCCCTGGAAACTCACAACTGCATGTAACAGAGCATGAAAACGACCATAAAACATAAAAACAACAATTTATTGGTCATGCCCTCAAACATCTATCGGGTCTAATGGTAATTGTAAATCGCCTTGAAACCCTTGAAATGTGGCAATAGCTCATGAAAACAGTCATAAAACAGAAAAATGATGAATTTTTGGTCATCCCCTTAAACATGCATCGGGTCTAAAGGTCCACGCAAATCCTCATGGAGCACCAAAACAGTGTGCAATAACTCATGAAAACGGCCATAAAACGCGAAAACGACGAGTTTTAGGTCATAACTCTCAACCATGGATCAGGTCTTAGGATCGTTGTAAATCCCCCTAGAGTGCCAAACGGTGTCCAATAGCTCATGAAAACGGTCGTAAAACACGAAAACGACGAGTTTTTGGTCATAACTTTTAAACAAGTATCAAGTCTTAGGATCGTTCTAAATCCCCCTAGAGTGCCAAAACAGTGTCCAATAGCTCATGAGAACGGCCGTAAAACATGAAGAATGATGACTTTTTGGTCATAACTCCCAAACATGTACCGGATTCTAGGATCGTTGTAAATCCCCATGAAGCGCCAAAACAGTGTGCAATACGTTATGAAAAGGACTATAAAACAAGAAAAAAGACGAGTTTTTGGTCATAACCCTCAAACATGTATCGGGTCTTAGGGTTGTTGTAAATCACCCTGGAACCCCAAAACTATGGGCAATAACTCATGAAAACGGCCATAATACACATAATCGACGAGTTTTTGGTTAAAACTCTTAAACATGTATCGGGTCTAACAAGCAATGCAAATCCAGCTGGAAACTCACAAATGTAGGTAATAGAGCATGAAAACGACCATAAAACTTAAAAACAACAAGTTTTTGGTCTTGCCCTCAAATATGTATCGGGTCTAATGGTCGTTGTAAATCACCTTGAAACCCTTAAACTAAGGCAATAGGTCATGAAAATGGTCATAAAACAAAAAATGACGAAGTTTTGGTCATCCCTTAAACATGCATCGGGTCTAATGGTCCATGCAAATCCTCATGGAGCACCAAAATAGTGTGCAATAACTCATGAAAACGGCCGTAAAATGCGAAAAAGATGAGTTTTTGGTCATAACTCTCGAACATGTTTCAGATCTTAGGGTTGTTGTAAATTCCCCTAGAACCCTAAAACTATGGTCAATAACTCATGAAAACAGCCATTATACGCGAAATCGATGAGTTTTTGGTTAAAACTCTCAAACATGTATCGGGTCTAACGAGCAATGCAAACCCACCTGGAATCTCACAACTGTAGGTAATAGAGCATGAAAACAACCATAAAACATAAAACCAACAAGTTTTTGGTCATGCCCTCAAACATGTATCGGGTCTAATGGTCGTTGTAAATCGCATTGAAACCCTTGAACTGTGGTGATAGCTAATGAAAACGGTCATAAAACACAAAAACGACGAATTTTTGCTCATCCCCTTATACATGCATCGAGTCTAACGGTCCATGCAAATCCTCATGGCGCACCAAAACAGTGTGCAGTAACTTATGAAAACGGCCGTAAAATGCGAAAACGACGAGTTTTTCGTCATAACTCTCAAACATGTATCGGGTCTTAGGACCATCGTAAATCCCCCTAGAGAGCCAAAACAGTGTCCAGTAGCTCATGAAAACGGTCGTAAAAAGCGAAAACGACGAGTTTTTTGTCATAAGTCTCAAACATGTATCGGGTCTTAAGATCGTTGTAAATCCCCCTAGAGTGCCAAAATAGTGTCCAATAGCTCATGAAAACGGCCGTAAAACGTGAAAACGACGAGTTTTTGGTCATAACTCTCAAACATGTATCGAGTCTTATGATTCTTGTAAATCCCCCTAGAGTGGCAAAACAGTGTCCAATAGCTCATGAGAACGGCCGTAAAACATGAAAACGACGAGTTTTTGGTCATAACTCTCAAACATGTACCGGATTCTAGAATCGTTGTAAATCTCCATGAAGCCCCAAAACAGTGTGCAATAGGTCTTGAAAACGGCCGTAAAACGAGAAAAACGAAGATTTTTTGGTCATAACCCTCAAACATGTATCGGGTCTTAGGGTTGTTGTAAATCCCCCTGGAACCCCAAAACTATGGGCAATAACTCATGAAAACAGCCATAATACGCGAAATCGACGAGTTTTTGGTGAAAACTCTCAAACATGTATCGGGTCTAACGAGCAATGCAAACCCAACTGGAAACTCACAACTGTAGGTAATAGAGCATGAAAATAACCATAAAACATAAAAACCACAAGTTTTTGGTCATGCCCTCAAACATGTATCGGGTCTAATGGTCGTTGTAAATCGCCTTGAAACCCTTCAACTGCGGAAATAGCTCATGAAAATCGTCATAAAATTCGAAAACGACGAGTTTTTGGTCATAACTCTCAAACATGTATCAGGTCTTAGGATCGTTGTAAACCCCCCTAGAGTACCAAAACAGTGTGCAATAGCTCATGAAAACGGCCGTAGAACGTGAAAACGACGAGTTTTTGGTCATAACTCTCAAACATGTATCGGGTCTTAGGATCGTTGTAAATCCCTGATACATCGCAAATGTATCTATAATTTTTGATGTTCCATGCTTGTTTTTATCTACTTTCTTATGTTTTGTCCACACTTTGGAGTACTTTTCATATGATTTCTTGGAATAACCTATTGACAAGAGCCACAGTGCCAGCTGCATGTGTTCTGCTATTTTTGGTTCCAGGAAAGTCAGAAAATGAATATTCTCGGAATTGGACGGGACAAAAGCCAAAGTTATTATTTTACCAGGGGACACCAGTAGCCAGAATACGAGACGGAGAAGGGCCAGAGGGCGGCCATACCACCTGGCCGCACGGCCAGGCTTGGCCCGCGCCAGGGGGTGGTGTGGCCAGCCCAGGCACCCCCTCGGCCTCTCCTTCCGCCTATAAGTTTCCTCCGATATAGAAACCCTAAGTACCCGATCAAAAATCCACGAAAGAGTCTATAGCCGCCGTCATCTCCATCCCTAGATCGGGAGGGATCTGAAGCTCTTCCCGGCACCCTACCGGAGAGGGGAATTTGCCCTGGATGCCTTCTTCATCATCATGCAAGCCTCCGGTGTGATGCGTGAGTAGTTCATCTCTGGACTACGGGTCCATAAAGTAGCTAAATGTCTGGTTCTCCTCCTTTGTGCTTTCATGTCTAGATCTTGTGAGCTCCGTTCATGATCAAGATCATCTATTTGTAATTCTGCATGTTGTGTTTGTAGGGATTCGATGGATATTGAGGTGCTATTTCAGATTGATTATTGATTCTATCATGTCTTATTATTTGTGATCTTGCATGCTTTCCATTGTTAGTAGCTATCATGGGAAAGTAGATGCTAGCAACTCCAAGAGTTAGTATTTATGCTCGATAGTGGGTTCATGCCTCTGGTAATCTAGGGAAGTGACAGAAATCTCTAAGGTACTAGATGTGTTGTTGCTACTAGGGAGAAAACAATAATCCTTTGTTCATAGAACAATAGTATTGTTTACATTACACGCAATTCGTAATCCAATTATCTATTGCTTGCAACTTAATACTGGAGTGGGTTCAGATGATAACCTGAAGGTGGATTATTAGTCATAGATGCAGTTGGATGGCGGTCTATTTTAAATTTTGTAATACCCAATCGAATCTCACAGGAGTCAAGATGAGTAGTATATGCTTGTATGCTTTCTTGATGTTTGTCAATTACCCCGCTGTAATTGGTTCACCCACCATGTTATCTATCTTAAGGAGAGCCACCTCTAGTGAACTATGGACCCCGGTCCTTTCTTTTACATTCAATCTACAATCAAATTGTTCACTGCTTTGTGTTAACTTTCTGCAAACTATTACTTCCTTCCATTCAATAGTTTAATCCTTTGTTTTCAGCAGAACCGGTGAGATTGAAAACCTCATCGCAAGTTGGTGACAGAGTTCTGTGGTTGTGTTGTGTAGATCTCCACGTTGCTACTAGCACCGGTAGTGCGCCCTGCCAAGGCTCAGCTAGCAACACCTTTGGGGTGTTTCCTTACTCCTACTGGATTGATAACCTTGGTTTCGTACTGAGGGAAAACTTGCTACTGTGCTCATCATACCTTCCTCTTGGGTTTCCCCAATGAGCTTGATATATTTAGGGCCATCAATCCCCCTAGAGTGTCAAAACAGTGTCCAATAGCTCATGAAAACGGTCGTAAAACGCGAAAACGACGAGTTTTTGTTCATAACTCTCAAACATGTATCGGGTCTTAGGATCGTTGTAAATCCCCCTAGAGTGCCAAAACAGTGTCCAATAGCTCATGAAAACGGCCGTAAAACGTGAAAACGACAAGTTTTTGGTCATAACTCTCAAACATGTATCATGTCTTAGGATCATTGTAAATCCCCCTAGAGTGTAAAAATAGTGCCCAATAGCTCATGAGAACAGCCGTAAAACATGAAAAACGACGATTTTTTGGTCATAACTCTCAAACATGTACCGGATTCTAGGATCGTTGTAAATCCCCATGAAGCGCCAAAACAGTGTGCAGGTCATGAAAACGGCCGTAAAACGTGAAAAACGAAGATTTTTTGGTCATAACCCTCAAACATGTATCGGGTCTTAGGGTTGTTGTAAATCCCCCTAGAACCCCAAAACTATGGGCAATAACCCATGAAAACAGCCATAATACGCGAAATCGATGGGTTTTTGGTTAAAACTCTCAAACATGTATCGGGTCTAACAAGCAATGAAAACCCACCTGGAAACTCACAACTGTAGGTAATAGAGCATGAAAATGGCCATAAAACATAAAAACAACAAGTTTTTGGTCATGCCCTCAAACATTTATCGGGTCTAATGGTCGTTGTAAATCGCCTTGAAACCCTTGAACTATGGCAATAGCTCATGAAGCGGTCATAAAACACAAAAACGACGAATTTTTGCTCATCCCCTTAAACATGCATCGGGTCTAACGGTCCATGCAAATCCTCATGGAGCACCAAAATAGTGTGCAATAACTCATAAAAACAGCCCAAAATGCGAAAACGACGAGTTTTTGGTCATAACTCTCAAACATGTATCGGGTCTTAGGATCATTGTAAATCCCCCTATAGTGCCAAAACAGTGTCCAATAGCTCATGAAAACGGTCGTAAAACATGAAAAACGACGAGTTTTTGGTCATAACTCTCAAACATGTACCGGATTCTAGGATCGTTGTAAATCCCCATGAAGCGCCAAAACAGTGTGCAATAGGTCATGAAAACGGCCGTAAAACGTGAAAAACGACGAGTTTTGGTCATGACCCTCAAACATGTATAGGTTCTTAGGGTTGTTGTAAATCCCCCTGCAATTCCAAAACTGTGGCCAATAACTCATGAAAACAGCGATAATACGCGAAATCGACGAGTTTTTGGTTAAAACTCTCAAACATGTATCGGGTCTAACGAGCAATGCAAATACCCCTGGAAACTCACAATTGTATGCAACAAAGCATGAAAACGACCATAAAACAAAAAAACAACAATTTTTTGGTCGTGCCCTCAAACATGTATCGGGTCTAATGGTCATTGTAAATCGCCTTGAAACCCTTGAAATGTGGCAATAGCTCATGAAAACAGTCATAAAACATAAAAATGATGAATTTTTGGTCATCCCCTTAAACATGCATCGGGTCTAACGGTCCACGCAAATCCTCATGGAGCACCAAAACAGTCTGCAATAACTCATGAAAGCGGCCATAAAACGCGAAAACGACGAGTTTTAGGTCATAACTCTCAACCATGTATCAGGTCTTAGGACCGTTGTAAATCCCCCTAGAGTGCCAAACAGTGTCTAATAGCTCATGAAAACGGTCGTAAAACGCGAAAACGACGAGTTTTTGGTCATAACTTTTAAACAAGTATCAGGTCTTAGGATCGTTCTAAATCCCCCTAGAGTGCCAAAACACTGTCCAATAGCTCATGAGAACGGCCGGCAAACATGAAGAATGATGACTTTTTGGTCCTAACTCCCAAACATGTACCGGATTCTAGGATCGTTGTAAATCCCCATGAAGCGCCAAAACAGTGTGCAATACGTTATGAAAACGACTATAAAACAAGAAAAAAGACGAGTTTTTGGTCCTAACCCTCAAACATGTATCGGGTCTTAGGGTTGTTGTAAATCACCCTGGAACCCCAAAACTATGGGCAATAACTCATGAAAACGGCCATAATACGCATAATCGACGAGTTTTTGGTTAAAACTCTTAAACATGTATCGGGTCTAACAAGCAATGCAAACCCAGCTGGAAACTCACAAATGTAGGTAATAGAGCATGAAAACGACCATAAAACTTAAAAACAACAAGTTTTTGGTCTTGCCCTCAAATATGTATCGGGTCTAATGGTCGTTGTAAATCGCCTTGAAACCCTTATACTAAGGCAATAGGTCATGAAAATGGTCATAAAACAAAAAATGACGAAGTTTTGGTCATCCCCTTAAACATGCATCGGGTCTAATGGTCCACGCAAATCCTCATGGAGCACCAAAATAGTGTGCAATAACTCATGAAAACGGCCGTAAAATGCGAAAAAGATGAGTTTTTGGTGATAACTCTCAAACATGTATCGGGTCTTAGGATCGTTGTAAATCCCCCTAGAGTGCCAAAACAGTGTCCAACAGCTCATGAAAACGGTCGTAAAACGCGAAAACGACGAGTTTTTGGTCATAACTCTCAAACATGTATCGGTTATTCGGATCGTTGTAAATCCCCCTAGAGTTCCAAAACATTGTCCAATAGCTCATGAAAACGGCCGTAAAACGTGAAAACGACGAGTTTTTGGTCATAACTCTCAAACATGTATCGGGTCTTAGGATCATTGTAAATCCCTGTCCAATAGCTCATGAGAACGGCCATAAAACATAAAAACGACAAGTTTTTGGTCATAACTATCAAACATGTACCGGATTCTAGGATCGTTGTAAATCCCCATGAAGCGCCAAAATAGTGTGCAATAGGTCGTGAAAACGTCCGTAAAACGTGAAAAACGACGAGTTTTTTGGTCATAACCCTCAAACATCTATCGGGTCTTAGGGTTGTTGTAAATCCCCCTGAAACCCCAAAATTGTGGGCAATAACTCATGAAAACAACCATAATACGCGAAATCGACGAGTTTTTGGTTCAAACTCTCAAACATGTATCGGGTCTAACGAGCAATGCAAACCCACCTGGAAACTAACAATTGTAGGTAATAGAGCATGAAAACGACCATAAAAGATAAAAACAACAAGTTTTTGGTCATGCCCTCAAACATGTATCGGGTCAAATGGTCGTTGTAAATCGCCTTGAAACCCTTAAACTGTGGCAATAGCTCATGAAAACAGTCATAAAACACAAATACGACGAAGTTTTGGTCATCCCCTTAAACATGCATCGGGTCTAATGATCCATGCAAATCCTCATGGAGCACCAAAACATGAAAACGGCCATAAAGAGCGAAAACGACGAGGTTTTGGTCATAACTCTCAAACATGTATCGGGTCTTATGATCGTTGTAACTCTCCCTACAGTGGCAAAATAAGACATGAAAACGGCCATAAAACTCGTCGTATTATGGCTAAATAAGACATGAAAACCCGCCTGAAATTTATCAATAAGCTTGCTACAAACAGACTTCAGGAGAAGATCCTTCACTATGTTCATAAAAATCATTATGGGTTCATTAAGTCTTGGACTATCCAAGATTGTTTGGCTTGGTCACTTGAATATCTCTTCCAGTGTCACCAATCTAGGAATCCTATTATCATTATTAAGCTTGATTTTAATAAAGCTTTTGACTCCATTGAGCATGAGGCTTTGATACAGATTATGGAGCATAAATGTTTTGGTTCTGATTGGATCAGATGGGTGAAGGACTTTCTTTCTTCTGGAGTGTCTTCTGGTCTGCTCAATGGAGTTCCTGGGAAATAGTTTCAGTGCAAAAGAGGTGTGAGACAGGGGGACCCTCTCTCCCCATTCTTTATGTCCTTGGTGGTGATCTTCTGCAGTCAGCTGTTAACTACTTGTTGAGAGAAGGTGGAATTCAACTGCCGATCATCGCTAGTGATCCTGATTTTCCCATTATCCAAAATGCAAATGATACTTTACTTATCATGTCTGCTGAGATTGAGCAGCTAGTATCTCTCAAAAAAGTGCTTTAGGTCTTCTCTGAGTCTACTGGGTTGCATATCAATTATCACAAGTCCTCAATGATCGGTATCAATGTGGAGGAACCTTCTCTTCATACGCTGGCACTGGAATTTTGATGTAGGGTGTACTCTTTACGTTTCACCTACCTTGGCATGTCTGTTGGTACTTGTAGGCCCACCAAAATTTCATCAAAATGGTCATAAAACAAAAAACGACGTTTGAGGGAAGAGGATCTATAGAGCACTACGCTTCTTCCGGACTACTTCAAGGTCACCGAGATGTCCTACATCAATGGTTAGCCGGAGCTCACCGGCGGCGGCTTCGGTGGATTTGCGGAGAACAGAGAGCGAGAGAGAGAAATAGAGAGGGTAGGGATGTATAAGAACGTCGATGTAGATCTCCACGGTCTATTTGTAGGTCCAGTCGGTGTTAGAGGCGACGTCACGACGGTGGCGATGGCTGAGATGCACCGAGGCATAGGAGCTTGATCTGGGCGTGAATCGCTGAGCATTTGTCCAACTGGCGGATGCCTGGCGACTTAGATGGGGCTCTAGGTGAGTCAATCGTGTCCGGGCGGTCTCGAATGACGGCGGCGACATGGAGCTCGCCGGCGCGCTGTGGAACATGCGAAGGAGGAAGAAGACGGTCGCTCTCCTCGAGCGGCCCCACTTGCCAGCGAGGGAGCGAACCGGTACCCGGGCTGGGCTGCTACTAGGCCGATGTAGAGCTAGTGATTTGTTCCAAGGGGCTACACGTGAGCGACAGTTAGAGCTGACTCGAACTGGGCCGTGGGCCGATTCTGTTAGTACTCTCTTTTTTTACGATTTTTTATTTCTGTTTATATAAAACCTTTTCAAATTTGAATTTCTTCAGAGATTTCAATATTCAGAGAGTTTGTAGACCCTCCTCTCTTCATTTCTCATTGTGTATTAAAAATATTCATAATAAAATGAAAAGTCTTTTTCATTAAGAAATATTAATAAGGATTTGGGTTTTAGGGATTTTCTTCCGATAAGAAGACCTTATGGAAATTATTCTAGTTTCACTTAATAATCTGAATGGTACTAGTTTGAAATGTCTATTCATGTATATAGAATCTTGCTCCTACTTATCTTCATACAGGATTTACATATATACATGAGAAGGTATTAATCTTTGTGGTTCTTAATGGGTGATATAAGTTTCATGGTCCTCCATATTTGGTGATTTGCCAAATCCAATTCTACCTGATTTGTAAAGTTTAGAATTACCACAAAACACTTAGCTAATGTGACCTTGATGGTTCTATGAGATTAGGTTCTTTACCAGGCTTTAAGAAAATAAGGTAGACAAGGCTTTCTTCCATAAACTCTCAACATTACTCCACTCTTATTCCTAGTATATAACTCCTCTCAATTAACTACCATTGATACACCTATCAATGTAGCTATTGTTAACTCCATCTACTAACTTCCTTAACTTCATATTGCAACTTCTTTCAAGACTTACAAGATTACAATCCTCACTGTAGATAACAAGGGATATCAATCTTCTAGAATGAGTATGGTACTACTCTCCACAATACAAGTTTGTTCTTGTATTAACTTGATTAAACTACTACACTTCCAACTACTCCATTTATTCATGTTATATACTTCATCCTACTCTAGCTTGACTTCTAATGATCAAGCTAGATGATTCAGCTTACTAGGACTTGCCTAACTTGGTATATTCATAACTCTTCTTCGACATCTAATCATCTGTTCTCAAGTGACTTGAGAATAATGACCACCATCATTGGATCAAACTAAGATTAGGCTTCTAATTGTCTGATCAAGATCTATACTCAACTAAGTAGTAAACTTGTATTAGTCTCTCTATAGACTTATCTTGTTAAGCAAGTTTACTCTAAATCTATATCCACTTGTCCTAACAAGATTGTTATCTAATGTACTAATACTACTAGCTTTATCATAGTTCCTCAATTACTAGCTCAACCCTTGAGTTTAGGTACTGCTTCTAGTTAACTCATGGGTGAGTTAACTCCTCCAGCATCAAATGGTTTGATCTCCACTAAGGATTACATTCCATTGATGATGGTACACTCAACCATATCTAGTTCTTCCTTCAGATTAATTTACTTAAGGTATTTGGAAGGTCAACATAATAGATCAAAGCTAAAGGCTATGAGTCAATAAGTACTAGGTCAAGAATTGATCACACACATTGATGATCAACAGACACTAGGACTTGGTCAAATAAGAATGTCACCTCTTAATATCATATTAAGAGTATATGTGCTAAATGGTCTTGGCTTGACTTCCTTTCTACTCTATTTGTAATAAGATCTAGTGTTTAGAAACTACGATGATACCCATGGTAAGAGTAACTATGACAAACAAGTGTTCCAAGATTTAGTTATAGAGATTCTTTACTTAATTTATGTACTTAACTTGCGATTCAAGGTTTGTGATAGATAATACCTTGATATCATCTCTAGAACATTAATTATTCATCCTTGATTTATGGTATGGAATAACATATAATGATCTCTAGAAGATCTAGTACTCCTTATTAACTAGTGTGTTGTGACTTAGTTTTATTACATTCGATCTACCCTTAGATCAAATTATATTACCCAAAGATAAGGTTTTACCAAAGGTCATATTGAAACTTATCGCAGTCAACTTGATGATCTACTTCAGTTCCACCAAGTTAAGAGAAGCTTCAATCACTTTGACAAGTTTTATTTAAAAGCGCGGAAATTATCCGGATTTTCTATGCATGAATGCAATGCACACACACATGTGTTCAACTTATTTCTAAGCTCTAATGTTGGGGTGTTACATGTGGGCAATAACTCATGAAAATGACCATAATACGCAACATGGAAGAGTTTTTGGTTAAAACTCTCAAACATGTATGGGGTCTAATGAGCCATGGAAATCCCCATGGAAACTCACAACTGTAGGTAATAGAGCATGAAACCGACCATAAAACATAAAAACAATAAGTTTTTTGTCATGCCCTCAAACATGTATCGGGTCTAATGGTCGTTGTAGATCGCCCTGAAACCCTAGAGTTGTGGCAATAGCTCATGAAAATGGTCATAAAACAAAAAACGACGAATTTTTGTTCATCCCCTAAACATCCATCAGGTCTAACTGTCCATGCAAATCCCCATGGAGCACCAAAACAGTGTGCAATAGCTCATGAAAACAGTCGTTAAATGCGAAAACAAAAAGTTATTGGTCCTAACTTTTAAACATGTATCGGGTTTCAGGTTCGTTCTAAATCCCCATGGAGCACCAGAATAGTGTGCAATAGCTCATAAAAACAGCTGTAAAACGTGAAAAACGACGAGTTTTTGGTCATAACTCTCAAACATGTATCGGGTCTTAGGGTCGTTGTAAATCCCCCTAGAACCCTAAAACTGTGGGAAATAACTCATGAAAATGGCCATAATACGTGAAATCGACGAGTTTTTGGTTAAAACTCTCAAATATGTATCGGGTCAAACGAGCCATGCAAATCCCACTTCAACTCACAACTGTAGGTAGAATGACCATAAAACATAAAAAACAAGTTTTTGGTCATGGCCTCAAACATGTATCGGGTCTAATGGTCGTTGTAAGTCGCCCTGAAACCCGAGAACTGTGGAAATAGCTCATGAAAAGGTCATAAAACATAGAAACGTCGAATTTTTGGTCATCCCCTTAAACATGCATCGGGTCTAACGGTCCATCCAAATCCCCACGGAGCACCAAAACAGTGTGCAATACCTCATGAAAACGGCCGTCAAACGCGAAAACAAAAAGTTTTTGGTCATAACTTTCAAACATGTATCGGGTTTCAGGTTCGTTCTAAATCCACATGGAGCACCAAAACAGTGTGCAATAGCTCATAAAAATGGTCGTAAATCGCGAAAACGACAAGTTTTTGGTCATAACTCTCAAACATGTATCAGTTCTTAGGATCGTTGTAAATCCCCATGGAGCACCAAAACTGTGTGCAGTAACTCATGAAAACGTCCATAATACGTGAAATCGACGAGTTTTTGGTTAAAACTCTCGAACATGTACCAGGTCTAATGAGCCATGAAATCCCCCTAAAAACTCGCAACTATAGGTAATAGAGCATGAAAGCAGCCATAAAACATAAAAACAACAAGTTTTTGGTCATGGCCTCAAGCATATATCGGGGCCCACGAAGGTGATCCCATTGGT
This sequence comes from Avena eriantha, assembly GCA_910589775.1. Taxonomy (NCBI): domain Eukaryota; kingdom Viridiplantae; phylum Streptophyta; class Magnoliopsida; order Poales; family Poaceae; genus Avena; species Avena eriantha. The sequence continues at coordinate 112,887,884 of OU342742.1, read as the reverse complement.
TCCCATGGCCACAAAAAGCTAGCGGTTCGACTCTAAAGCCCTCTATTGAGATATTTATTTAAAGAAATAGAACGCACCTTTCACTTTCACTTTGTTTTATTCCTTACTGTAAAATGTTTGGCTTATGAAAATGGTCATAAAACAAAAAACGACGAATTTTAGTTCATCCCCTTAAACATGCATCGGGTCTAACGGTCCATGCAAATCCGCATAGAGCACCAAAACAATGCGCAATAGCTCATGAAAAAAGCCATAAAACAAGAAAACGAAAAGTTTTTGGTCATAACTCTCAAACATGTATCGGGTCTTAGGATCGTTGTAAATCCCCCTGGAGCGCCAAAACAGTGTCAAGTAGCTCATGAAAATAGCCGTAAAACGTGAAAAACGACGACTTTTTGGTCATAACTCTCAATCATGTATTAGGTCTTAGAGACGTTGTAAATCCCCCTGGAACCCCAAAACTGTGGGAAATAACTCATGAAAACATCCATAATACGCGAAATCAACGAGTTTTTGGTTAAAAATCTTAAACATGTATCGGGTCCATGCGAATCCCCCTGGAAACTTACAAATGTAGGTAGCAGAGCATGAAAACGACCATAAAACTTAAAAAACAAGTTTTTGGTCATGGCCTCCAACATGTATCAAGTCTAAAGGTCATTGTAAATCGCCCTAAAACCCTAGTACTGTGGCAATAGCTCATGAAAAGGTCATAAAACACAGAAACAACGAATTTTTGGTTATCCCCTTAAACATGCATCGGGTGTAATGGCCCATGCAAATCCCCATGGAGCACCAAATCCCCATGAAAACAGCCGTAAAACGCGAAAACGACTAGTTTTTGCTCATAACTCTCAAACATGTATCGGGTCTTAGGATCGTTGTAAACCCCCCTAGAGCGCCAAAACAGTGTCCAGTAGCTCATGAAAACAGCCGTAAAACGTGAAAAACGACTAGTTTTTGGTCATAACTCTCAATCATGTATCAGGTCTTAGAGTCATTGTAAATCCCCCTGGAACCCCAAAACTGTGGGAAATAACTCATGAAAACATCCATAATACGCAAAATCAATGAGTTTTTGGTTAAAACTCTCAAACATGTATCGGGTCTAAAGAGCCATGCGAATACCCCTGGAAACTCACAAATGTATGTAGCAAAGCATGAAAACGACCATAAAACTTAAAAAACAAGTTTTTGGTCATGGCCTCAAACATGTATCGGGTCTAAAGATCATTGTAAATCGCCCTAAAATCCTAGAACTGTGGCAATAGCTCATGAAAAGGTCATAAAACACAGAAACAACAAATTTTTGGTCATCCCCTTAAACATGCATCGGGTCTAACGGCCCTTGAAAATCCCCATGGAGCACCAAATCCCCATGAAAACAGCCGTAAAACGCAAAAACGACTAGTTTTTGGTCATAACTCTCAAACATGTATCGGGTCTTAGGATCGTTGGAAATCCCCCAGGAGCGCCAAAACAGTGTCCAATAGCTTATGAACACAGCCATAAAACATGAAAAACGACGACTTTTTGGTCATAACTCTCAAACATGTATCCGGTCTTAGGGTCGTTATAAATCTCCTTGGAACCCAAAAAATGTGGGCACAAACTCAAGAAAATGGCCATAATTCATGAAATCGATGAATTTTTGGTTAAAACTCGCAAACATTTATCAGGTCTAATGAGCCATGCAAATCCCCCTGGAATCTAAGAACTGTAGGTAGCAGTGCATGAAAACGAGCATAAAACATAAAAAAACAAGTTTTTGGTCATGGCTCAAACATGTATCGGGTATAATGATCGTTGTAAATCGCCCTGAAACCCTAGAACTAATGCAATAGCTCATGAAAAGGTCATAAAACACAAAAACGACGAATTTTTGGCCATCTCCTGAAACATGCATCGGGTCTAACGACCCATGCAAATCCCCTTGGAGCACCAAAACAGTGTGCAATTGCTCATGAAAACAGCCGTAAAACGGGAACGACTAGATTTTGGTCATAACTCTCAGACATGTATCGTCTCCTAGGATCGTTGTAAATCCCCCTAGAGCGCCAAAACAGTGTACAATAGCTCATAAAAACAGCCGTACAACTTAAAAACGACGAGTTTTTGGTCATAACTCTGAAACATGTGTTGGGTCTTAGGGTCGTTGTAAATCCCCCTGGAACCCCAAAACTGTGGGGAATAACTCATGAAAACGGCCATAATACGCGAAATCGATGAGTTTTTGGTTAAAATTCTTAAACAAGTATCGGGTCTAACGAGCCATGCAAATCCCCCTGGAAACTCACAATTGTAGGTAGTAGAGCATGAAAATGACCATAAAACATAAAAACAACAAGTTTTTGGTCATGCCCTCAAACATGTATCGGGACTAATGGTCGTTGTAAATCGCATTGAAACCCTTGAACTGTGGCAATAGCTCATGAAAACGGTCATAAAACACAAAAACGATGATTTTTTGCTCATCCCCTTAAACATGCATCGGGTGTAACGGTCCATGCAAATTCCCATGGAGCACCAAAACAGTGTGCAATAGCTCATGAAAATGGCTATCAAACGCGAGAACAAAAAGTTTTTGGTCATAACTTTCAAACATGTATCGGGTTTCAGGTTCGTTGTAAATCCCCATGGAGCACCAAAACAGTGTGCAATAGCTCATAAAAAGCCGTAAAACGTGAAAACGACAGGTTTTTTTTGTCATAACTCTCAAACATGTATCGGGTCTTAGGTTTGTTGTAAATCCCCATGGAACCCCAAAACTGTGGGAAATAACTCATGAAAACATCCATAATACGCGAAATCAACGAGTTTTTGGTTAAAACTCTTAAACATGTATCGGGTCGATGCGAATCCCCCTGGAAACTTACAAATGTAGGTAGCAGAGCATGAAAACGATCATAAAACTTAAAAAACAAGTTTTTGGTCATGGCCTCCAACATGTATCGGGTCTAAAGGTCATTGTAAATCGCCCTAAAACCCTAGTACTGTGGCAATAGCTCATGAAAAGGTCATAAAACACAGAAACAATGAATTTTTGGTTATCCCCTTAAACATGCATCGGGTCTAATGGCCCATGCAAATCCCCATGGAGCACCAAATCCCCATGAAAACAGCCGTAAAACGCGAAAACGACTAGTTTTTTCTCATAAATCTCAAACATGTATCGGGTCTTAGGATCGTTATAAATCCCCCTAGAGCGCCATAACAGTGTCCAGTAGCTCATGAAAAGATCCGTAAAACGTGAAAAACAACTAGTTTTTGGTCATAACTCTCAATCATGTATCAGGTCTTAGAGTCGTTGTAAATCCCCCTCGAACCCCAAAACTGTGGGAAATAACTCATGAAAACATCCATAAGACGCGAAATCAACGAGTTTTTGGTTAAAACTCTTAAACATGTATCGGGTCTAAAGAGCCATGCGAATCCCCCTGGAAACTCACAAATGTATGTAGCAGAGCATGAAAACGACCATAAAACATAAAAAACAAGTTTTTGGTCATGGCCTCAAACATGTATCGGGTCTAAAGGTTATTGTAAATCGCCCTAAAATCCTAGAACTGTGGCAATAGCTCATGAAAAGGTCATAAAACACAGAAACAACGAATTTTTGGTCATCCCCTTAATCATGCATGGGGTCTAAAGGCCCATGCAAATCCCCATGGAGCACCAAATCCCCATGAAAACAGCCGTAAAACGCAAAAACGACTAGTTTTTGGTCATAACTCTCAAACATGTATTGGGTCTTAGGATCGTTGGAAATCCCCCAGGAGCGCCAAAACAGTGTCCAATAGCTTATGAACACAGCCATAAAACGTGAAAAACGACGACTTTTTGGTCACAACTCTCAAACATGTATCCGGTCTTAGGGTCGTTGTAAATCTCCTTGGAACCCAAAAAATGTGGGCACTAACTCAAGAAAATAGCCATAATACATGAAATCGATGAGTTTTTGGTTAAAACTCGCAAACATTTATCAGGTCTAATGAGCCATGCAAATCCCCCTGGAATCTAACAACTGTAGGTAGCAGTGCATGAAAACGACCATAAAACATAAAAAACAAGTTTTTGGTCATGGACTCAAACATGTATCGGGTATAATGATCGGTGTAAATCGCCCTGAAACCCTAGAACTAATGCAATAGCTCATGAAAAGGTCATAAAACACAAAAACGACGAATTTTTGGCCATCTCCTGAAACATGCATCGGGTCTAACGACCCATGCAAATCCCCTTGGAGCACCAATACAGTGTGCAATAGCTCATGAAAACAACCGTAAAACGGGAACGACTAGATTTTGGTCATAACTCTCAGACATGTATCGTCTCTTAGGATCGTTGTAAATGCCCCTAGAGCGCCAAAACAGTGTACAATAGCTCATAAAAACAGCCGTACAACTTAAAAACGACGAGTTTTTGGTCATAACTCTAAAACATGTGTCGGGTCTTAGGGTCGTTGTAAATCCCCCTGGAACCCCAAAACTATGGGGAATAACTCATGAAAACGGCCATAATACGCGAAATCGATGAGTTTTGGTTAAAATTCTTAAACAAGTATCGGGTCTAACGAGCCATGCAAATCCCCCTGGAAACTCACAACTGTAGGTAATAGAGCATGAAAATGACCATAAAACATAAAAACAACAAGTTTTTGGTCATGCCCTCAAACATGTATCGGGTCTATTGGTCGTTGTAAATCGCATTGAAACCCTTGAACTGTGGCAATAGCTCATGAAAACGGTCATAAAACACAAAAACGATGATTTTTTGCTCATCCCCTTAAACATGCATCGGGTGTAACGGTCCATCCGAATTCCCATGGAGCACCAAAATAGTGTGCAATAGCTCATGAAAATGGCCATCAAACGCGAAAACAAAAAGTTTTTGCTCATAACTTTCAAACATGTATCGGGTTTCAGGTTCGTTGTAAATCCCCATGGAGCACCAAAACAGTGTGCAATAGCTCATAAAAATAGCCGTAAAACGTGAAAACGACGAGTTTTTTTGTCATAACTCTCAAACATGTATCGTGTCTTAGGTTTGTTGTAAATCCCCATGGAACCCAAAAACTGTGGGAAATAACTCATGAAAACGGTTATAATACGCGAAATCGACGAGTTTTTTGTTAAAACTCTCAAACATGTATCGGGTCTAACGAGCCATGCAAATTCCCATGGAAACTCACAACTGTAGGTAGCAGAGCATGAAAACGACCATAAAACCTAAAAACAAGTTTTTGGTCAAGGCCTCAAACATGTATCCGGTGTAATGGTCATTGTAAATCACCCTAAAACCCTAGAACTGTGGCAATAGCTCATGAAAAGGTCATAAAACATAGAAACAACGAATTTTTGGCCATCCCCTTAAACCTGCATTGGGTCTAATTGCCCATGCAAATCCCCATGGAGCAACAAAACAGTGTGCAATAGCTCATGAAAACAGCCGTAAAATGCGAAAACGGCTAGTTTTTGGTCATAACTTTCAAACATGTATGGGGTCTTAGTATCGTTGTAAATCCCCCAAGAGCGCCAAAATAGTGTCCAATAGCTTACGAAAACAACCGTAAAACGTGGAAAACGACGAGTTTTTGGTCATAACTCTCAAACATGTATCGGGTCTTAGGTTCGTTGTAAATTCCCCTAGAACCCCAAAATAGTAGGCACTAACTCAAGAAAATGGGCATAATACACGAAATCGACGAGTTTTTGGTTAAAAATCTCAAACATGTATCAGGTCTAACGAGTCATGCAAATCGCCCTAGAATCTCACAATTGTAGGTAGAAGAGCATGAAAACGACCATAAAACATAAAAAAAAGTTTTTGGTCATGGCCTTAAACATGTATCGGGTCTAATGGTCGTTATAAATTGCCCTGAAACCCTAGAACTGTGGCAATAGCTAATGAAAAGGTCATAAAACACCGAAACGACGAATTTTTGGTGATCTCCTTAAACATGCATCGGGTCTAACGACCCATGCAAATCCCCTTGGAGCACCAAAACAGTGTACAGTAGCTCATGAAAACAGCCGTAAAACATGAAGACGACTAGATTTTCTTCATAACTCTCAAACATGTATCGGGTCTTAGGATCGTTGTAAATCCCACTGGAGCGCCAAAACAGTGTCGAGTAGCCATTAAAACAGCCATAAATTGTGAAAACGACGATTTTTTGGTCATAACTCTCAAACATGTATCGGGTCTTAGGGTTGTTGTAAATCCCCCTGGAACCCCAAAAATGTGGGCAATAACTCATGAAAACGACCATAGTACGCGAAATCGAAGAGTTTTTGGCTAAAACTCTTAAACATCTATCGGGTCTAACGAGCGATGCAAAACCCCCTGGAAAGTCACAACTTGACGTAGCAGAGCATCAAAACGACTATAAAACATAAAAACCAAGTTTTTGGTCATGGCCTCAAACATGTATCGGGTCTAATGGTCGTTGTAAATCGCCCTGAGACCCTAGAGTTGTGGCAATAGCTCATGAAAATGGTCAAACAAAAAACCACGAATTTTTGTTCATCCCCTAAACATGCATCGGGTCTAATGGTCCATGCAAATCCCCATGGAGCACCAAAATAGTGTGTAATAGCTCATGAAAACGGCCATAAACGCGAAAACAAAAAAATTTGGTGATAACTTTCAAACATGTATCGGGTTTCAGGTTCGTTGTAAAATCCCCATGGAGCACAAAAACAGTGTGCAATAGCTCATAAAAATGGTCGTAAAACGCGAAAACGACGAGTTTTTGGTCATCACTCTCAAACATGTATCGGTTCTTAGCATCGCTGTAAATCCCCATGGAGCACCAAAACTGTGGGCTCTAACTGATGAAAATAGCCATAATACACGAAATCGACAACTTTTTGGCTAAAACTCTCAAACATGTATGGGGTCTAACGAGCCATGCAAATCCCCCTGGAAACTCACAACCGTAGGTAGTAGAGCATGCAAACGACCATAAAACATAAAAAACAAGTTTTTGGTCATGGCCTCAAACATGTATCGGGTCTAATGGTCATAGTAAATCGCCCTGAAACCCTAGAACTGTGGCAATAGCTCAGGAAAAGGTCATAAAACACAGAAACGACGAATTTTTGGTCATCTTCTTAAACATGCATCGGGTCTAACGATCCATGCAAATCCCCTTGGAGCACCAAAACAGTGTGCAATAGCTCATGAAAACAGACGTAAAACACAAATACGACTAGATTTTGATCATAACTCTCAAACATCTATCAGGTCTTAGGATTGTTGTAAATCCCCCTGGAGCGCCAAAACAGTGTCCAATAGCTTATGAAAACAGCCGTAAAACGTGAAAAACGACGAGTTTTTTATCATAACTCTCAAACATGTATCGGTTCTTAGGATCGCTCTAAATCCCCATGGAGCACCAAAACTGTGGGCACTAAGTCATGAAAACGTCCATAACACGTGAAATCGACGAGTTTTTGGTTAAAACTCTCAAACATGTCTCGGGTCTAACGAGCCATGAAATCCCCTGGAAACTCGCAACTATAGGTAATAGAGCATGAAAACAGCCATAAAACATAAAAACAACAAGTTTTTGGTCATGCCCTTAAACATGTATCGGGTCTAATGGTTGTTGTAAATTGGCCTAAAACCCTTGAGTTGTGGCAATAGCTCATGAAAATGGTCATAAAACAAATAACGACGAATTTTTATTCATCCCTTTAAACATGCATCGGGTCTAACGGTCCATGAAAATCCCCATGGAGCACCAAAACAGTGTGCAATAGCTCATGAAAACGACCATAAAACGCAAAAACAAAAAGGTTTTGGTCATAACTATCAAACATGTATCGTGTTTCAGGTTCATTGTAAATCGCCATGGAGCACCAAAAAAGTGTGCAATAGCTTATGAAAACAGTCGCAAAACATTAAAACGACGAGTTTTTGGTCATAAATCTCAAACATGTATCGGGTCTTAGGGTCATTGTAAATCCCCCTGGAACCCCAAAACTATGGGCAATACCTAATGAAAACAAACATAATACACGAAATCGATGAGTTTTTGGTTAAAACTCTTAAACATGTATCGGGTCTAATGAGCCATGCAAATCACCCTGGAAACTAACAACTGTAGGTAATAGAGCATGAAACCAACCATAAAACATTAAAACAACAAGTTTTTGGTCATTCCCTTAAACATTGATCAGGTCTAATGGTCGTTGTAAATTGCCCTGAAACCCTGGAATTGTGGCAATAGCTCATGAAAATGGTTATAAAACAAAAAACGACGAATTTTCGTTCACCCCCTTAAACATGCATCGAGTCTAACGGTCGATGAAAATCCCCATGGAGCACCAAAACAGTGTGCAATAGCTCATGAATACGGCCGTAAAACGCGAAAACAAAAAGTTTTTGGTCATAACTTTCAAACATGTATCAGGTTTTAGGTTCGTTGTAAATCCACATGGCGCACCAAAACAATGTGTAATAGCTCATCAAAATGGTCATAAATGCGAAAACGATGAGTTTTTTATCATAACTCTTAAACATGTATCGGTTCTTAGGATTGTTGTAAATCCCCATGGAGCACCAAAACTGTGGGCACTAATTCATGAAAGGGGCCATAACACGCAAAATCGACGAGTTTTTGGTTAAAACTCACAAACATGTATCGGGTCTAACGACCCATGAAATCCCCTGGAAACTCGCAGCTATAGGTAATAGAGCATGAAAACGGCCATAAAACATAAAAACAACAAGTTTTTGGTCATGCCCTAACATGTATCGGGTCTAATGGTCATTATAAATTGCCCTGAAACCCTAGAGTTGTGGCAATAGCTCATGAAAATGGTCATAAAAACGACGATTTTTTGTTCATCCCTTTAAACATGCATCGGGTCTAACGGTCCATGAAAACCCCCATGGAGCACCAAAATAGTGTGCAATAGCTCATGAAAACGACCATAAAACGCAAAAACAAAAAGTTTTTGGTCATAACTTTCAAACATGTATCGGGTTTCAGGTTCATTGTAAATCCCCATGGAGCACCCAAAAAGTGTGCAATAGCTTATGAAAACAGGTGTAAAACATTAAAACGGCGAGTTTTTGGTCATAACTCTCAAACATGTATCGGGTCTTAGGGTCGTTGTAAATCCCTCTGGAACCCCAAAACTGTGGGAAATAACTAATGAAAACAACCATAATACACGAAATCGAAGAGTTTTTGGTTAAAACTCTTAAACATGTATCGGGTCTAACGAGCCATGCAAATCACCCTGGAAACTAACAATTGTATGTAATAGAGCATGAAACCAACCATAAAACATTAAAACAACAAGTTTTTGGTTATTCCCTTAAACATTTATCAGGTCTAATGGTCGTTGTAAATGGCCCTGAAACCCTAGAATTGTGGCAATATCTCATGAAAATGGTTATAAAACAAAAAACGACGAATTTTTGTTCATCCCCTTAAACATGCATCGGTACTAATGGTCGATGAAAATCCCCATGGAGCACCAAAACAGTGTGCAATAACTCATGAATACGGCCGTAAAACGCGAAAAAAAAGTTTTTGGTCATAACTTTCAAACATGTATCAGGTCGTAGGTTCGTTGTAAATCCACATGGCGCACCAAAACAGTGTGCAATAGCTCATAAAAATGGTCGTAAATGAGAAATGGATGAGTTTTTGATCATAACTCTCAAACATGTATCGGTTCTTAGGATTGTTGTAAATCCCCATGGAGCACCAAAACTATGGGCACTAACTCATGAAAGGGGCCATAACACACGAAATCGACGAGTTTTTGGTTAAAACTCACAAACATGTATCCGGTCTAACGTGCCATGAAATCCCCTGTAACTCGCAACTGTAGGTAATAGAGCATGAAAACGGCCATAAAACATAAAAACAACAAGGTTTTGGTCATGCCCTTAAACATGTATCGGGTCTAATGGTCATTGTTAATTCCCCTGAAACCCTAGAGTTGTGGCAATAGCTCATGAAAATGGTCATAAAAACGACGAATTTTTGTTCATCCCTTTAAACATGCATCGGGTCTAACGGTCCATGAAAATCCCCATGGAGCACCAAAACAGTGTGCAATAGCTCAAGAAAACGACCATAAAACGCAAAAACAGAAAGTTTTTGCTCATCACTTTCAAACATGTATCGGGTTTTTAGGTTCGTTGTAAATCTCCATGGAGCATCAAAATAGTGTGCAATAGCTTATGAAAACAACCGTAAAACATGAAAACGACGAGTTTTTGGTCATAACTCTCAAACATGTATCGGCTCTTAGGGTCGTTGTAAATCCCCCTGGAAGCCCAACATTGTGGGCAATAACTCATGAAAACAACCATAATAGTAGAAATCGAAGAGTTTTTGGTTAAAACTCTTAAACATGTCTCGGGTCTAACGAACCATGCAAATCACCCTGGAATCTAACAACTGTAGGTAATAGAGCATGAAACCGGCCATAAAACATAAAAGCAACAAGGTTTTGGTCATTCCCTTAAACATTTACCGGCTCTAATGGTTGTTGTAAATTGCCCTGAAACCCTAGAATTGTGGCAATAGCTCATGAAAATGGTCATAAAACAAAAATGACGAATTTTTGTTCATCCCCTTAAACATGGGTCCATGAAAATCCCCATGGAGCACCGAAACAGTGTGCAATAGCTCATGAATACGACCGTAAATCGCGAAAAAAAAGTTTTTGGTCATAACTCTCAAACATGTATCGGGTCTTAGGGTCGTTGTAAATCCCCCTGGAACCCCAACCTTGTGGGCAATAACTCATGAAAACAACCATAATACTCAAAATCGAAGAGTTTTTGGTTAAAAACTCTTAAACATGTATCGGGTCTCACGAACCATGCAAATCACCCTGGCAACTAACAACTGTAGGTAATAGAGCATGCAACCGACCATAAAACATAAAAGCAATAAGGTTTTGGTCATTTCCTTAAACATTTATCGGCTCTAATAGTCTTTGTAAATTGCGCTAAAACCCTAGAATTGTGGAAATAGCTCATGAAAATGGTCATAAAACAAAAAATGACCAATTTTTGTTCATCCCCTTAAACATGGGTCCATGAAAATCCCCATGGAGCACCGAAACAGTGTGCCATAGCTCATGAATACGGCTGTAAATCGCGAAAAAAAAAGTTTTTGGTCATAACATTCAAACATGTATCGGGTTTTAGGTTCACTGTAAATCCCCATGGCGCACCAAAACAGTGTGCAATAGCTCATAAAAATGGTCGTAAATGTGAAAACGTTGAGTTTTTGATCATAACTCTCAAACATGTATCGGTTCTTATGTGCGTTGTAAATCCCCATGGAGCACCAAAACTGTGGGCACTAGCTCATAAAAATGGTCATAAAACGCGAAAACGACGAGGTTTTGGTCATAACTCTCAAACATGTAGCAGGTCTTAGGGTCGTTTTAAATCCCCCTAGAACCCCAAAACTATGGGTAATATCACATGAAACGGCCACAAAGGGCGAAAAGGACGAGTTTTTGGCCATATCACTTAAACATGTACTAGGTCTTATGGTCTTTGTAAATCGCGCTGGAACCATAGAAGTGTGTGGGCAATAGCCCATGAAAATGCCCATAAAGCGCGAAAAGGATGAGTTTTTTGTCATACCTCTCGAAGATTTGTCGGGTCTCATGGTCTTTGTAAATTTCCTTGGAACCTCAAATTGTGGACAATAGCTCATGAAAACAGCCATAAAACTCGAAACGACGAGTTTTTGGTCATATCTCTTAAACGTGTACTGGGTCTTACGGTCGTGGTAAGTCATCCTGCAACCCCAAAACTATAGGCAATACCTCATGAAAAGAAACATAAAACACGAAAACGATGAGTTTCTTGTCATATCTCAAATATGTATCAGGTCATACAGGCAATGTAAATCGCCTTGGACTCCAAAACTATAGCCAATAACTCATGAACGGACATAAACACGAAAACGAAGACTTTTTGGTCATATCTCTCAAACATGTACCGGCTCTTGGGGTCATTGTAAATCAACCTAGAACCCTAAAACTATGGGAAATACCTCATGAAAACAACCATAAAACGCAAAAACGACGAGTTTTTGGTTATATCTCTCAAACATGTATCAAGTCTTATGGTTTGTTGTAAATCTTCCTGGACCCCGAAAACCGTGGGCAATAGCTCATGAAAACAACCATACAACGCGAAAACTACGAGTTTTTGGTCATATCTCTCAAACTTGTACCAGGTCTTATGGTCGTTGTAAATTGCCCCAAAACTGTGGCCAATATCTCATGAAACAGCCATAAAGGGCGAAAAAGACGAGTTTTTGGTCATATATCGGGCAAACTTTTATGGGGTCTTACGGTCATTGTAGATAGCACTGGAGCCCAAAAAATATGAGCAATAGACCATGAAAATAGCCATAAATCAGGAAAACGACGAGTTTTTGGTCATATCTCTCAAACATGTATCAGATCATACGTGTGATGCAAATCTCCCTGGACTCCATAACTATGGGTAATAGCTCATGAAAACGGCCATAAACATGAAAACGACGACTTTTTGGTCAAATCTCTCAAAGATGTAACAGGTCTTATCGTTATTTTAAATCGCCCTAGAACCCCAAAACTATGGGCAATAGCTTATGAAAACAACCATAAAATGCAAAAACGACGAGTTTTTCGTGATAACTGTCAAACATGTATGGATTCTTATGGTTTGTTGTATATTGCCCTGGAACTCCAAAACTATAGGTAATAGCTCATGAAAACAACCATACAATATGAAAACTATTAGGTTTTGGTCATATCTCTAAAAATTCTATCAGGTCTTGTAGTCGTTGAAATCGCCCCAAAACTGTGGGCAATAGCACATGAAACATCCACAAAGGGCGAAAAGGACGAGTTTTTGGCCATATATCGGGCAAACATTTATGGGATATTACAGTCATTGTAAATCACACTGGAACCTAAAAACTACGGGCAATAGATCATGAAAATAGCCATAAATCGCGAAAACGACATGTTTTTGGTCATATATCTTAAACATATATTGGGTCTTATGGTCTTTGTAAATCACGCTTGAACCTTAGAACTGTGGGCAATCGATCAAGAAAACATCCATAAAGCACGAAAAGGATGAGTTTTTTATCATATCTCTCTAACATGTATCGGGTCTCACGGTCATTGTAAATTGCCTTGGAACCCCAAAACTATGTGCAATAGCTCATGAAAATAACCATAAAATGCAAAAACGATGAGTTTTTGGTCGTATCTCTCAAACTTGTATCAGGTTTCATGGGGGTTGTAAATCACCCCAAAACTGTGGGCAATAGCTCATGAAATAGCCACAAGGAGTGAAAAGGACGAGTTTTTGGTCACATATCAGACAAACATATATCGGGTCTTACGGTAATTGTAAATCACATTGGAACCCAAAAACTATGGGCAATAGACCATGAAAAATAGCCATAAATTGTGAAAACGATAAGTTTTTGGTCATATCTCCCAAACATGTATCGGGTCATACAGATGATGCAAATCGCCCTGGACTCCATAACTATGGGCAATAGCTCATGAAAACGGCCATAAACTTGAAAACGAGAACTTTTGGTCATATCTCTCAAACATGTACCAGGTCTTTCGGTTATCGTAAATCGCCATGGAACCCCAAAACTATGGGCAATAGCTCATAAAAACAACCATAAAACACAAAAACGACGAGTTCTTGGTCGTGTATCTCAAACATGTATCAAGTCTTATGGTTTGTTGTAAATCACCCTAGAACCCCAAAATTGTGGGTAATAGCTCATGAAAACAACCATACAACGCGAAAATTCCAAGGTTTTGGTCATATCTCTCAAACTTGTAGCAGGTCTAATAGTCGTTGTAAATCGCCCCAAAACCATGGGCAATAGCTCATGAAATAGCCACAAACGTGAAAGGATGAGTTGTTGGCCATATATCGGGCAAACATTTAAGGGGTCTTACGGTCATTGTAAATCGCACTAGAACCCATAAACTATAGGCAATAGATCATGAAAACATCCATAAATCGTGAAAATGACGAGTTTTTGGTCATATCTCTTAAACATGTATTAGGTCTTACGGTCTTTGTAAATCACGCTAGAATTATGGGGCAATAGCTCAGGAAACTACGATAAAACGCGAAAAGGGTGAGTTTTTTGTCATATATTTCGATGTGTCGGGTCTCATGGTCGTTGTAAATTACCTTGGAACCTTAAAACTATGGGCAATAGCTGATGAAAACAGCCATAAAACATGAAAAGGCGAGTTTTTGGTCAAATCTTTCAAACGTGTATTGGGTCTTATCGTCGTGGTAACTCATCCTGCCACCCCAAAACTATGGGCAATAGCTCATAATCTGAAACATTTATCGGGTCTCACGGTCATGGTAAATCTCCCTGGAAGCCCAAAACTATGGGCAATACCTCATGAAAACAACAATAAAATGCCAAAACGACGAGTTTTTGGTCATATCTCTAAAACATATATCTGGTCTTATGGTCGTTGTGAATCTCTATTAACCCCAAAAATATGGGCAATAGCTCATGAAAACAACCACGAAACATGAAAATGACGAGTTTTTGCTCATATCTTTCAGCCATTATCGGGTCTTAGTATTGTTGTAAAACACCTTGGAACCCCAAAACTGCGGGCACAAGCTCATGAAAATAGCCATAAAGCGCGAAAAGGAGGAGTTTCTAGTCATATCTCAAACATGTATTGGGTCAGACGGGCGATGAATATCGTCCTGGACTCCAAAACTATGGGCAATTGCTCATGAAAACGGCCATAAACACAAAAACGATGAGTTTTCGGTCATATCTCTCAAACATGTACCAGGTCTTATGGTCATTATAAATCGTCCTAGAACTCTGAAATTATGGACAATAGCTCATGATAACAACTATAAAATGCAAAAACAACGAGTTTTCGCGCGTATCTCATATGGATAGACCCATTTTAGTTTTCTGTATCTAGGTAAATTTACGACAAATAATTCGAGATATTGTAGTATTAAATTGTAATATGTATGTCGTGTAGCTTTATATAAAACATAGAATGCTTGTCGCCTACCCGTCGCAACACACGGGAACACACGGGTATTGTGCTAGTACTCTTTTATTTACTTTGTCTCGCTCTTTCACATGGAACAATATACTACATGCTCGCTCACCTAGAACAAAATAATCTTTTATTTATGTTGTCTTGCTCACTTTACTTTTTTCCTGTATACCGAGTCGAGTATACCGGTGAAGAATGCAGTGACGCCGAGCAGTACCGGCCCAATCAGAGTGACACATGCAATGAAAAGTGCGTATTTAGACGTGGGCCTAGTTGGGTCGTGAGGCAGATGCGATCACAAGTGAAGAAACCCTTATTTAAAGTTGCAGGGATTTCGTAGGGCCGGGAGGGGGCCTTTGCCCCCTACCCTAGAAAACATCTTAAAACTATATATCTTAATATTTATGCTAAAAAATTGTACCATTCTCTAGAAAACACTTTAACGATATATATTTTGAATATTTGTGCTAAAAAAATTGTCCTCTACTCTAGAAAACACCTTAAAGATATGTATCTAGAATATTTATGCTAAATTTTAAAGATTAATCAAATATTATGTGTGGTTAGCGTTCTTCAGCCTCTCAACAATTTGAGTCAAACTCTTTCACTTGTTAACACACGAAAGACATAAGAAAATATTAGTATTCCAAGAAATGTTATTGCAATGCAATAGAAAATTAAATTATCTGTACATTTGATAGCTAAACTATCTTTAAAATCATGGTGAAGACATTGAAAACTTTTCCTATTGATCAAGCAAATTACATACCATGGTACTTATTTCTACCAATCACTCCTTGTCTATGTATGACCGTGCAAAAGATAAGTGGAAATTTAGATATATTAGACACTCGATTAATAAGAGGATGGAATAGTCTTCAAACATATTAATGGAAACAAGTAAAACAATTAGAAATAATAGGAGAAATGATTACGGAATAACGCAATCATACGTTGATTAGACTCTAGTAAAAAAATATTTACAACCCTTTAAAGTCATATGATTTCGGTTTTGCTCTGCATACTTGGAGAGGCCAGAGAAATCATGGCCTAAAGAAAATATAAAGAAATGTTGGAATTTGTTTTGTGAAATATTAGTCAAAATAGAGATATGGTAGACTACAACTTGGATCACCTATATTTTGTAAAATAATTATACACTATTAGGTCTCAAAAGTAATATAGAAACACAAATAGTCTTAGATCGGGGCCCCTACAACATGGGGCCATGGGCGATTGCGCCTCTGCCCCCCCCCCTAGCTATGGACCGGCCCTACACGCAAGAGTTGTTGTCTCGACACATGAGGCACAAATAGGTGAGGCTAGGGGGAAAATGGGGTTCGGCATAACGTGTACAATATGCCTGGCTTTAAATTCGTTGTAGCAACTCAAAACTTTCACAATTCAAATGATACCTGTGGGGCCCCGGTGTTAAATTCGTTGTTTCCACATGTGAGGTGATGTGAAGCCAAAGGGAGGCCTCACTTGTTTGGTGGATCCAGATACTCTGGGAGGCCTCTTGTCACGTCAGAGCCACGAGCCAAGCATTGCCTCTCCACACGAACCAGCGGCATTCGTGATCGGGCCCCGGTTCCTAAATTTCGGCTCGGGTTTTCCCTTCTCTCCAGTGAGACTGTAGTGATGCATTTAGCCCCATGGCCGCGTCGTAGACTCCTGCCCTCTTTGGTGTTCCCGAGATTTCGCACGCAAGGCGACAAAAACGAGAGGAGTGAGGAATCTTTCTGACCCGGCAAGGTTCGGCGAATCGTTCGGGGAGACGTGGAGAAGCATTAAACTAGCACTAAGCTAGTCGGTGGTCGAGTGGAGGTCCAGGTGAGCTGGGCGCAGGAAAAGACCGCATTGAATATTGAAACACGAGTGGGTCCGTTGGAAATATGCCCTAGAGACAAATAATAATATAGATTCTTATCATATTTCATAAAGTTTATGATTAAATCTTGTATCACGCTATAACTGTATTGAAAGGAAACATCAATACACGTGTGATATGTAAACAACCAGGAGTTCCCGGTGAAGTTCTAGTCACTGGTTCATTGGTCAACAGATGATCAAGCTTTCCTAATCACGTGACATTTATGCCAGTTGGAAATGGAGTCACCTCATTGGGAGAATGAGATGATGAGAAATACCCAACTTAGACATCATGACCCGATCATGTCACGAAGTTCAAGTTATGATGATTAGAATAGACCTAGTGTCCTATTTCTTAGACCGTGAGGCCATATCAATCATTGCTACACGAGGGTACTTTGATAGCATCAAACGTCATCTGGTGACACGGTGATCATAAAGGTATATTAGGTATTTGAAGGGTTCCCAGCATAGAAAACAAAAAAATTCCTACGATGGGAACTATAAGCCAATATCTATCTACTAGATACAAGAAATTGGTAGATATACATCCGTAGAGAACATACCCTCGAAGACAACAAAGCTTTATTAACGAGATAGAACTCGTGGATGATGTAGTCATACACTTGCCGATATCAAGATCGTGATGAAATCCTTCAGGTCCAGCAGTTCCAGCACCATCAGGTCCAGCACCATGAAGTCCAGCACGACAAAGTAGCGGTGCATCCGTGATCGCACACATGTCCGGTCCACTGAACAATCACCGCCTCCTCGCTCCAGCGATGCAGCGGAAGCAGCAACTTCTTTCTAGATAAAGCCACCGAGAACATGTATCTTGCTAATCCGAGACCATGGGGAATAACTAGAGGGAGAAGAGAACTCCACGAGGAGGTGGGGCAAGAGGAGAGGAGCCATGGGGAACCTTTTATAGGGGATGGGGCGCAGCCCCAAGTCCATGGCTGGCCGGCCATGTTGGGTGCCCCCACCTCTCCCTCGTTCATGTGGGTGGAGCTTCCACTAAGCCCACTCACATCAATTTCAACTTCACTCACTTTGCATTTAATGTCCACCAGATTAAATGCGTTTTATCTTCAAATAAAACAACTTTATTTATTTTATTCAGAATTCTGTTAATTACTTTAATTAACAAACATTCACATAAAACTCCCTACAACATTTCAATATCACATGCCGAACCAGTTTCAGCAATTTCACCCAAAACAATTCCGGTTTCCATCGAAATGATTCCAGCGCTTTCATAATCTTTACATGAAACATATTTGCTCCTAAATCGTGTCGGTATCCCTTAAGTATGTCACCCTACGATTCACGAATAATGCAGACATGATCGAGACACCTCTCAGATCAATAATCAGAAGCGAGACCTTGAGATCCATATTGACTCACACACATTCAATGATGACTTATGTGATCGCGTGAACCTTTAATTCTAGTAACTTAATCCCTTTGTCTCACGATACATTACATGTCCGAGATTCGATCATCGGAATCCAAATACCTAGTTTGATCTCGTTACCCACATGTAGTCTTTTCTCGTTCCAGTGATATAACATTCTAGTGATCACATCACTTGCTTGCAAGCTATTTCAATGTGATATTACCGAGAGGGCCCTGAGTATATCTATCCGTCATCGGGATGGAAAAATCCCACTCTTAATCCATCAGCCTCTACATAACACCTTCACATCACTGAACCCACCTTTATAGTCACCCTGTTATGGTGTGACGCTTGATGTTATCAAGATAATCTTCTAGTGTTAGTGATTAATATGATCTCATGGTCTAAGGACTAGGATTAATTCGTATGATGTTATAGAAATATAAACATAATGACTTTGATCATAATTCTATACTTAGGATGAATGTTCATCACATCATTCCAGCATTGTTGTGACCTTGTTATTAACAACATCCAATGTCCATGATTAGGAAACCTTGATCATCTTGTTAATCGACGAGCTAGTTCATATGAGAGGCATTACTAGAAACTTTGTATTTTGCTTATTAAACACACATGTATTAATTTTTCCAATTAATATAATTATAGCATGCAAAAAAAACATTTATCATAAACATGGAATAAGATAATAAACACTTTATTATTGCCTCTCGGGCATATTCCCTCTAGTCTCCCACTTGCACTAGTGTCAATAATCTAGTTTTAAAAACTTTGCGTATTGAACACCTAAGGCATTCTGGTGTTGCATATACGTGATTGCTAGTGGTTAACATAATCTCCGGATGTGACAGTTTCCGGTTCGTGTGTATTTGCATGTCTTTGCGTCTCTACGCATCACTCATTCTCAAATGAGATGGCATTGTATAAATTTGGACCTTTGGTGAGACCTTTAGTTTGTTCGAGTTAAAATACGCTGATATTATTGTCATACAATATATCTTCATAGTATTAGCTCACTTTGTACCACACCTAGTTTGATAACAAACTACTTAACACAAATGCTCTCCTTTGCTTCTACTATAGCAGTCATATAGTTAGTCTTTTTTTGTAGTATCCGTCACAATGTCGCAACTTTGGGACTCATCCAAATCCATCATCGAACATCTTTTCCATTACATTGTGCCACCCATAGGCTAATTGAGATAAATTTAATTTGTATCTTTTGACAAAACTAGTATCAATGTAAAACTTTACAATGAACTACCTTTAACTATTTGTCACTTATACATGATATATTCTTAGTTCTTCTAAAGCTCATAAGAATATCTTTACTATCGTCCAATGAGCATTCTGGTATGTGCTCATAACATTTAGAGCATAGGACATATATGGATATATACATATCATGGTATAATCGATCAAAATCTTCATGTGATTTTACTCACCAAGTGTTGAAACACTTTAATCTTGATACAATCCTTTCCATGCAGCAAGAACCTTTCTTGTTGTTCCATATTGAACCCTTTCAATATCTCAAATATGTACGTCTGGCATAACCATATTAACGCCTCAATCTATCCATATAGATATTGATACCAAATATTCTGGTTTTTCCCAAGTCTTTCATCGAAATCATATTTTAATGAAATTCTTAACTTGTGTCAATAAAAGATACATCATTTCCAATCAATAATATATACTTTGCATAATGTATTGGAAATTTGTCTCAGTGCTCCCACTTAATTTCTTGCAAATGCAAGCATCTTCGTCGTCTCCAATGAAATTAAACTCCTTTAACATCTTCATCATGGTGAAGATTCCAACTCCGCTATGCTCACTTCAACTATTGAAGTTTGCATGCCCTTTTAGCACCCTTTGAATTAACAAAGCCCTTCGGACTGTGTCTTGTACATGTCCTAGGTAACCATTCTATTAGAAGAACATTGTTTTGTTTGTTCAACTAACATACACCAAATTATATGTAGTGGTTGCTACATTAATCCATCTATCTACATCAATAGTGGTTTCAAATACTAATAACTTTGAACTTGCACTTTGAAGTGGATCACCATCATCAAATGTTTGGTGTTCTTTCAAAATTCCATTCTTTAGTAATCTATTAGTGTAGTAAACATTTTACTTACATCTTCTATCCATCCTTATCATGAAAACTTTCATGATCAAGATACTATAGCCTATAAGGAAAGATCACGAGTATAATGTCAGTTCCCAAAACCCTTTTGGGAGATTCGGATGTCTGGCATCTCCATCCTTCATAAATTCTCATACAATATGAACATGTATTTTGCTAAATTATACTCTATCATAATGCAAGAAAAAACATTGTTTCAGATATCACAATATCTTCCACACATGATGGTTTCAAAAAAAAATTCCAACTCCTAGATAATCTTGATATTAAAACAACTTTTGAATATCAATAATCATGGAGGCAAACATGATAATTTAGATACTAACATTGCAATTCTTACTCTTGATTTAATACTACTTATTAAATTTCATGGAGTAAATAGAGTTTTTTGAAAGTTGGCAATAAGATTTCTAAACTCTAAATTGACATTCAAAATAATACGATATGTCAACACCCGGATTTTTAATCCAGGATGCTTGTTATGCCATACATCGCAATCCCAGGATTGCCATTTTTGCAAAACATAACAGATTGGATATCACAGTATCATCCATTACAAACCATAATAAGGTCTTACACAAATAAAGGATCTCATGATCCAGTCTTAATACAAACAAGCAGCGGAAGTATAAAGCATAGCAGTGGGCTCCATCTTCAGTGTTACAGGCAATGTTGACGATGGGAGATAGTCCTAGTTGTCGTAGCCATCCTGCTGTCCTTCTGCCGGATAGTCCTCCTCATAGTCTGGCCACGGGAATAGCTAGGGACAAAGCCATGAGTACTCTTTAAGTACTCGCAAACTATCACTAACAAGTAAAGTTGTTCTAATAGGAATCTTAAGCTCTAGGTTTGTTTTGCGAAAAGCCAGATTTATCTAAATTGAGATCAGAAGTAAAGAAAAATAAGTAAAGGTCTTAAAATCACTTTAAGTTGGGAACCCAGTTTTCAGTCACAACTCTGTTGTGGTCAAGTCAAAGTCACCATTCATTTCATAAGTAATTTTGAAAACATCTGACGACGGAACAGTATGGCCACTCCAACTGTCCATGACCACGGACGCGGCTATTCGAATAGTTTGACACTCTGCAGAGGTGGTACACTTTCACCACAAAATTCGATACATCCGTCAGGGATAACCCTGAATCAATCATACTTAGTATGCGGATAATCAATCATAACCTTTCAATTACACACTCTAGTATAATCACCTCTCCTATGAGCTTGGCCTCCCAGCCATGGCCATCTGCCATCCTGGGCACTACATAGGTGGACAACATCAAGAGGTAGCCTCAGCTCAAACCTCTTCCGCGAGGGAACCCATAGTAATGCATATAAACTTCCGGCTAAGCCTTACCCGATTCAGGTATTGTTGTTGTACGATAAAATTGGAATGGTATCGCATCCGAACCCAACCATCAGTTTTATAAAGGGCTAAGGCTAATGCCTCAACATCTTCATCATCATAAACCATTTGTGCTTCTCAACACATGTCAAAACATCTCAATAGAATGACTCATCCTTCCAAGGTTTTCATAAGCATTTTCACCAAGTATTCCCATCTAAAGTGATCAAGTTTCATGCTTAGCACTAGCCACTAAGGTTAAGAGTGTTCAATAAGGTGGGATGCTAATCTCAATCTCATGCCATAGAATGACATCTAGTATAGGCCAAGTTTTATACTCTTTATGCTATCTATACTACTTCCCAAAATATCTCAAAGCATTACTAAAGTAAAGAAACTTTGGTAAAGCAAAAGTAAAGCTTGCAAGTAAAACTTAGGATGGTATAAATCAAAATGTATAACCAAACCGTTCCTAAGGCATTTGCTTAAGTTCTCAAGGGGAAAGTTAACTTGCTTAGTTCTAGCTTGCAAATAATAGCTTGCATAGTTAAGAAACTTACAAGTGTTAGCTTGTCTTGGTTGGTGCAGTGGTTGCAATTCTCCTCGTCTTCCTCGGGGTAGAACATGTATCGGGTCTAATGGTTGTTGTAAATTGCCCTAAAACCCTAGAGTTGTGGCAATAGCTCATGAAAATGGTCATAAAAAACGATGAATTTTTGTTCATCCCTTTAAACATGCATCGGTTCTAACGGTCCATGAAAATCCCCATGGAGCACCAAAATAGTGTGCAATAGCTCATGAAAATGACCGTAAAACGCGAAAACAAAAAGTTTTTGGTCATAACTTTCAAACATGTATCGGGTTTCAGGTTCGTTGTAAATCCCCGTGGAGCACCAAAAAAGTGTGCAATAGCTTATGAAAACAGCCGTAAAACATGAAAACGATGAGTTTTTGGTCATAACTCTCAAACATGTATTGGGTCTTAGGGTCGTTGTAAATCCCCCTGGAACCCCAAAACTGTGGGCAATAATTAATGAAAACAACCATAATACACGAAATCGAAAAGTTCTTGGTTAAAACTCTTAAACATGTATCGGATCTAATGAGCCATGCAAATCACCCAGGAAACTAACAACTGTAGGTAATAGAGCAAAATCGACCATAAAACATTAAAACAACAAGTTTTTGGTCATTCCCTTAAAACATTTATCGGGTCTAATGGTCGTTGTAAATTGCCCTAAATCCCTAGAATTGTGGCAATAACTCATGAAAATGGTTATAAAACAAAAAACGACGAATTTTGGTTCATCCCCTTAAACATGCACCGGGTCTAACGGTCCATGAAAATCCTCATGGATCACCAAAACAGTGTGCAATAGCTCATGAATACGGTCATAAAACGCGAAAACAAAAAGGTTTTGGTCAAAACTTTCAAACATGCATCGCGTTTTAGGTTCATTGTAAATCTCCATGGCGCACCAAAACAGTGTACAATAGCTCCTAAAAATGGTGGTAAATGCAAAAACGATGATTTTTTGATCATAACTCTCAAACATGTATCGGTTCCTAGGATTGTTGTCAATCCCCATGGAGCACCAAAACTGTGGGTACAAACTCATGAAAACGGCCATAACACACGAAATCGACTAGTTTTTGGTTAGAACTCTCAAACATGTATCGGGTCTAACGAGCCATGAAATCCCCTGGAAACTCGCAACCGTAGGTAATAGAGCATGAAAATGGCAGTAAAACATAAAAAACAAGTTTTTGTTCATGCCCTTAAACATGTATCGGGTCTAAGGGTCGTTGTAAATTGCCCTAAAACCTTAGAGTTGTGGAAATAGCTCATGAAAATGGTCATAAAAATGACAAATTTTTGTTCATCCCATTAAACATGCATCGGGTCTAACGGTCCATGAAAATCCCCATGGAGGACCAAAATAGTGTGCAATAGCTCATGAAAACGATCGTAAAATGCGAAAACAAAAAGTTTTTGGTTATAACTTTCAAATAGTTATCGGGTTTCAGGTTCGTTGTAAATCCCCATGGAGCACCAAAAAAGTGTGCAATAGCTTATGAAAACAGCCGTAAAACATGAAAACGACGAGTTTTTTGTCATAACTCTCAAACATGTATCGGGTCTTAGGGTCGTTGTAAATCCCCCTGGAACCCCAAAACTATGGGCAACAACTCGTGAAAACAACCATAATACGTGAAATCAAAGAGTTTTTGGTTAAAACTCTTAAACATGTATCGGGTCTAACGAGCCATGCAAATCACCCTAGAAACTAACAACTGTAGGAAATTGAGCATGAAACCGACCATAAAACATAAAAACAACAAGTTTTTGGTCATTGCCTTAAACATTTATAATGGTCGTTGTAAATTCCCTGAAACCCTAGAATTGTGGCAATAGCTCATGAAAATGGTCATAAAACAAAAAATGTCGAGTTTTTGTTCATCCCCTTAAACATGCATCGGGTCTAACGGTCCATGAAAATCCCCATGGAGCACGAAAACCGTGTGCAATATCTCATGAATACGGCCGTAAAATGCGAAAACAAAAAGTTTTTGGTCATAACATTCAAACATGTATCGGGTTTTAGGTTCATTGTAAATCCCCATGGTGCACCAAAACAGTGAGCAATAGCTCATAAAAATGGTGGTAAATGTGAAAATGACGAGTTTTTGATCATGTGAAAAGAGCACACATGCAATGACACTGGTGGATCCATATGTGGTATGTGAAAAGACACACATGCAATGACTCCAGTTGTTGTTAGTAAAAAGAACACACATGCAATGACACTGGTGGATCTAGTTGTGGTCTCTGAAGAGAACACACATGTCAATAACACTGGTGGATCCATATGTGGTATGTGAAAAGAACACACATGAAATGACTCCAGTTGTTTTTAATAAAGAGAACACACATGCAATGACACTTGTGGATCCATGTGTGGTCTCTGAAGAGAACACACATTTCAATGACTCTGGTTGTTGTTAGTAAAAACAACACACATGCAATGACACTGGTGGATCCATGTGTGGTCTCTGAAGAGAACACACATTTCAATGACTTGTTAGTAAAAAGAGCAGACATGCAATGACACTGGTGGATTGTGAAAAGAACACACATGCAATGACACTAGTGGATCCATATGTGGTATGTGAAAAGAACACACATGCAATGACTCTGGTTGTTGTTAGTAAAAAGAACACACATGCAATGACACTGGTGGATTCATAGGTGCATTGTCAAAAGAGCACACATGCAATGTCACTGGTGAATCCCTATGTGGTATGTGAAAAGAACACACATGCAATGACTCCAGCTGTTGTTAGTAAAAAGAACACCCATGCAATGACACTGGTGGATCCATGTGTGGTCTCTAAAGAGAACACACATTTCAATGACACTGGTGGATCCATATGTGGTATGTGAAAATAACACACATGAAATGACTCCAGTTGTTGTTAGTAAAAACAACACACATGCAATGACACTGGTGGATCCATGTGTGGTCTCTGAAGAGAACACACATTTCAATGATAGTGGTGGATCCATATGTGGTATGTGAAAAGAACACACATGAAATGACTCCAGTTGTTGTTAGTAAAAAGAACACACATGCAATGACACTAGTGGATCCATGTGCGGTCTCTGAAGAGAACACACATTTCAATGACTCTGGTTGTTGTTAGTAAAAACAACACACATGCAATCACACTGGTGGATCCATGTGTTGTCTCTGAGGAGAACACACATGCAATGACTCTGGCTGTTGTTAGTAAAAAGATCACACATGCAATGACACTGGTGGATCCATAGGTGGATTGTGAAAAGAACACACATGTAATGACACTAGTGGATCCATATCAGGTATGTGAAAGAACACACATGGAATGACTCTGGTTGTTGTTAGTAAAAACAACACACATGCAATGCACTGGTGGATCCATTGGTGGAATGTGAAAAGAGCACACATGCAATGACACTGGTCGATCCATATGTGGTGCGTGAAAAGAACACACATGCAATGACTCTAGTTGTTCTAAGTAAAAAAGAACACACATGCAATGACACTTGTGGATCCATGTGTGGTCTCTGAAGAGAACACACATGTCAAGGACACTGGTGGATCCATATGTGGTATGTGAAAAGAACACACATGAAATGACTCCAGTTGTTGTTAGTAAAAAGAACACACATGTAATGACACTGGTGGATCCATGTGTGGTCTCTGAAGAGAACACACATTTCAATGACTTTGGTTGTTGTTAGTAAAAAGCACACACATGCAATGACACTAGTGGATCCATGTGTGGTCTCTAAAGAGAACACACATTTCAATGACTCTGGTTATTGTTAGTAAAAAGAGCACACATGCAATGACACTGGTGGATGCATAGGTGGATTGTGAAAAGAACACACATGCAATGACACTAATGGATCCATATGTGGTATGTGAAAAGAACACACATGCAATGACACTGGTTGTTGTTAGTAAAAAGAACACACATCCAATGACACTGGTGGACGCATAGGTGGATTGTGAAAAGAGCACACATGCAATGACACTGGTGAATCCCTATGTGGTATGTGAAAAGAACACACATGCAATGACTCCAGTTGTTGTTAGTAAAAAGTATAGGTTCTTAGGATCATTGTAAATCCCCATGGAGCACCAAAACTGTGGGCACTAGCTCATAAAAATGGTCATAAAACACGAAAACGACGAGTTTTTGATCATAACTCTCAAACATGTCTCGGGTCTTAGGGTCGTTGTAACTCCCCCTAGAACCCCAAAACTATGGGCAATAGCACATGAAACGGCCACAAAGGGCGAAAAGGACGAGTTTTTGGCCATATCACTTAAACATGTACTAGGTCGTATGGTCTTTGTAAATCGCATTGAAACCATAGAACTGTGGGCAGTAGCTCAAGAAAATGCCCATAAAGCGCGAAAAGGATGAGTTTTTTCTCATATCTCTCGAAGATGTGTCGGGTCTCATGGTCTTTGTAAATTTCCTTGGAACCTCAAACTATGGGCAATAACTCATGAAAACAGCCATAAAACTCGAAACGGCGAGTTTTTGGTCATATCTCTCAAACGTGTACCGGGTTACGGTCATGGTAACTCATCCTGCAACCCCAAAACTATGGGCAATAGCTTATGAAAACAGCTATAAAACACCAAAACGACGAATTTTATTGTCATATATATGAAACATTTATCAGGTATCATGGTCGTTGTAAATTGCCCTAGCA
The DNA here is from genome assembly GCA_910589775.1 of Avena eriantha. Lineage (NCBI taxonomy): Eukaryota > Viridiplantae > Streptophyta > Magnoliopsida > Poales > Poaceae > Avena > Avena eriantha. The sequence goes on along the minus strand of OU342742.1, from coordinate 112,860,749 downwards.
CCCCAAAACTATAGGCAATAGCTCATGAAAACAACCATAAAACACGAAAATGATGAGTTTTTGGTCGTATCTCCCAAACCTTTATCGGGTCTTACGGTCGTTGTAAATCACCCTGGAACCCCAAAATTGTGGGCAATAGCTCATGAAAACAGCCATAAAGCATGAAAAGGTTGAGTTTCTGCTCATATCTCAAATATGTATCGGGTCATACAGGCAATGCAAGTCGCCTTGGACTCCAAAACTATAGCCAATAAACGGACATAAACACGAAAATGAAGACTTTTGGTCATATCTCTCAAACATGTACCGGCTCTTACGGTCATTGCAAATCAACCTGGAACCCCAAAACAATGGGAAATACCTCATGAAAACAACCATAAAACGCAAAAATGACGAGTTTTTGGTTTTATCTCTGAAACATGTATCGACTCTTATGGTTTGTTGTATATCTTCCTAGAGCCCGAAAACCTTGGGAAATAGCTCATGAAAACAACCATACAACGCGAAAACTACGAGTTTTTGGTCATATCTCTCAAACTTGTACCAGGTCTTACGATCGTTGTAAATTGCCCCAAAACTGTGGGCAATATCTCATGAAGCAGCCATAAAGGGCGAAAAATACGAGTTTTTGGTCATATATCGGGCAAACATTTATGGGGTCTTATGGTCGTTGTAAATCGCACTAGAACCCAAAAAATATGGGCAATAGACCATGAAAACATCCATAAATCACGAAAACGACGAGTTTTTGGTCATATCTCCCAAACATGTATGAGATCATACGGGTGAAGCAAATCTCCCTAGACTCCATAACTACGGGCAATAGCTCATGAAAACGGCCATAAACATGAAAACGATGACTTTTTGGTCATATCTCTCAAAGATGTAACAGGTCTTATCGTTATTGTAAATCGCCCTAGAACCCCAAAACTATGGGCAATAGCTCGTGAAAACAACCATAAAACGCAAAAACGACGAGCTTTTCATGATAACTGTCAAACATGTATCGATTCTTATGGTTTGTTGTATATTGCCCTGGAACCCCAAAACTATAGGTAATAGCTCATGAAAACAACCATACAACATGAAAACTATTAATTTTTGGTCATATCTCTAAAACTTCTACCAGGTCTTGCAGTCGTTGTAAATCGCCCCAAAACTGTGGGCAATAGCACATGAAACGGCCACAAAGGGCGAAAAGGACGAGTTTTTGGCCATATATCGGGCAAACATTTATGGGATATTACGGTCATTGTAAATCACACTGGAACCCAAAAACTACGGGCAATAGATCCTGAAAATAGCCATAAATCGTGAAAACGACAAGTTTTTGGTCATATATCTTAAACATGTATTGGGTCTTACGGTCTTTGTAAATCGCGCTGGAACCTTAGAACTGTGGGCAATCGATCAATAAAACACCCATAAAGCACGAAAAGGATGAGTTTTTTTTCATATCTCTCCAACATGTATCGGGTCTCACGGTCATTGTAAATTGTCTTGGAACCCCAAGACTATGAGCAATAGCTCATGAATATAACCAAAAAACGCAAAAACGACGAGATTTTGGTCGTATCTCTCAAACTTGTATCAGGTTTGAGGGGCATTGTAAATCACCCCAAAACTGTGGGCAATATCTCATGATAGAGCCACAAGGAGCGAAAAGGACGAGTTTTTGGTCACATGTCGGACAAACATCTGTGGGGTCTTACGGTAATTGTAAATCACATTGGAACCCCAAAACTATGGGCAATAGACCATGAAAATAGCCATAAATCGTGAAAATGATGAGTTTTTGGTCATATCTCCCAAACATGTATCGGGTCATACAGATGATGCAAATCGCCCTGGACTCCATAACTATGGGCAATAACTCATGAAAATGGCCATAAACTTGAAAACAAGGACTTTTGGTCATATCTCTCAAATATGTACTAGGTCTTTCGGTTATTGTAAATCCCCTGGAACCCAAAAACATGGGCAATAGCTCATGAAAGCAACCATAAAATGCAAAAACGATGAGTTTTTGGTCATATATCTCAAACATGTATCAAGTATTATGGTTTGTTGTAAATCACCCTAGAACCCCAAAATTGTGGGTAATATCTCATGAAAACAACCATACAACGCGAAAATTAAGAGTTTTTGGTCATATCTCTCAAACTTGTAGCAGGTCTTACAGTCGTTGTAAATCGCCCCAAAACCATGGGTAATAACTCATGAAACAGCCACAAAGGCGAAAGGATGAGTTGTTGGCCATATATCGGGAAGACATTTATGGGGTCTTACGGTCATTGTAAATCGCACTAGAACCCATAAACTATGCGCAATAGATCATGAAAACAGCCATAAATCGTGAAAACGACGAGTTTTTGGTCATATCTCTTAAACATGTATCACGTCTTACGGTCTTTGTAAATCACGCTAGAACTATGGGGCAATAGCTCAGGAAACTACCGATAAAACGCGAAAAGGGTGAGTTTTTTGTCATATCTCTCGATGTGTCGGGTCTCATGGTCGTTGTAAATTACCTTGGAACCTCAAAACTATGGGCAATAGCTGATGAAAACAGCCATAAAATGTGAAACGACGAATTTTTGGTCATATCTCTCAAACGTGTATTGGGTCTTACGGTCGCGGTAACTCGTCCTGCCACCCCAAAACAATGGGCAATAGCTCATAATCTGAAACATTTATCGGGTCTCACGATCGTTGTAAATCTCCCTGGAACCCCAAAACTATGGACAATACCTCATGAAAACAACAATAAAACGCCAAAACGACAAGTTTTTGGTCATATCTCTAAAACATATATTGGGTCTTTTGGTTGTTGTCAATCTCTATGAACCCCAAAAATATGGGCAATAGCTCATAAAAACAACCATGAAACACGAAAACGACGAGTTTTTGCTCATATCTCTCAGCCATTATCGGGTCTTAGTATCGTTGTAAATCACCTTGGAACCCCCACACGGTGGGCAAAAGCTCATGAAAACAGCCATAAAGCGCGAAATGGACGAGTTTCTAGTCATATCTCAAACATGTATCGGGTCAGACGAGCGATGAAAATCGTCCTGGACTCCAAAACTATGGGTAATTCTTCATGAAAACGGCCATAAACACGAAAACGATGAGTTATTGGTCATATCTCTCAAACATGTATCTGGGCTTATGGTCATTGTAAATCGTCCTAGAACCCTGAAATTATGGACAATGGCTAATGATAACAACCATAAAATGCAATAACGATGAGTTTTCGGGCATATCTCATATGGATAGACCCATTTTAGTTTTATGTATCTAGGTAAATTTACGACATATAATTTGAGATATTGTAGTATTAAATTGTAATATGTATGTTGCGTAGCTTTATATAAAACACGGAATGCTTGTCGCCTACCCGTCGCAACACACAAGAAAGCACGGGTATTCTGCTAGTACTCTTTTATTTACTTTGTCTCGCTCTTTCACCTAGAACAATATACTACACGCTCACTCACCTGCAAAAATTTAATCTTTTATTTATGTTGTCTTGCTCACTTTACTTTTTCCCTATATACCGAGTCGAGTATATCGGTGAAGAGTGCAGTGACTCCCAGCAGTACCGGCCCAATCAGGCGACACATGCGATGACAAGTGCGTATTTAGACGTGGGCCTAGTTGGGCCGTGAGGCAGATACGATGACAAGTGAAGAGACCCTTATATAAAGTTGCAAGGATTTCCTAGGGCCGTGGGGCGCCCCCTACCCTAGAAAACATCTTAAAACTATATATCTTAATATTTATGGCAAAAAATTGTACCATTCTCTAGAAAACACCTTAATGATATACATTTTGAATATTTGTGCTAAAAAATGTCCTCTACTCTAGAAAACACTTTAAAGATATGTATCTATAATATTTATGCTAAATTTAAATTTCAGTCAAACTCTTTCACTTGTTAACACACGAAATATATAAGAAAATATTAGTATTCCAATAAATGTTATTGCTATGCAATAGAAAATTAAATTATCTTTACATTTGATAGCTAAACTATCTTTAAAATCATGGTGAAGACATTGAAAACTTTTCCTATTGATCAAACCAATCACTCATTGTGTACATATGACCATGCAAATGATAAGTGGAAAGTTAGATATATTAGACACTCGATTAATAAGAGGATGGAATCGTGTTCAAACATATTAATGGAAACAAGTAAAACATCTAGAAATAATAGGAGAAATGATTGCGGAATAACACAATCATACGTCGATTAGACTAGTAAAAAAATATGCACAACCCTTTAAAGTCATATGATTTCGGTTTTGTTCTGCATACTTGGAGACGCCAGAGAAATCATGGCCTAACGAAAATATAAAGAAATGTTGGAATTTTTTTGCGAAATACTAGTAAAAATAGAGATATGGTATACTACAACTTGGATCACCTATATTTTGTAAAATAATTATACACTATTAGGTCTCAAAAGTAACATAGAAACACAAAAAGTCTTGGATCGGGGCCCCTACAACATGGGGCGATTGCGCCTCTGCCTCACCCTAGCTATGGACCAGTCCTACACGCAAGAGTTGCTGTATCGACACGTCAGGCATAAAAAGGTGAGGCTAGGGGGGAAATGGGGTTCGGCATAACGTGTACAATATGCCTGGCTTTAAATTTCTTGTAGCAACTCAGAACTTTCACAATTCAAATGATACCTGTGGGGCCCCAGCGTTAAATTCGTTGTTTCCACATGTGAGGTGAAGTGAAGCCAAAGGGAGGCCTCACTTGTTTGGTGGATCCAGATACTCTGGGAGGCCTCCTATCCCATTAGAGCCATGAGCCAAGAATTGCCTCTCCACACGAACCAGCGGCATCCGTGTTCGGGCCCCGGTTCCTAAATTATGGCTCGGGTTTTCCCTTCTCTCCAAGGAGACTGCAGTGATGCATTTAGCCCCATGGCCGCGTCGTAGACTCCTGTCCTCTTTGGCATTCCCGAGATTTCGCGCGCAAGGCGACAAGAACGAGAGGAGTGAGGAATCTTTCTGACCCGGCAAGGTTCGGCGAATCGTTCGGAGTGACGTGGCGAAGCATTAAACTAGCACTAAGCTAGTCGTTGGTCGAGTGGAGTTCCAGGTGAGTCGGGCGCAGGAAAATACCGCATTGAATATTGAAACACAGGCGGGTCCGTTGGAAATATGCCCAGAGACAAATAATAATATAGATGCTTATCATATTTCATAAAGTTTATGATTAAATCTTGTATCATGCTATAATTGTATTAAAAGGAAACATCAATACACGTGTGATATATAAACAACAAGGAGTTCCTGGTGAAGTTCTAGTTATTGGTTCATTGGTCAACAGATGATCAAGGTTTCCTGATCATGTGGCATTTATGCCAGTTAGAAATGGGGTCACCTCATTGGGAGAATGAGATGATGAGAAATACCCAACTTAGACATCATGACCCTATCATGTCACAAAGTTCAAGTTATGATGATTAGAATAGACCTAGTGTCCTATTTCTTAGACTGTGAGGCCATATCAATCACTGTTACACGAGGGTACTTTGATAGCATCAAACGTCGTCTAGTGACACGGTGATCATAAAGGTGTGTTGAGGTATTTGAAGGGTTCCCATCATAGGAAACAAAAAGTTTCCTATGATGGGAACTATAAGCCAAGATCTATCTTTTAGATACAAGCAACAGGTGGATATACATCCATAGAGAACATACCCTCGAAGACAACAAAGCTTTGTTAACAAGATGGAACTTGTGGATGATGTAGCCGTACACTTGCCGATCTCAAGATCGTGATGAAGTCCTTTAGGTCCAGCAGTTCTAGCACCATCAGGTCCAGCACAAAAAGTCCAGCACCACAAAGTAGCGGTCCATCCGTGATGGCACACACGTCCGGTCCACTGAACAATCTCCGCCTCCTCGCTCCAGCGATGCAGCGGAAGCAGCAACTTCTTTCTAGATAAAGCCATCGGGAACATGTATCTCGCTAATCCGAGACCATGGGGAATAACTAGAGGGAGAAGAGAACCTCCATGAGGAGGTGGGGCAAGAGGAGAGGAGCCATGCGGCTCCTTTTATAGGGGATGGGGCGCAGCCCCAAGTCCATGGTTGGCCGGCCATGGTGGGGCGCCCCCACCTGTCCCTCATTCATGTGGGTGGAGCTTCCACTAAGCCCACTCACATCAATTTCAACTTCACTCACTTTGCATTTAATGTTCACTATATTAAATGCATTTTATCTTCAAATAAAACAAAATTATTTATTTTATTCAGAATTTTGTTAATTACTTTAATTAACAAACATTCACGTAAAACTCCCTACAACATTTCAATATCACATGCAGAACCAGTTTCGGCAATTTCACCCGAAACAATTCCAGTTTCCATCAAAATGATTCCAGTGCTTTCATAATATTTATCTGAAACATATTTGCTCCTAAATGGTGTCAGTATCCCTTAAGTGTGTCACCCTATGATACATTGCAATGTATCCATAATTTCTGATGTTCCATACTTGGTTTTATCTACTTTCTTATGCTTTGTCTACACTTTGGAGTACTTTTCATATGATTTCTTGGAATAACCTATTAACAAGATGCCACAGTGCCAGTTGCCTATTTTTTGCTATTTTTGGTTCCAGGAAGTCAGAAAATGAATATTCTCGAAATTAGATGGGACAAAAGCCAAAGTTACTATTTTATCGGAAGACTCACAGAGCCAGAAGATGAGACGGAGAGGGGCCACAGGGCGGCCGCACCATGTGATGGCGCGGGCTAGCCCTGGCTACGCCACCAGGTGGTGTGGGCCCCCTGGCCACCCACCGACCTTGCCTCTTCGCCTATAAGAAGCCTCCCGATGCATAAACCCTAAATCGTCAATCAGAAATCCATGAAAAATTCCGCTGCGCCGCCGCCACCGAAGGGGAGATTCGGGGGATAGAAAGTCTCTGTTCCGGCACCCTGCCGGGATGGGGAAGTGCCCCGGGAGCCATCTCCATCGATCTCCACCACCATCTCCATCACCATTGCTGATTCCCATGATGATGAGGGAGTAGTTCTCTCTCGAGGCTAAGGGTTCTACCGGTAGCTATGTGTTCATCTCTCTCTATGCATGATCATATTGTGATCATGAGATTTGTAATCAAGTAGATCTACCTTGCTACTCAAGTGCTTTAATAGATCTCTGCTCTCCCCATGTGTGTGAAAGTGACAGCGTGCTCACCATGGTGGCACTTAGGCTAGATATTACAAATATTTGTTATGAGTTATATTTGGAGTTGGATATCTTTATGAAATTGTGGTTTTTGTTGAAACCATCTAGTACTCAAGGTGACAGTGTGGGGTTTTCTAGATGGGAAAGGCTTACTTTGAGGAGTGTTGTTATAGCCCTACCAATGATTAGAGTGTTCAGCCAGAGAGTAGTTAAGAGTAGTATCATGAAGAGAAGATATATTTATGAGAGAGTGTTCACTAGTGAAAGTATGATCCCTAGGCCTTGTTTCTAAGCATTTAAACACCGTTTGCTACTAGATCTGTTACATGTTTGCTTGCTGTCATCTTTATTTCAGTTTGCTTTTAGTCTCTTCCATGCCATCAAGATATTTTCTAGCACCGTTGTCTTATATCCATACCACTTGTATTTCACTATCTCTTCGCCAAACTAGTGCACCTACACACCTGACAAGTGTATTGGGTGTGTTGGGGACACAAGAGACTTCTTATATCCTGATTGCAGGATTGCTTGAGAGGGAATACCTTTGACCACTTCCTCCCGGAGTTCGATAAACCTTGGGTGATCCACTTAAGGGAAAACTTGCTGCTGTTCTACAAACCTCTGCACATGGAGGCCCAACAACTGTTAGAGATATGCCCAAGAGGCAATAATAAAGTGGTTATTATTATATCTTTATGTTTATGATAAATGTTTACATCCCATGCTATAATTGTATTAACCGGAAACATTAAAAAGAGTCCCTAGTAAGCCTCTTGTTAAACTAGCTTGTTCATTAACGGATGATCATGGTTTCCTGATCATGGACATTGGATGTCGTTAATAACAAGATCATATCGTTAGGAGAATGATGTGATGGACACACACCCGTAGTAAGCATAGCATAAGATCAAGTCATTAAGTTCGTTTGCTATAAGCTTTAAAATACATAGTAACCTAATCCTTCGACCATAAGGTTATGTTAATCACCATCACCGGATGGGTACTTTGATGACATCAAACACCGCTTCATAACTGGGTGGTCATAAAGGTGTCATTGGGTATTCTGAAAGTATGTGTTGAAGCGCATGGACCAAGATTGGGATTTGTCCATCCATATGACGGATAGATATGCTCTGGGCCCTCTCGGTGGAATGTCATCTAATTAACTTGCAAGCATGTGACTGGGTCACAAGGGATGACATAACATGGAACGAGTAAAGAGTACTTATCAGTAACGAGGTAGAACTAGGTATGGAGATACCGACGATCAAACCTCGGATGAGTATAGTATCGCGTGACAAAGGGAATTGGTTTCGTATGTTAATGGTTCTATCGATCACGAAGTCATCGTTGAGTATGTGGGAGCCGTTATGGATCTCCAGATCCCGCTGATGGTTATTGATAGGAGATGTGTCTCTGTCATGTCTACATATTCACGAACCGTAGGGTGACACACTTAAGGTTCGAAGTTGTTTTAAGTAGATATGGAATGTGCGTTGGAGACCGAATGTTGTTCGGAGTCTCGGATTGGATCCGGGACATCACGAGGAGATCCGGAATTGTCCGGAGAATAAGATTCATATATTGGGGGTCATTTTATGAGTGAGGAAATGTTCCGGAGTATTTGTATGAGGATTCTAGAAGGTTTCGGAATGTTCCGGAAGGTTCTGGAAGATTTCTTGGAGTTTGCTTCAAAACCAAGAAAGGGATCAAGGAGTCCTTGTGGGGCAAGACAAGGAGTCGCGGGGGAGGAGGACTCCTCCCCCCCTCCCCAATCCGCCGGCCAAGGAGGGAGAGGAGTCCTACTAGGACGCCCCCTCCCCATGGCGCCTCCCCCCTTTAAATAGAGGGGTGGGGGCTCCACCCCCTGGCACTCCTCTACTACTCCAATCCTAGCCGCCTCTCTCCTCCTCCTTTCTTCTGCTCACGCATAGGCGAAGCCCTGCAGAATTCTCTACTCCACCACCACCACCACGCCGTCGTGCTGCTGGGATTCCGTGGAGAAGATCTACTACCTCCGCTGCTCGCTGGAACGGGGAGAGGAAGGTCTGCTTCGACTCCGCACGTGTGACCGACTGCGGAAGCGCTGCCGAAACGCGGCGCCGGAAGGATCGTCCACACGATCTTGAGATCGGCAAGTGATCGACTACATCAACCACGAGATCCAATCTCGTAACGCTTTCGGATCTACAAGGGTTAGTACAGATCTATCTCGTTGCACATGTCTAATAGATTAGATCTTGGCTTTTATCTAGATTAGATCTGGGTTTTGTTCGTTCTTGCGGTAGAAAATTTTGGTTTTCCATGCTACGGACCCATCAACAACTGTCTACAAGAATAGAAGTGCGTAGACGTCAAGCTATTTTCTGGCGCTGTTGCCGGGGAGGAAAGGTAAAAGGTATTCACACCGGAGGATTAAAGAAGAAGAACTTCCCACAACAAAAGCATATTTTCTGGCGCCGTTGCCGGGGAGGTAAGGTAAAAGGTACTCACATCCTCCGGTGTGAGTGCTCGAAGTTATTTCCTTTAGATTCTACAATTTTGTCTTTTTGTTTCATGTTTTCACTAGTTAGGCTTAATGGAAAACAACAACAAAAATTAGAGAACTTTATAGTATTTATCTTGAGTTAGGACATGAAGTGTTTCAAGAGAAAATTAAAAAACCTATGGAACTTTATTTGCATGCTAATAGCAATGTTGTTAGTATGAATTCTTTGGACACCATTATTGCTAATGCTATGGAAAAGTCTAAGCTTGGGGAAGCTAGTTTTCATGAAAATGATCTTTTTAGTTCCGCAGCTTTGGAAGATAGCTATTCTATTGCTTATGGTGATACAAAACCTCCAATATATGATGATTACAATGATGAGTATGATATTTTCAGTCCACCTACTATGGAGGAGAATATTGACGATTACAATATGGTTTGCCAATAATGCAGACATGATCGAGACACCTCTCAGATCAATAATCAGAAGCGAGACCTTGAGATCCATACTGACTCCCACACATTCAATGATGACTTATGTGATCGTGTGAACCTTTAACTCTAGTAACTTAATCCCTTTGTCCCGCTATATATTACATGTCCGTGATTCGATCATCGATATCCAAATACCTAGTTTGATCTCGTTACCAACATGCACTCTTTTATCGTTCCCGTGATATAACATTCTAGTGATCACATAACTTGCTTGCAAGCTATTTCAATGTGATATCACCGAGAGGGCCCTGAGTATATCTATCCGTCATCGAGATGGAAAAGTCCCACTCTTGATCCATGAGCCTCACATAACACCTTCGCAGGACTGAACCCACCTTTATAGTCACCCCGTTATGGTGTGACGTTTGATGTTATCAGGATACTCTTCTGGTGTTAGTGATTAACAAGATCTCAAGGTCTAAGGACTAGGATTACATCGTATGATGTTATAGAAATATAAACATAATGACTTTTATCGTAATGCTATACTTCGGATGAATGTTCGTCACATCATTCCACCAATGTTGTGACCTTGTTATTAACAACATCAAATGTCCATGATCAGGAAACCTTGATCATCTTGTTAATCAATGAGCTAGTTTATATGAGAGGCATTACTAGGAACTGTACTTTGTTTATTAAACACACATGTATTAACGTTTCCAATTAATACAATTATAGCATGCAAAATAAACATTTATCATAAACATGGAATAAGATAATAACCACTTTATTATTGCCTCTCGGGCATATTCCCTTCAGTCTCCCACTTCCATAGAGTCAATAATCTAGTTTGAAAAACTTTGCGTATTGAACACCTATGGCTTTCTGGTGTTCCATATACGCGATTACCAGTGGTTAACATAATCTCCGGATCTGACAGTTTCAGGTCCGTCTATATTTGCATGTCTTTGCGTCTCTACGCATCACTCATTCTCAAATGAGATGGCATTGTATAAATTTGGACCTTTGGTGAGACCTTTAGTTCATTCGGGTTAAAATATGTTGATATTATTGTACAATATATCTTCATAGTATTAGCTCACTTTGAACCACACCTAGTTTGATAACAAACTACTTAACACAAATGCCCTCATTTGCTTCTACTATAGTAGTCATATAGTTAGCCTTTTATTGTAGTATCCGTCACAATGTCGCAACTTTGGGACACATCCAAATCCATCATGGAACATCTTTTCCATTATATTGTGCCACCCATAGGCTAAATTGAGATAAATTTAATTTTTATCTTGTGAAAAAACTAGTATCAATGTAACACTTTGCAATGAACTACCTTTAGCTATTTTTCACTCATACAAGATATATTCTTAGTTCTTCTAAAGCTCATAAGAATATATTTACTATCATCCAATGATCATCTTATGAATCATTCTGGTATGTTCTCATAACATTTAGAGTGTAGCACCCCAATTGTCTAACAATTGTAATGCTACTTGTCCTAGTAAGATAATGCCTACTTTATATATATTATTGTTGCATCATAATTATATCATGCTCATGTCATCATGCCACCTTGCATTTGAGCATCATATAAAACTCTTTTCCTTTTGGTTCTTCTCTCACATGCATTATTAATTGTATTTGCTTCTTGATATTATATTTGGCTATTGATATATTGTTCAAATGCCCAAGTTGAGTTGGGGGCATATCTTTTATTTACATTTCACCACCTTTCTCTCCCACCACCCTATAAATCCACCATCCCATTAACAATGAGCTTGTCTTTCTTTTTCTTTGATATTTTAATTCTAGCTCATGTAGTTTGGGGTGGATTAAATCCTCTAAATTCTTGTGCTTGCTTTTGTCTCCACTTCTTGGATATGCATAGAGTAATGCCATAAGATTCATATTGTTTTCACAAATAAATAATGGCATTATTATTTTGCATGGGCCATGCACAAGTCTTCACCACCTTTCTCTTCTTTGGTTTTTCCTTGGGTTTAATGGATCCTATCTTTGGAAGATGGATCCTAACTTTGGAAGATCACCTCCTACCACTCCACCATCCCCATAACCTCAACCATATCTTTTTTCTTTTATTTATTTTTCTTCAAGCATGATCATATGAGCTTTTCTTTTCCACCTAATTCTTTTCTTCCTCTTTCTTTCTTGTTTCTTCTTCCCATTGTCTCAAGCAAGATCAAGTCTCATGCTTCTCCTTGGTTTGGCCTCATAATCAAATTAAAATATAAATGCTTAATAAAAACCTAACCTAATTCTTTCCTCTCTCTCTCTTTTTCTCCTAAACTCTAAAACCCCCTCTCTCTCTCACTAGCTTGACCACCTCCTCCCTCTCTCTCTAACCTGCTGAGCAACACCCTAGCTAACCCTAACCCCAAGCTAACCCTAACCCGAGCCATGCCCCATCTAACCTAGCCTAGCTACCCCCTCCCTCTCTTCTCTCTCCCTGACCCTTGGATCCCCCTCCAGCCGAGCCTCCCTGCCGTCCTTAGCCCCACCTGCAGCCTCCCCTCCAGCCCTAGCCGGCCGAGCACGTGCTCGAGGAGGAGAAGGGAAAGGTGGCACGAGGCCACCTTTATCTGCCGTGCCCCAGCTGCTCTCCTCCCTCTCTCCCTTCTTTTCCCTTCCTCCCCACGCCTCTCTGGCCTCCCCAGAGCTGGCCCGAGTCGCCCCTCCCCTTCCCCTTCTTCCTCCCCGACGACAACCACCTGCCGCCGTTCGCCGCCAGCAGCCACCTTGCCCCGACGATCCAGCCGAGCAGCTCGACGAGGAGGTGTCCTGGGCGACCGAGAGGAACCCCCTACACCACCCCGACCGCGCCTACTTGGACCAAAAGCTCCCCAGCGTCGCCAGTACCTCACCGCTCCTCGAAACCCTAGTTCGTCGGAGTGCCAGCAACCTCGACGCCTCGCCGCTCCTCGCGCCGATCCGAGCCTACCGCCGAGCCCGCGGTGAGCATCCCCTCCTCCCTGACATGGTCCGCGTCGCCGTACCGCCCCTAACGTCGCTGTGCGTTTCGTCGAACACCCACCGCGCGCCAGAGCTCGCCGGCATCTGCAGATTTTCCGCGCCGAACAGCCCCTTATCTAGCTCGCGTCCACCTCCCTGTCGGCTCCCCTAGCCCGCCGCACCGGTCAGCCCCCTCAGCGCGCACTCCCGCGGCCCGGGATCGAATCCCCGCTCCGCGCCACGCACGCACCTGCCGCCAGACGCGAGAGGAAGAAAAACAGTACCGGGCCCGTGGTCGATTTGCAAAAAGCCCCCCACCTTTTTGATTCCTGCAACCCGCGCTCCTAACGACCCCACCTGTAAGCCGTGCTAGCTCTTTCGTAGAAAACCCCTCCGCCTTTCTCAGCCGCAACCCGCGCTCCAGCCCAGCCCCACCTGTCAGCCTCTGTCTCGCCCACCGCTGACATGCGGCCCTGCGCCAGTTGGCGCACCCCGTAGTCACTGTGGCTAGGCGAGCCCGCGGTGACAAAAGTTTTTCCCGCGCGTGGTCCAGTCAGCGCAAAGGCCCACCTGTCAGTGTCTGGGGTTAGTTTCGCCGGAGTGAGAAAAGTTTTTCCCTGTGTCTGTTTTATTCAAATCTTTTTCAAATTAATTTGAATTCAAATTCTTTTCAGATTCAAATAATTTTTAAAATACAAATCCAAATAATACATGTAATATATGTTTTGGAATCAGAAAAATGTGAGGAATTCAAATATGCCATTCAAAATATGTTTTGAACACTTTGAATTTCGAGATGATTAAAATTACAAGAAAATGCCCTTTTCCTTAATTATTTAATAACTTTTGTTGTATAATTCCAAATTTGGCAAATAATATATCTGAATCGATCAGCACGACGAGCCCGTTCTATTTATGCAGTCCTTGTTCTGAATTGAAGTATGCATCATGTTGTCATTTAAAATCTGAACTGTTTATGGCAATAAAACTTGGTTAAATGAATAATAAAATGTTTTATTTCTTGTATCCACACCTCACCTTTGCCATGCTACTTTAATGCCATGTAATTGTGCATCATTCATCATGGCATGCTTGGTTGCTTGTTGCATTTCAATTCATATGCTTGCGCATTTTATTTATGTTTGGCCCTTGTTTGTTTGGTTCTTCTTCGAATAGACGCCCAGCAGGAGAATTACTAAGAATCACAGGAGTACTACCCAGATCCATCTCTCGCTTCAACTGAGCTGCCAGGAAAGCACTACCACATGCTTGCAAACATACAGTACCTATTTCCTCTATCTTATTCTTGCATCATTGAGTCGCGATTGCACTAAATTGAATCCCAAGTACTGCATAGCCTTTACTTTTAAACCACACCAAGCTTGTTCCGGTCCCATGAGCCATTACTACAGGAGTTGTTTGAGCCATGCGAGTCGTAGAAAAGCATGAGTAGGGTATGTGAGTGTCTGATGGACAATGAGATACCTAAACAACATAACCTGAGTAGTAAGGGGATAACTAATGAAAGAGGCACCGGTGAGCAATATCTGCTATTTGGTTTTTCGTGCTCACTTGTGTCCCGTAGGACCCCGAGTACTTGATTCCTGTTCCTTGACTATTCGCACTATCCACATCCGGGAGGCCTTATGGACCCCCCTGAGCCAGAGCTTGATTCATTCTTATTTCTTGGGGCCACAATTAGTTTGGGGCTTTATTACTATTACGTACTTATGCCATGTTACTGCTTTATTTAAGATTGTGCGAGGAGCACCTGTACTGTTTTGGATCGTGACACGTTTTTGCTGTATCGACAAGCCTAGTCATATTTTTGGGTTCCCAGTCGTTTACCGCCATCCACACAAACCTTGGGTCCGTCTCGGAGCCGGCAAACTTCGTTGCAGGTAGCTTAATGGGGTGGCCCCCTGAAATGTTTCTGAATCCTGAGATTGCTTTATCGTGAATGCCTCGTTGGGTTTTGATTTGGGTTTTCCGAGGTTGATCGAGTGTGTGTTGCTATTCGTGCACCCCTGCAGGGTAAATCTTTCTGAAAGCCGTGTCCGCGGTTATGGACGACTTGGAGCACAGTTTCTCGATCATAGACAAGTATAACTAAAGTACCACTTTTAAATTGACTAAGTACTTGACTAGTAAATAGTGCAATACTCATGGAATGGGTAATAAAATTGCCAACGGATGATGGGGGTTGTTCGTCCGCTTCCTCGTTGGTAAGCGAGGAGGAGGATGGATCGGTTAATTATACTGTTATAACTGTTGATCTTAATTCACGGACTTCTGTCTATCATTGGTTAGGCGGAAGGTTAGCGAGTCTCTATAGAATTGATAGGTATTATCTTTTGCTGCAATTGCGTCACCCCAGGTTGTGTCCCCTTTAGCGGCATTAAGACTTGCTGAGTACCCCTAGGGTCTCACACGATAAATTGTTTGATTCAGATGAACAGGTGTACCCGCAAGATGGATACTGGGTGGAAGAGACAGATGATGTTGGCAACGATCATTCGGTGTAGAGATTCCGAGAACGGGGATCCGTGTGATCTGTGGGCGGGATGTGTTTATTTATGGGGCATCTTATGCCCATTTGCTTCTTATCCGTACTCGGATCTTGTTTTCTGCTTCCACCTGATACTCTGATGTGTGATGTATGAGGAGCTATCCTAAATTATTATATCTATCAAGGACATTTGGATCTTGCCGTATGGCGTTGCAATATTTCTATTTCTTTTAGATGGAATGGCTCTGAGGACTGTTGTATGTGGCTTGCATACATACTCACTTGTGTATGTAGTTGATCCCTTCGCCTGTCGATTACGCCGCGCGTTCTTGTCCCGTTGTCTGAAAGTGGTTAGGACGGCCGAAAGGTCTACCGTGAGTGGCCCTGGGCCCCACCGTACTATTTTAACCACTTTTGTTCATCCAGGCATTAACTAAGAGCGTAATTCACCGAGGTAGTAACAATTGGTATCAGAGCCATCCCGCCGTTCAGGGTCTCAGCCAAAATGGTCGTTGTCAGTCTACCAAATATTTTGGTAGTTATGTATACTAGGGAAAAACAAACGTGAGAGTAGGAATGCTTCCATTTTTCTTCTTACCCACCCACCCACCCTTTTCTGGTAAGGAAGTGTAACGTTTTCAATCCTCTTCTTAAATTCAAACTAGGATTCACGTGTTCTGGGTTCCGTAGTACCATAGGTTGTGTGTGTGTGTGTGTGTGTGAATTCCTTATCTATCTGTTGCATCCAAATATTATCACTATCTGCCTTTGGTTATCAACTGTTGGTACATTCCATACCGACAGGCCTTTGTAAACCGACGCGATCTATTCTGATTCATTGTACACCGATGCGATCTATCTTACTCTTTGTTATCCGATGTTATCTTGTTGGGGTGTTCTTTTCCGTAGTTAACAATCTTTAGGTTCCTCTTAAGAAGAAGTTGTTGGGATATGTGTTTTACTGATTCATGTGCGGAGTAATGATTTGAGTGCGGGATGGAGTCGTGACCATACCACTACTTTTGTCATTTTCTTTTGTATATTGAACTAGTAGAGTTACTAATCTTGATTCGTTAAGCGGTTTTGCGCATATAGTGGTATCTTAATGCCGAAATTTGCGGAAAATTTTCTTTGTTAGTTTGTATACCACACTCCTTGTTCAGTCGTGTGTGTTATGCTTAATATCTTCTAGTTGCCTTGAACTTTGTTGATATTTTAATATCACCTCAGTGAATTGCATTCTTTAATCTTGATTAATTACATTTTGGTACTATTTTGGATTATTATCATTCTCCATTATAGTACTGACTTGTGTTTTATATCAATCATAGGATGGCACCACCACGCCGTTCTGAGGAAGATATACCACCTGAACTCGGGGCTGCTTTGGCAAGTATTGCAAATGCTTTGGGCACTATGCAGCAGAACCAGCAGCGCTTCGAGGAAAGTGTGAGGAGGAATGAGTTTGCTCCGCTACCTCCACCTCCCAAGCGAGGAGACATCAAGAGTTTTCTCAAGTTCAACCCACGTCATTTCGAAGTGTCTGATCAACCACTTGATGCGGATGATTGGCTTCGTGAGGTGTCAAGATTGCTGATGACTGTGGATGTTCCCGAGCAAGAATGGGTCAAGTGTGCTACTCACCTTCTGAAGGGAGATGCAGCTCTCTGGTGGGAAAATTACCTCAAGGCAGATCTTTCTGGTTTTCAGCCTACTTGGGAGCGGTTCACTACTGCTTTTAAAGAGCAATATCTGTCAGAAATTGTCATGGAAAGGATGAAGGAAGTGTTTCTCAACCTCAAGCAGGGCACTGACAATGTCAAAACCTACATCAGAGACTTCATGAACCTGTCTCGTTATGGTGGCGATGAGATCTCTGATGACAAGAAGAAGCAAAAGAGGTTTCGGCAAGGCCTCAATGCTTCCATCAAATATGCAATCACTCATGCAAGGCCAGCATCTTTCCTGGAACTTCAACACACAGCTCTGCAGGAAGAAGCAAGTAGGCAAGTCTTTGAGGAGTCAAAGAAACACAGCCGTGATACAGTAAGCTCTTCTGCTATGACAGCTCCTTCTAAGCGCCGTGTCTGGGTTCCTAACACCCCACCGTCGCTCCCTGCTCCACCAAGACCTTCAAGCTACGCACCAAGGCCACCAAACTCCTTCACTGCGGCTCCCAGGGGATACAACCACAACTACCCTGGAGCGCCTGGTGGAGTCCCTGGCTACGTTGCTCCACGTCCACCAGGTGCTTGCTATACTTGTGGAAACACTGGGCATCAGCACTGGAATTGTCCAATGAACAACAAAGCTCTTCCACCACCACCTCCAAGACCTGCGGCAAGTGCTCCTATGATTCGTGCACCTCCACCTCGGGCTCTCAACATCAACACTAAGCCGGGGTCTACGGTTGCTCGTGCCAACTGTGTCAACGCCGCTCAAGCTGAGCATGCACCTAGAGTTGTCATGGGTATGCTTCCTGTTAACTCAGTTCCTGCACGAGTTTTGTTTGATTCTGGTGCTTCACATTCTTTTGTTTCTCACAAGTTTGCTCATGAGCAAGATCTGGCTATGGTTCCTTTATTGCACCGTCTTGTGGTACAATCTCCTGGGTCAAACATGAGGGCTGCTCATATCAGCCATGGCAATCAAATTGAGATTGGTGGTTCTTCGTTTCCGGCTTCCTTAATTATTCTGGGCAATTCTGATATTGATGTTATATTGGGCATGGATTGGTTGACAGCAAATGCAGCTGTGATTGATTGTGCTGAACGTTCGGTTTCTCTGAAAATTCCTGAAGGCCATATAGTCTATTCTCCAAGTCTGACTCCTGCAATTCAGCTTTATTCTTTGGCGGCTCTGAATGATGATGCTATAGAAGGTATTCAGAGTGTTCCTGTAGTTTGTGAATTTCCAGATGTTTTTCCTGAAGAGTTGCCAGGTATGCCTCCGGATCGTGAGGTTGAGTTTGTCATTGAACTTGAACCTGGTACCGCTCCTATCTCCAAGCGGCCTTATAAAATGGGTCCTGCTGAGTTAGCGGAACTTAAGCGTCAGTTGGATGAACAAGAGAAGTTGGGGTTCATTCAGCACAGTACTTCTTCTTGGGGTAGTCCAACCATCTTTGTGAAGAAGCGAGACAAGACTGATAGACTTTGTGTTGACTATCGGGCACTCAATGCTAAAACAATCAAGAATAAATATCCCCTTCCGCGGATTAATGATCTCTTTGATCAGCTAGTTGGAGCTGTGGTATTCTCTAAGCTTGATTTGAGAAGTGGTTATCATCAAATCAAGATCCGCAAGGAAGATGTTCCCAAAACAGCTTTCACCACCCGCTATGGCCTGTATGAGTACACGGTCATGTCTTTCGGTCTCACCAATGCACCTGCCACCTTCTCGAGGCTTATGAACTCGGTTTTCATGGAGTATCTTGATAAGTTCGTTGTGGTCTATCTGGATGACATTCTAGTCTATTCTAAGTCAAAATAAGAACATGAAGAACACCTTCGGTGTGTCCTAAACAAGCTTCGTGAGAACCGCCTATATGCAAAGTTCTCCAAGTGTGAGTTTTGGCTGCCTCAAGTCACCTACCTTGGTCACGTCATCTCTGCCAAGGGCATCGCCGTCAACCCAGAAACTATTAAGACAATTATGGACTGGCTTCCACCCATAAATGTCAAAGAAGTCCGAAGTTTCCTTGGTTTGGCCAGTTACTGTCGTCGATTCGTTCAAAATTTCTCAAAGATTGCGAAGCCTCTTACCGATCTTCTCAAGAAAGGCAAGAAATACCTTTGGACTCCTGCATGTCAAGCAAGCTTTGAAACACTCAAAGAGAAACTCACTTCCACACCAGTCTTGGTTCCTCCAGATACATCAAAGCCTTTCCAGATTTTCTGTGATGCTTCGTTGCAAGGATTGGGTGCGGTCCTTATGCACGAAAAGCAAGTTGTTGCTTACGCATCTCGTCAGTTGAAGACGCATGAGATCAACTATCCTACACATGACCTTGAGCTCGCAGCAGTTGTCTTTGCTTTGAAAGTATGGAGGCATTACTTGCTTGGCAACCGTTGTGAGATCTTTTCTGATCACAAGAGTCTGAAGTATATATTCACACAGCCTGATCTCAACCTTCGTCAGAGGAGGTGGATTGAAACAATCAATGATTTCGATTTGACCATCAACTACACCCCGGGCAAAGCTAATGTCATGGCAGATGCTCTCAGCCGAAAAGCTTATGTCAACAACCTCATGGTGGAAGAACAACAGCCTCTCTTGTGCGAGGAATTCCGCAAGCTCAACCTTGAAATTGTGGATCAAGGTTATCTTCTGAACCTTCTAGCAACACCTCTCTTGGAAGAAAAGGTCCGTTCCATTCAGCTTGGGGATCCTTACACTAAAAAGATCATCTCCAACATTCAACTTCCGAAGTATGAGTCTTTTCACATAGATGACCAAGGCACTCTTTTCTTTGAACACCGGATGTTTGTTCCGAACTACCCGGGTTTAAGAGAGCAAGTTCTCAAGGAGGCGCATGATTCTATTCTTTCTATCCACCCTGGCAGCACTAAGATGTACATGGACTTGAAAACACAATATTGGTGGCCTGGTTTGAAACGATATTGTGCCAAGTATGTCTCAGAGTGTGATGTGTATCGCAGAGTTAAAGCTGTCCATCAGAAACCTTCCGGTCTTCTACAGCCATTGAAGCCTCCGGAATGGAAATGGGAGAAAGTAGAGATGGACTTCATCACTGGTTTTCCAAGGTCGCAGAAGGGCAACAATGCAATCTTTGTTGTCATTGACAGGCTTTCCAAAGTAGCTCACTTCTTTCCAGTCAAGGAAACAATTTCTGCAATTCAGTTGGTTGAACTCTATATCAACAGAATTGTCTCTCTGTATGGAGTTCCTCTTGAGATCAGTTCAGACCGTGGAAGCATTTTCACTTCCAAGTTCTGGGGAAGTTTCCAAAATGCTTTGGGGACAAAGTTAAACTTCAGCACAGCTTACCACCCTCAGTCGCAAGGACAAGTTGAAAGGATCAATCAGATTCTGGAAGATATGCTCCGTGCTTGCGTTATCTCTTTCGGCATGAAGTGGGAACAATGTCTTCCTTATGCTGAATTCTCTTACAACAACAGCTTCCAGAAAAGTCTAAAGATGGCACCATTTGAGGCTCTCTATGGTCGCAAATGCAGAACTCCGATTGGTTGGTCGGGCGCAGGTGAAAGAATATTGTTTGGCCCCGACATTGTAACTCAAGCGGAGGAGAAAGTTCACATCATTCTTGAAAACCTGAAGATTGCTCAAAGTCGCCAGAAGAGCAATTATGACAGAAAGCACACGGACATGGAGTATGTCCCTGGTGATCTTGTTTACCTTCGTGTCACTCCCATGAGAGGTACGCACCGCTTTGGTATCAAAGGAAAGCTGGCTCCTAGATACATCGGTCCTTTCAAAATTCGTGGAAGAAGAGGAGAAGTTGCTTATGCTCTTGAGCTCCCTGAACAACTCAAAGTCCATGATGTTTTTCACATCTCTCAACTCAAGAAGTGCTTCAAGGATCCCGGCAGGACCGTGGACCATGAACTCATCAATCTCCAAGAAGACCTTTCTTATCAAGAACACCCCACAAAAATTCTGGAAGGCGTAGAAAGAAGGACTCGCAACAAGTCCATCAAGTTCTGTAAGGTGCAGTGGTCGCACCATTCCGTTGATGAAGCCACCTGGGAACGCGAAGATGAGCTCCGTGCCAAGTATCCTACCCTCTTTGAGTCTTCTTCTTCCTAGAATGTCGGGGCGAGATTCCTATTTAGTGGGGGAGAGTTGTAGCACCACAATTGTCTAACAATTGTAATGCTACTTGTCCTAGTAAGATAATGGCTACTTTATATATATTATTGTTGCATCATAATTATATCAAGCTCATGTCATCATGCCACCTTGCATTTGAGCATCATATAAAACTCTTTTCCTTTTGGTTCTTCTCTCACATGCATTATTAATTGTATTTGCTTCTTGATATTATATTTGGCTATTGATATATTGTTCAAATGCCCAAGTTGAGTTGGGGGCATATCTTTTATTTCCATTTCACCACCTTTCTCTCCCACCACCCTATAAATCCACCATCCCATTAACAATGAGCTTGTCTTTCTTTTTCTTTGATATTTTAATTCTAGCTCATGTAGTTTGGGGTGGATTAAATCCTCTAAATTCTCGTGCTTGGTTTTGTCTCCACTTCTTGGATATGCATAGAGTAATGCCATAAGATTCATATTGTTTTCACAAATAAATAATGGCATTATTATTTTTGCATGGGCCATGCACAAGTCTTCACCACCTTTCTCTTCTTTGGTTTTTCCTTGGGTTTAATGGATCCTATCTTTGGAAGATGGATCCTAACTTTGGAAGATCACCTCCTACCACTCCACCATCCCCATAACCTCAACCATATCTTTTTCTTTTATTTATTTTTCTTCAAGCATGATCATATGAGCTTTTCTTTTCCACCTAATTCTTTTCTTCCTCTTTCTTTCTTGTTTCTTCTTCCCATTGTCTCAAGCAAGATCAAGTCTCATGCTTCTCCTTGGTTTGGCCTCATAATCAAATTAAAATATAAATTCTTAATAAAAACCTAACCTAATTCTTTCCTCTCTCTCTCTTTTTCTCCTAAACTCTAAAACCCCCTCTCTCTCTCACTAGCTTGACCATCTCCTCCCTCTCTCTCTAACCTACTGAGCAACACCCTAGCTAACCCTAACCCCAAGCTAACCCTAACCCGAGCCATGCCCCATCGAACCTAGCCTAGCTACCCCCTCCATCTCTTCTCTCTCCCTGACCCTTGGGTCCCCCTCCAGCCGAGCCTCCCTGCCGTCCTTAGCCCCACATGCAGCCTCCCCTCCAGCCCCAGCCGGCCGAGCACGTGCTCGAGGAGGAGAAGGAAAAGGTGGCACGAGGCCACCTTTATCTGCCGTGCCCCAGCTGCTCTCCTCCCTCTCTCCCTTCTTTTCCCTTCCTCCCCACGCCTCTCTGGCCTCCCCAGATCTGGCCCGAGTCACCCCTCCCCTTCCCCTTCTTCCTCCCCGATGACAACCACCTGCCGTTGTTCGCCGCCAGCACCCACCTCGCCCCGACGATCCAGCCGAGCAGCTCGACGTGGAGGTGTCCTGGGCGACCGAGAGGAACCCCCTGCACCACCCCGACCGCGCCTACGTGGACCAGAAGCTCCCCAGCGCCGCCAGTACCTCGCCGCTCCCCGAAACCCTAGTTCGTCGGAGCGGCAACAACCTCGACGCCTCGCCGCTCCTCGCGCCGATCCGAGCCTACCGCCGAGCCCGCGGTGAGCATCCCCTCCTCCCTGACATGGTCCGCCTCGCCGTACCGCCCTAACGTCGCCGTGCGTTTCGTCGAACACCCACCGCGCGCCAGAGCTCGCCGGCATCTGCAGATTTTCCGCGCCGAACAGCCCCTTATCTAGCTCGCGTCCACCTCCCTATCAGCTCCCCTAGCCCGCCGCACCGGTCAGCCCCCTCAGCGCGCACTCCCGCGGCCCGGGATCGAATCCCCGCTCCACGCCGCGCACGCACCTGCCGCCAGACGCGAGAGGAAGAAAAACAGTACCGGGCCCGTGGTCGATTTGCAAAAAGCCCCCCACCTTTTTGATTCCTGCAACCCGCGCTCCTAACGACCCCACCTGTCAGCCGCGCTAGCTCTTTCGCAGAAAACCCCTCCGCCTTTCTCAGCCGCAACCCGCGCTGTAGCCCAGCCCCACCTGTCAGCCTCTGTCTCGCCCACCGCTGACACGCGGGCCTGCGCCAGTTGGCCCACCCCGCAGTCACTGTGGCTAGGCGAGCCCGCGGTGACAAAAGTTTTTCCCGCGCGTGGTCCAGTCAGCACAAAGGCCCACCTGTCAGTGTCCGGGGTTAGTTTCGCCGGAGTGAGAAAAGTTTTTCCCTGTGTCTGTTTTATTCAAATCTTTTTCAAATTAATTTGAATTCAAATTCTTTTCAGATTCAAATAATTTTTAAAATACAAATCCAAATAATACATGTAATATATGTTTTCGAATCAGAAAAATGTGAGGAATTCAAATATGCCATTCAAAATATGTTTTGAACAATTTGAATTTCGAGATGATTAAAATTACAAGAAAATGCCCTTTTCCTTAATTATTTAATAACTTTTGTTGTATAATTCCAAATTTGGCAAATAATATATCTGAATCGATCAGCGCGACGAGCCCGTTCTATTTATGCAGTCCTTGTTCTGAATTGAAGCATGCATCATGTTGTCATTTAAAATCTGAACTGTTTATGGCAATAAAACTTGGTTAAATGAATAATAAAATGTTTTATTTCTTGTATCCACACCTCACCTTTGCCATGCTACTTTAATGCCATGTAATTGTGCATCATTCATTATGGCATGCTTGGTTGCTTGTTGCATTTCAATTCATATGCTTGCGCATTTTATTTATGTTGGCCCTTGTTTGTTTGGTTCTTCTTCGAATAGACGCCCAGTAGGAGAATTACCAGGAATCACAGGAGTACTACCCAGATCCATCCCAGTACTGCATAGCCTTTACTTTTAAACCACACCAAGCTTGTTCCGGTCCCATGAGCCATTACTACAGGAGTTGTTTGAGCCATGCGAGTCGTAGAAAAGCATGAGTAGGGTATGTGAGTGTCTGATGGACAATGAGATACCTAAACAACATAACCTGAGTAGTAATGGGATAACTAATGAAAGAGGCACCGGTGAGCAATATCTGCTATTTGGTTTTTCGTGCTCACTTGTGTCCCGTAGGACCCCGAGTACTTGATTCCTGTTCCTTGACTATTCGCACTATCCACATCCGGGAGGCCTTACGGACCCCCCTGAGCCAGAGCTTGATTCATTCTTATTTCTTGGGGCCACAATTAGTTTGGGGCTTTATTACTATTACGTACTTATGCCATGTTACTGCTTTATTTAAGATTGTGCGAGGAGCACCTGTACTGTTTTGGATCGTGACACGTTTTCGCTGTATCGACAAGCCCAGTCATATTTTTGGGTTCCCAGTCGTTTACCGCCGTCCACACAAACCTTGGGTCCGTCTCGGAGCCGGCCAACTTCGTTGCGGGTAGCTTAATGGGGTGGCCCCCTGAAATGTTTCTGAATCCTGTGATTGCTTTGTCGTGAATGCCTCGTTGGGTTTTGATTTGGTTTTTCCGAGGTTGATCGAGTGTGTGTTGCTATTTGTGCACCCCTGCAGGGTAAATCTTTCTGAAAGCCGTGTCCGCGGTTATGGACGACTTGGAGCACAATTTCTCGATCATAGACAAGTATAACTAAAGTACCGCTTTTAAATTGACTAAGTACTTGACTAATAAATAGTGCAATACTCATGGAATGGGTAATAAAACTGCCAACGGATGATGGGGGTTGTTCGTCCGCTTCCTCGTTGGTAAGCGAGGAGGAGGATGGATCGGTTAATTATATTGTTATAACTGTTGATCTTAATTCACGGACTTCCGTCTATCATTGGTTAGGCGGAAGGTTAGCGAGTCTCTATAGAATTGATAGGTATTATCTTTTGCTGCAATTGCTTCACCCCAGGTTGTGTCCCCTTTAGCGGCATTAAGACTTGCTGAGTACCCCTAGGGTCTCACACGATAAATTGTTTGATTCAGATGAACAGGTGTACCCGCAAGATGGATACTGGGTGGAAGAGACAGATGATGTTGGCAACGATCATTCGGTGTAGAGATTCTGGGAACGGGGATCCGTGTGATCTGTGGGCGGGATGTGTTTATTTATGGGGCATCTTATGCCCATTTGCTTCTTATCCGTACTCGGATCTTGTTTTCCGCTTCCGCCTGATACTCTGATGTGTGATATATGAGGAGCTATCCTAAATTATTATATCTATCTAGGACATTTGGATCTTGCCGTATGGCGTTGCAATATTTCTATTTCTTTTAGATGGAATGGCTCTGAGGACTGTTGTATGTGGCTTGCATACATACTCACTTGTGTATGTAGTTGATCCCTTCGCCTGCCGATTACGCCGCTCGTTCTTGTCCCATTGTCTGAAAGTGGTTAGGACGGCTGAAAGGTCTACCGTGAGTGGCCCTGGGCCCCACCGTACTATTTTAACCACTTTTGTTCATCCAAACATTAACTAAGAGCGTAATTCACCGAGGTAGTTACATAGAGCATAGGACATATCTGGATATATACATATCACGGTATAATTGATCAAAATCTTCATGTGATTTTACTCACCTAGTGTTGAAACACTTGAATCTTGATACAATCCTTTCCATGCAGAAATAACCTTTCTTGTTGTTTCCATATTGAACCCTTTCAATATCTCACATATGTACGTCTGGCACAACCATATTAACGCCTCAATCTATCCATACAGATATTGATGCCAAATATTCTGGTTTTTACCAAGTCTTTCATCGAAATCATATTTTAATGAAATTCTTAACTTGTGTCAATTAAAGATACATCATTTCCAATCAATAATATATACTTTGTATAATGTATTGGAAATTTGTCTCAGTGCTCCCACTTAATTTCTTGCAAATGCAAGCATCTTCATCATCTCCGATGAAATTAAACTCCTTTAACATGTTCATCATGGTGAAGATTCCAACTCCGCTATGGTTACTTCAACTATTGAAGTTTGCATGCCCTTTTAGCACCCTTTGAATTAACAAAACCCTTTGGACCATGTCTTGTACACGTCCTAGGTAACCATTCTATTAGAAGAACATTGTTCTGTTTGGTCAACTATCATACACCAATTTATATGTAATGGTTGCTACATTAATTCTTCAAGACTAAATATCGCTATGAAAGATCAAATCTTGTCATAGTCAACTCCTTGAACATTGCCTGTAAACTTCTTTCCAACATGTCGACTATTTCATAGATGTTAAACATCCATGTCTATTTCTTTATAGATCCAAACATGACCGATAGGCTTCACGCCTTTCCGGAGGGTCTTCCAAGTTCAGAAACTTGATTTCTCACTACAGAAAATCCGGTCTATTGCAAGAATATTTATTGCTACAAAGACATTTCGTTGCAATAAAACACAATATTTCCACGGATTTCCTGATTGTGGTAATAGGATGTGCAAATTGCCACAAATGAGTTTTGTCGTAATAAATACTATTTTTGTTGTAATAGAGGACCTGTATTGCAACAACCCACATGGTCGTTGCAATATGGCTTTGATATTGCGACAATAAAATTTTGGTGCATGAGTTAGTCATTTTGTTGCAATAGAAACTAGGTCTTGCAACAAAATAGTTATTCATGGTAATATCCAGAAAGATATTGCGACAACTTTGTCATCTGACGATAGGTGCACATTTGTTGCAAAAAAATGTATAACTATTGCAACAAAAATACATATTTGTCTTAATAGTGTATATTTTTTGCCTCAATTTCACCGTGTTACAATAACTATTGTTTACTACAACAAGTTCTGTATCAGTGACAATATGTAGAGGATATTACAACAACCCGCTACTGTTGCAATAAAGAACAAGATATTGCAACGATATTCCGTACGGTCAATGAATCCATGCCCCCACACTCAGCCACGGGGAATGATAAGGTTCGGGAGTTAAATCTAATTCGATGTTGCCCGTTGGCTTAATTTTTGATTTCGTTTCTTCCTGAAGCATAAAGAAGCAAATAAAAACTTCTCTAAAGGTATGCACAAAAAATACGCTGAATTACTACCACCACACGATCAGACCCGGTAAACATAATCTAACATCACACATTAGTCTAATTTTTTTTGTACACTTATAGTAATTAGCTTTGAGGGCTGTACTCATCCCGGAAATCCCCGTCCGTAGCACCTACCCCGATTATAACAAACGAAAGAAAAAAAGCATCGCGCATGACGGAATATCTGGATCACGATGATCCCATCATTTTCCAGGCGACGCCCTTGCCCGCCGCCTCCCCGCGACGGCGCCTGACCCGCGTCCCCGTCGTCCTGCTGCCTCGGGATCCTCCTCGACGACTAATACCGAGCCATCTCGTGTTCAGATGAAGGTCGCAAGGTTAGTGGCTTGATCCCGATTCACGGCCCAGCGGCCGCCTCTCATGCCTCCGACCTTCATGCTGCCGCCGGGATCTCATCTGCTCCTCCTCCAGCCCTCCCTCGTGCAGTAAGCGTACACAAGTCACTTTACTCTCCTGTTTTTTATTCACGCAGCGATTCTGCCTGCTCATACACCGGCCGCTCAGTCGCACATCACGTGAGGTGCACGACCAGGCCAGAGCTATTGTGGCGGATTAGTTAGGAACAGAGCAATTATAGAGATCAGGTCCTCGATTGCTTAGCCAGTTTTTTGATTTCTGTTCTAGGTTGCAGGGTTGCTAGGAGACGAAGGACGGTCTTTTGATTTCTGTTCCAGGTTGCATGGTTGCCAACAGGCGAAGGACAATGTATCCCTTTTGAAGATGGCCCGTTGTCAAATACTTAATTATTGATTTTTTAAGGTACTCCCTCTGATCCAAATTAGTTTACTCAGATTTGTCTACATTGCAATGCATTTAGACTTGTTTTAGTGGTAGGTACATCCGAATCTAGAGAAAATCGAGTCAACTAATTTGGATCAGAGGGAGTAGTTGTATCACGTACATATTAGATTTATGGAGAGGTGATATTCTTGATCAGTTATCCTTGAATCACGTATATTTCATCGTTGAAATACACATTTATGATGCAGTATATTTAATAACATTTTCTGGTGATGGCTTATACTGAACTGTAGAAGGATGTGCTATTCAATTACTGTAACACCATCATTGCCAATGCGCTTATGCTATACAGTAATATATTTATATTGTTTTCGAAAATGGGGCGACACCCTGGCCTCTACTTGAACGGATGCATATGGTCTGTTATTTTATTTTGTTTGACGAATCGTAATTCAAGATTGCTATGGATAAGTCATAGCAATTTCACACAGCGTTGCATAAACTTTATTATTTAGACTGACATTAAATTTTATTGATGACATACACCTTTCTATTCAGATATACGTGCATGAGTCAGCTTCTTCCGAGGGGAACTTTTTATTTACAATGAAAATTCTTCCAATCCTTTTTCCTGGGTGTAAATGTTGAATATTTCTGATATTAATTTAATGGACATGATTCATAATATATTTTGAGCTGGAAGATAAGAAGGATCAAGACCAGGATCAATTTACTTTCAATAGCATGTTACATCTGCCACGCCTATCAGTTTTGGTGTGTTCAGGTATTGTTATATTCTTCCATCCATAGATCGAAATTGCTTCTATGTTCTTTAATCCCGCTTGGTTCATGGGTTCTCTTTGTTCTCCCGAAAAATATATTATCCTTGTTAGTCTATTATCGCGAGCACTCAAGTAGAAAATATATTGTTACTAGAGCTAATTATGTGGTAGAAACGAGTTACCTGAAATTGTCACGTAGGATAATTTGTGACTGCGGAAGTAAACAAGTTTAAATCGAACTTACCTGGTTTAAATTTTGTACTCCCTTCGTCTTAAAATAGATGTCAAAATTTTGTTTAAATTTGGATGTGTCTATACACTATTTAGTACCAGATACATCCAAATTTAGAAAAATCTGAGACACCTATTTTAAGATGGAGGGAGTAGAATAACTTTTAGAGGCACCGCTAAGCAATAATTTGAACACAGACACCTGGACTTGATGGACTTGATGATACGCACGAGCTTCTGGTTGTAAGTAATAATCAATACTCTTTGTCTCTATGAACTGAAATAGTTTTTTCTATCAACTTCAGAAGTTGCATAAGAGTAAAAACATGTTCTTATTATTTTGATTGTACTATCATTTTATTTAGAAACATATAAGTTCATATCCTATTTATATTTGGTGGAAATGAAATTTTGTGGCTGAGATTTTATCTCACGTTCATGTGTGCATGTCATGCTACATGGCGTATTTTTTCATCAGCATGGTGGATGTTCTTACTAAACTACTGGAAAACAAGCAAGACAAACGTTCATATTAATTCTTGGATGTCAAACTTTGGCGAGGTTTCTTCACATCCAGGTGTGTGTTATGAAAGATTATACAAGTACTGTGTTTACAAATTGATATTCTTGTTTGTGTTGTATTTCATACAAGAACATTTCGTTTCCTTTGAGTTGTATATTAGCATCAACATGCCGATTGATTATTCTGGCATGTGAACAAGTACATAACACATAGGCATCGAATATTGAAAGCTTAGTTCGCAAAAGTGTATGTACTGTCACGGCAAAAGGGAGTGGAGCACAGTTTTTCCGGACAACAAGCCAACAATGTTTGTGAACAATGGTAATATATGATTTGTAGTTCTTTCTCTTACCTTCCTTACATTTTCTGGCAATTTTTTTGACAATTCAGTTATGTTAACCACTATGGTAATACTTGTGCAGACTCGGTTCATGAAGGATCATTGGTTCATACTTTATGATTCCGATGAGCTAACTACAATACTTCAGTTCATGGCAGTGTCTCTTTTGGTCAACACTTATGAAGAATCAATAGACAATGAAACTTCTATGCTTGAATTCCAATGTGTTTTACCTTGCTTAGTTGCTTGTTTCCACCAGATTATTTCCACCATTTGATACCCGTAGAAATGCTCTGTGCCAGATATACATAATTGTGTAGTGGTTACCCAGTTGGTATGTACCAACTACTAAGTTCAAGTTACCGTTTTAGGCCATAAACGAAAGTGAATTCTCTATATTGTCACTGGTGCACATATTATTTATTTGTTCAAAATGTTTTGCTGATTTGCTAGTAAATGACTTCCACCTAGTAAATGGTTAGATCATGATACATCAAATGGTTCTTTTTATAATGCCTGTTTAGTGGTGTTTAGGATTTGTGGAATTACTGTTTTAGATTCACTAGTTCGATGTGATTAAGTCGGTTCCTTTGATGTTGCAAATGGTTAAATCGTTCTTGGAAAATTATAGGAACGAGGAATCTATCCGTGGTGATGATGACATAAGAAGGAAATCTAGATAAAAATGAACTGAACATTCAAAGAGAAGGAAAGAAGGAAGATGTTCCTGATGAAAGTCCTAAATGTGTCAATGATG
This sequence comes from Avena eriantha, assembly GCA_910589775.1. Lineage (NCBI taxonomy): Eukaryota > Viridiplantae > Streptophyta > Magnoliopsida > Poales > Poaceae > Avena > Avena eriantha. The sequence continues at coordinate 112,829,969 of OU342742.1, read as the reverse complement.
CTATGCATTTTTCCCTCACTTCGTACACTTGACATGTTGTAGTCACACCCATTTGAGTTTATGTTTCATTGTCCTTGCATGTTGTGGGATTAAACCAAATAGGTGACTGGACCCTCTTAGATGGCCTTTATGGAAATGTAGATGCATTTTGTGAACTATATGAAGTTATGGATGAGTTACGAATTGTATGATATCTGCATGTACGTATTAATTTGTAATTGTATTTTATTTGAATCCTGAAAATATAGTAGTGACAGGCATGGATAAATGACTTTCGCCCAGTGACACCTTACTAGTGACGGGCATCTTGCTTGTCACTAATGGGTCTTTTGAACCCGTCACTATATTTTTTTGTTACTGTGTTTTGAGAGTTGTTGCCATAAGTTAATGCCACAAACATAAGGTTTGTGGTGAAAGAGGTGTACCCACGAAAACAAGAGTTGTTGTTATAGGGTTCAGGTCTATTACAACAGTTTGGCTATTGCCACGGAAGGGCTTGCGCCACGAAACTATTGTTGTTGGAATAGGCTATCGCCACAAATGCCTATCGTCATAGACATCCAATCTCCACGGTTTTGTTAGCTGTTGCATTAACCTATCACCACGAACCATATTGTGGCATTAAGCACATGTTGCCGCGAGAAAAAAATGTGGCAACAAGTCACATGGATGTTGCAATAGCATGTTTTCTTGCCACGATTTGACTTTTGTGGCAATAACCTATTACCATGCGTCATACCGCAACGCTTGGCAACGAAAGTCATGTCGTTGAAATAGATATCTATTGCCATAATTCGGCACGTATTGCCACGAATCTTGTTGTTGCAATAGGCCCAACTCCTTGTAGTGTCTCCTTTATGGATACTATCACGGATTCTATGACTTCTAGTCATTTTATGGAGTTAGGGCCCATCATCGCTTCTTTGCATGTAGTTGGTTCATGATTGTCAAAACAATAACGACTTGTTTATCAAATCTCACTATTTGATTCCTACCCGATTCATACGGTTCAAATATGAACTCTAATCTCCAAGATCACACCATTTGTAATCACGAGAGCCATGAGCATTGTGGCAGCCACCGGGACACTTTCCGGTGATGCGATCCTTAGCACATATAGCTAAGGTTCAACAACCTTATCAAAGTTCTATTATCCTCCCACTTAACTTTTCACGAAAAAATCCTTCTCAGCAAACTCGACGTTCCAAGCAACAAACTCGTTTATCCTCGGTGTTATGGAGGAATTACCAACAAATTCTTTGGGATAACCTACAAATACGTGCTTATTCGACTTTGGTTGTAAACATTTTACTTATGCATAGCATACCAAAATTTAAGAGAAGACAATTTGGGTTTTATCCCAAACCATAACTCATATGGTGTCAGTTCAACGAATCATGATGGTGCTCTTTTCAGTGTAAAAGCGGTAGTCTCTAAAGCTTTAATCCTTAAAACATAATGGCAGTTTTATAAATGACACATTTGATCTTACCATGTCAAACAAGGTTTGATTTGATCTCTTGAGCATACCATACTCCTGTGGTTTATCGGGAAGTGCAAATTCAAGGAACAATTCCTAAAATCTTAAGTGTATTGCTAAACATGTAACTCAAATATCTTCCTTTATGATCAAATCATAAACTCTTTTATTTTCTTGTTAAATTGATTTATCACTTCATCTTGAAAGTCTTTGAACAATTTTCAAATGTTTCATACTTCTTCCTTATTAAGTAAATATATAGATATATTCACTCAAATTTCTGGAGAAAGCATATGAAGCAAAAAGATCCATCGCACATGGCTACACATAATGGACTATGTACATCAGCATGCACAATTTCCAATAAGCTAGTCATCCGTTCCTCTTTGGCCTATGAACGGAGTTTCAATTATCTCGAGAAAAGTTTCACAAGCGTCAATTGATCATAATCAAAAGACTCCAAAAATCCATCAACATGGAGTTTCTTCATGTTTACTTTCCAATATAATTCAAATAGCGATGTCATTTCATCAGTGATCTTCCAATCATTTGTCTTACGACATTTTAGCAATAATGTTTATGGATGTGATTTTTCCAACTAGACTTGTAAAAGTTCATCCATCCTTTATGGAATACGGTAATTATTTGAACAACCATTGTTCTCGTAATACCGGAACAAAATAACAATCATTAAAACAAATCTTGAAGTCTAGGTTTAACGACAACGGAAAACACAATAATACTTTATTTGTTTTCGATGAACATGATCACTTATTCTCTTGCTAGTTACTTAGGCTATTGCAGTTCATGAATTGTGTTGTTATGTATGACACTTCACACCAACCAATTCGGTATCCAATACCTAAGAACCACATTGTTTAACAAGCAAGGAATACAGCCATAACATGTATATCTTCTATATACCTAAGTTGGACATCTCGAACCTTTTCTTTTCTGACAAATATTTTATAGATTCTCTTTCAGCAATTCCTTTTCTTTTAAAAGAATCTATCTACATCAATATTGGTGTCATTCACATGTCACATAGTACAAAGTGTATATAGTCAAATACTAATACCTTTGAACTTGCACTTTGAGGTGGATCACCATCATCAAATGTTTGGTGTTCTTTCAAAAATCCATTCTTTAGTAATCTATTAGTGTAGTAAACATTTTACTTACATCTTCTATCCATCCTTATCATGACAACTTTCATGATCAAGCTAATGTAGCCTATAAGGAATAATCGCGAGTATAATGTTAGTTCCCAAAACCTTTTTGGGAGATTTGGATGCCTCGCATCGACATCCTTCACAAATTCTCATACAATATGAGAACATGTATTTTTCTAAATTATACTCTATCATAATGCAACCAAAAACATTGTTTCAGATATCACAATATCTTCCACACATGATGGTTTCTGAAAAAAAAATTCCAGCTCCTAGATAATCTTGATATTAAAACAACTTTTGAATATCAATAATCATGGAGGCAAACATGATACTTTAGATACTAACATTGGAATTCTTACTCTTGATTTAATACTACTTATTAAACTTCATGGAGTAAATAGAGTTTGCTGAAAGTTTGCAATAGGACTTCTAAACTCTAAATTGACATTCAAAACAATACGATATGTCAACATCCGGATTTTTAATCCTAGATGCCTATTATGCCATACATCGCAATCCCAGGATTACCATTTTTACGAGACATAACAGATTGGATATCACAGTATCATCCATTACAAACCATAATAATGTCTTACATAAATAAAGGATCTCATGATCTAGTCTTAATACAAACAAGCAGCAAAAATATAAAGCATAAACGTGGGCTCCATCTTCAGTGGCAATGCCGACGATGGGAGATAGTCCTAGTTGCCGTAGCCGTCCTGCTGTCCTTCTGCCAGATAGTCCTCATCATAGTCTGGCCACGGAAATAGCCAGGGACAAAGCCATGAGTACTCTTTAAGTACTCGCAAACTATCACTAACAAGTACAGTAGTTCTAATAGGAATCTTAGGCTCTAGGTTTGTTTTGCGAAAAGCCAGAATTATCTAAACTGATACCCGAAGTAAAGAAAAATATGTAAAGGTTTTAAAATCACTTTAAGTTGGGAACCCAGTTTTCATAGTCACAACTCTATTGTGGTCAAGTCAAAGTCACCATTCATTTTATAAGTCATTTTGAAAACATATGACGATGGAACAGTATGGCCACTCCAACTGTCCATGACTACGGACGCGGCTATTCGAATAGTTTGACACTCTGCAGAGGTGGTACATGATGACCCACAAGTAAAGGGGGTGTTTTGCAGTATTTTCGATAAGTAAGAGTGTCGAACCCAACGAGGAGCAGAAGTTGCTGGCTAGTGGTATGGATCAGGAATTCTCTGCAAATACTTAGCAAACAGATTTTTAGGGGTTTTTGATAAAGCAAGTAAACAAAGTATGAGTAAATAAAAGACAGTAGGAATAAATGCAATAAGTGGCCCAATCCTTTATGCAGCAAAGGACAAACCAGTTGTATTACTTAAGATGACCAAATGTTCTCGAGGACACATGGAAGACGATCAAGTGCTTTCGCTTCATATAGTTGATTAATCTTCTTTAGCTTGCTAAGTGTTTTGTGGGTGAACCTGTGCTAATGTACCGACCTTCCTAGGACTAATACATACTTGTGATTATACCCCTTGCAAACATCCGTAAGTACAAGAAAGTAATTAAGGTAGCAACCTAACCACAGCTTTAAACTCTAAGACCCTTACGTTCCTTGTGTAATGGTTTTGCTAACGGGGGTTCAGGCTTCTGTCACTCCGGCAACCCCTACGATTAGTAGACAAATACACAATGCATTCCCCTAGGCCCATATAGGTGAAGTGTCATGTAGTCGACGTTCACATGACACCACTAGAAGAAGTACACCACAACTTAAATACCAAACTATTGAATCTTTCTCAACACAACTCCACTACTAACAACATGACTTCTCCCATGTCCTCAAGAACAAAACGAACTACTCACAAGACATCATATGGATCATGATCAGAGATGGAATAATGATGTATAACAATCTGAACATAAACAATAATTCGATGGTTCACTCAATAGCATCAACTACAAAGAGTAATCAACACCGGGAAAGTTTCCCCTATGAACTATGCAAGATTCAACCCAATTGTTACAGCAATATGGAGATGGTGATGAGGGTGCTGATGGTGATGATGGTGGTGATGATGATGATGATTATCCCGATGAAGTCCAGCTTGACGGTGGTGTTGATGGCGATGATCTCCCCTCTCTGGGAAGGAATGCCCCCGGCAGAATTCTGTCTGCCGGAGAGATCTTTCTCCCTCGGTGTTTTCTGCCCGCCAGAGGCGGCGGAATCTTTCTGTGGTCGCTCCACGAGTCTTAGGGTTTTGGGAGGATAATATACGCCAGAGGGGAGTGCCAGGGGTGGACCAGGGCGGGCACACAACCTAGTGGAGCGGCCTAGGCTGGCCCGTGCCAAGGGGTGGTGTGGGCCCCCTGTGGCCCATCTCCAGCCCCCCCTTCTGGCTTCCTTCATCTTCTGGAAAAATAGTATTTTCCGTATATTTTCCCGGATTTTTTGATCTTCGCGAATTTTGCCTCCAAACAGCACCTTTTCCATCAGAATCCTGAGTACAGCGGTCCATGCTCCAAAAGTCATCAACCATGAAAAAATAGATGAAATAACATAAGTATCACCTCTCAATACGAAATATATCAATGAATAACTGTGAATTATGACATAGAATAGTGATGCAAAATGGACGTATCAACTTCCCCCCAAGCTTAGACTTCACTTGTCCCCAAGCGAAACTGAGCTCAATAAACATGGCCTCAGGTTTATGGAGTGAAGAGTCGATAAAAGAATACGGACAAGAAGCATCACATTCATCAATACATAGATCATAATAGAAGACAACTCACTATTATATCACTCAACTTGCAATGAGTAAAGGAAACACAATAAAGATACATAAAGTGAATCACAATTGGTAATGGCAAACTTAGCTCTTGGTCGAAGAATAGTTGATAATTTGCTGGAGGTCACAAATAACTGGTTTTCAATGATAGCTTTCAAAGTACTGAACATCAAGATAAGAGCAATGTGCAAAACAAGGAACATAAGACACATGATTGAATAAATCATCATATGAATGAATGAAACACAACAACTCAAAGTACTTGCTGAGATAGAAGGGAATGGGTTTACTGACTCAACTACAAAGTAAAAGAAAGGCCCTTCGCAGAGGGAAGAAGGGATTGCAAGTCTGATAAAGAGCTCCCAAAAATTATGATACTTACTAGCTTTCAGCTCTCATTGCCCCTATCATAGGCATCTTTTGGTGGTTAAGGTTAAAGTAACACAACTAAGAGGATATGCTTGACAAGTTATAAGTTGAAATCTCATGCCCCTTACTTCTGAGTACCGATCCTCATGCTACTCAACTTTAGTCATGAGTAAGCTCTTGTCATTGTAAATACATGTGTATCATTGAGAACCACCAACGGGGTACCCCTTGCACATGACACAGGAGCTATCCCATAATCAAAATGACAAGGCAAGCAGATAGTGAGCATCTCAGCGATCTTTTTATTTCCTATTTGCATAGGTTTTTATTGAGGATTGATGCGCTCGACTTTCGACGTAGAGCTCGTTGGGAACCCCAAGGGGAAGGTATGATGAGCACAGTAGTAAGTTTTCCCTCCGTTATGAAACCAAGGTTTAATCGAACCAGTAGGAGCAAGGAAACACCCCAAAGGTGTTACTAGCTGAGCTTTAGCAGGGCGCACTACCAGTGCTAGTAGCAACGTGGAGACCTGCACAACACAACCACATAACTTTGTCCCCAACTTGCGATGAGGTTGTCAATCTCACCGTGTTTTGTGAAAAACAAAGGATTAAATGTATCGAATGGAAAGAAGTAAAAGTTTGCAGAAAGTAAATACAAAGCAGTAAACAGTTGTAGATTGTATGTAAAGAAAAAGGACCGGGCTCCATAGTTCACCAGAGGTGGCTCTCCTTAGATAGATAACATGTTGGGTGAACAAATTACAGCGGGGCAATTGACAAACACCGAGAAAGCAATACATGCATATACTAATCATATTGACTCCTCTGAGACTTGATTGGCCATTACAAAATTATACATAGACCGCCATCCAACTGCATCTATGACTAATAATCCACCTTCAGGTTATCAGCCAAACCCCCTCCAGTATTAAGTTGCAAGCAACAGATTATTGCTTTACGAACTGCGTGTAAAGTAAGCAATACGATTGTTCTATGAACAAAGAATTGTTGTTTTCTCCCTAGTAGCAACAGCACATCTAGTACCTTAGAGATTTCTGTCACTTCCCTAGATTACCAGAGGCATGAACCCACTATCGAGCTTAAATACTAACTCTCGGAGTTGCTAGCATCTACTTGGCCAAGATAGCTACTAACAACGGAAAGCATGCAAGATCTCAAATAATAAAGACATGGTAGAATCAATAATCAATCTGAAATAGCATCTCAATATCCATCAGATGCCCGCAAACACAACATGTATGAATTACAAATAGATGATCTTGATCATGAACGGAGCTCCCAAGATCTAAACATGAAAGCACAAAGGAGGAGAACCAGCCATCTAGCTACTACATGGATCCGTAGTCCAAGGGTGAACTACTCACGCATCACACCGGAGGCTTGCGTGGTGATGAAGAAGGCCTCTAGGGTGAATTCCCCTCTCCAGCAGGGTGCCGGGAAGAGCTTCAAATCCCTCCCGATCTAGGGATGGAGATGACCGCGGCAATAGACTCTTTTGTGGATTTTTGATCGGGTACTTAGGGTTTTCGTCCCGAGGGCAATATATAGGTGGAAGGACAGGCCGAGGGGGTGCCGGGAGCGGCCACACCACCCCCTAGCGCGGGCCAGGCCTGGCCGCATGGCCAGGTGGTGTGGTGGCTCCCTGGCCCTTCTTCGTCTCGTATTCTGGCAGTTGATCACTTCCGGAAAAATAGGCACTTTGGCTTTTGTCCCGTCCAATTCCGAGAATATTCATTTTCTGACTTTCCTGGAACCAAAAACAGCAGAAAACAGGCAGCTGGCACTGTGGCTCTTGTTAGTAGGTTAGTCCCAGAAATCATATGAAAAGTACTCCAAAGTTGGAACAAAACACAAAAAAGTGGATAAAACCAAGCATGGAACATCAAAAATTATAGATACATTTGCAATGTATCAACATCCCCAAGCTTAACTCTTGCTTGTCCTCGAGTAGGTAAGTGATAAAAAAAAGAATAATTTTTGAGGTGACATGCACCATCAAAGACTTGATCAAAGTATTTGCAAAATATTCAAAGCTAGGATCATAGTACTTCAATCATAACATGAAAGACAAAGTTCTAGGAATAAGCAAAGAAACTATGATGCAACATGAAAAGGCACAAACAAAAGATTCATGAATAACAATTCTTTGCAAGACGTTTGTTTGTTTCACATAAAGAAAACATAGCATAATAGTATTCAGCTTGTCCCTCAATAGAGTAGCAAATATAAATGCATAGGACACCTTCAAAGTTCATAAGAGTGACTAGATGCAATAGTTTCAAACAAGCAATAACAAGTTATGCATCAATCAACTAGTCTTGGGACAATGCACATAGAACTAGGAATGGCCACTATGCTCTCAAAGTAGGTGCATAAAGATAGAAGGTGGAGACTCAATATAATGGTGGAAGAAAAGCCTTTGTAAAAGGAAGTAGGGATTCAAGTCTCATAAAGAGCTTCCAAAAATTATGGTACTTGTAGCTTTCAGCTCTCATTGCCCATATCATAAGCATCTTGAAGTGATTATGGTTAAAGTGAACAAACTATGGTGTACATGCTTGACGAAGTACAAATCAAAAATCTCATGTCCCTTGTATACGAGGGCCGCTCCTCATGCTACTCAAGTTTAGTCACCGATAAGTTCTTGTCATTGTAAGTACATGTGTATCATAGAGAACCGCCAACGGGGTACCCCTTGCCCGACGATACGGAAGAATCCCCATATCAAAATGACAAGGCAAGCAGACAACGATCATCTCAGCATTCTTCTTATTTACCATGGGAATACGGTGTTTTTCTCTCTCTTTCCTCTTTTCATAGTATCTCTTTTTTTTTATTTTTCTTTTTTTTTCAATAGGACTCTTTTTTTGTAAGAAGAATGCTTCATAGACAGCTCATTATGGTTACGCTGCAGGTTTCCACCATGTCAGCATGGATTAGACCAGCGGCCCAGGCGTTTCTGTAACACATCTACATAACTCCATGGACTTACAAGCTCCCCTTTCATTCCACACCGACGACATCCATATACAAAAGAGCATGATATCAACTACGTACAAGTACCAAGTGCAATGTTGAAAGCGTTCCCCATGAAAGCATGGTTTTGCTAATTCCCGACAAATAAGTGCAAGCACATACAACATAGAAGACACAATGGTTCAAGTTTATTAAGGGCAAGTAAAGTAAAGTGTGCCATCAAGTTCGTGAGAGCTTTAATCACTAGTTTTCTCATAACGATTGGAAGGTAAACAAAAGCATGAATATACTTGGAATAGCATAAGCTAGTAGGTAGGTATGGTGGACTCTTTAGAATAACTTGGTTTAGGGAGTTGGATGCATGAGTGGAACTCATACTTTGTTGTGGAGGCTAGGAAAAGACTGGGAGCGACAAACTAAGAGAGCAATAATGGCCATAATAATGCAGAGCAACAAAACATCATTGATCAAAGCGTAAAGTGATACTACAAGTTGAAAACTAAAGGATCATACAGGCTATGGTGACTTTGGATAGTCATAACATGGTGTGAGCATGCGCCAAGTCAACCCAAATAAAGCATCAAAGGAGAATACCACTATACTATGCTTTAATATGCTAAAACAATGCATGATTCATCCAAGGCACATTAAGCAATCTCAATTCTTTATAACAAGTCATGCTACAGCAAAGAATACTAAGCATAAAGCCAAAACAATATCAAGCATGGCATGACAAAGCATAGGCCACAGTCAAAAACAAGATCTTTTTACCACATAAGCATGAACTTTCCTACTCTTTTCCAAACCAAACCAAACTATTTGCAAACCAAAGTATGAAAGAGGGGGTCCAACCAATTTATTCAGAAAACTAAGCAAACAAAACCAAACGAAAAACCAAAATGAAAACGAAAAAGAAGACGCTCCAAGAAAAACACAACTGTGCATGAAACTATAAAAATGAAGCGTTTGGAAGAAACCTGGGATTTTTATTGATGAAGAAGGGGATGCCTTGGGCATCCCCAAGCTTTGACGCTTGTACTTCTTGGATATTTCTTGGGGTGACATGCGTGGCATCCCCAAGCTTGAGCTTTAGTTCATCCTTCATCTCATTACTCATTCCTTCCATACACCTGAAATTTTTCATTCATACAAAACTTCACACAATCTCATTAGCAACATTAGTGCAATTAACATAAATAAGTATCAAGTTTTAGTTCTAACACCAAATAAAGTTCCATTAGAACACTAGCTACTGTAGCACTTCCCTCAAAAATCTCAATTCCCCAAAAGAACTCAAGAAGGAACCAACAAGAAGAAAATGCAAAAAATGGCAGAAATCTATCAAAACAGACCAGCAGGTAAAGAAGAATTGTTTCGAAGACCTTCTTTTGCTCAAATCAAAAAGTGTTGAACTAATGAAAGTTAGATAACAACCTGGGGCAGAAACAAAAAAATTACAGCTCAATCCGACATACAGAGCTCTCTCACGAATTTTTACGGTGAAGCACAAAAATCTGTTTCGAGACAGCAACTTTCCTAATCATTACTTCACTCTCATTAGAGGTTACTCTTGGCACAAAAAGCAAATAAAAAGGATAAGGAGAGGTCATTACAGATGTAATAACTTCCAAGACTCATCTAAAACTTTTGGGTTATCTCCTAATAAGTACTTTTCTTTAACGCCTTTAAGTTAGGCATAAGAAGCAAAGAAAGAATCAAGTGTTCTCAAATGAAGAAGCATTAAGACCAAATTTTGTTTTCATAGGAGAAGCAAAAGAAATATTTTCTCTCTTTTTAGGGAAGTGTTCTATACCTTTCTTGAGTGGGAGTTGATATTTAATGGTGCCTTCTTTCATATCAATGATGGCACCAGCAGTTCTAAGAAAAGGTCTTCCCAAAGTAATAGGACAAGAAGAATTGTATTCAACATCCAAAACATAGAAATCAACGGGGACATAGGAATCGTTAACCATAATAAGAACATCATTAAGACTCCCCATGAGTTTCTTTTTAGCATTAGCATCAAGTGGGACATTCAAATAACAATCTTCAAGAGGAGGCAAATCAAGCATATCATAAATCCTTCTAGGCCTAATAGAAACACTACTATCAAGATCACACAAAGCTTTGAAATCAAAGTCATTCACTTTCATATTAATGATGGGTTCCCAACCATCTTCTTGCTTTATAGGAATAGAAGCTTCATGTTTCATCTTTTCTTCTTTAATCTTTATGAGAGCATCAGTAATGTGTTTTGTAAAAGCCATGTTCATAGAACTAGCATTAGGACTTTTAGCAAGCTTTTGTAGGAACTTAATAACCTCAGAGATATTGCAACCATCAAGATCAAAATCAACTTTATCATCTAAAGTAGTAGAACTATTACTAGCCTCAACACTAGTGGTGGTGATAGTAGAAACACTAATGTTTCTAGCAATTTCATCTTCTCTTTCCCACTTAGCATGTAATTCAGCTAATAGTCTAACATTTTCATCAATTCTTACTTGTATGGCATTAGTAGCTGCAAAGGGATTCTCATTAGTTTCAGGTTTAGCAGCCATTTTATTCAAAGTAGATTGAGCTTCAGCCAAAGATGCTATATTTCTTTCAGCATTAGAGAGTTTTTCCTCAATAGTTTTATTTAAAGCAGTTTGTTTACTAATAAACTCTTTAAGCATCAATTCAAGTTCAGAGGGAGCACTCTTATTATTGTTGTAAGAATTTCCATAAGCATTACCATTCTTGGGAGGATATGTCTTATAATTGTTGTTACCAAAATTGTTCCTATAAGCATTATTACCATAAGCATTGTTGCCAATTGTTATTTCTTATGAAGTTCACATCAACTTGCTCTTCTTGAGCAACCAAAGAGGCTAAAGGAACATTATTTGGATCAGTATGGGCTTCCCATTAACAAGCATAGACATAATAATATCAATCTTATCTCTCAAGGAGGAGGTTTCCTCAACAGAATTTACATTCTTACCTTGTGGAGCTCTTTCCGTATGCCATTCAGAATAATTAACCATCATATTGTCCAAAAGTTTTGTTGCAGCACCCAAAGTGATGGTCATAAAGGCACCTCCAGCAGCTGAATCCAATAGGTTCCTTGAAGAATAGTTCAATCCTACATAAAAAGTTTGGATGATCATCCAAATAGTCAATCCATGAGTGGGACAATTCTTTACCAAAGATTTCATTCTTTCCCAAGCTTGAGCAACATGCTCATTATCAAGTTGTTTAAACTTCATTATTTCACTTCTCATGGATATAATCTTAGCAGGAGGATAGTATTTTCCAATAAAAGCATCTTTGCACTTAGTCCAAGAATCAATACTATTCCTAGTTAAGGAATTCAACCATTCTTTAGCTTTTCCTCTAAAGAGAAAGGAAACAATTTTAGCTTAATAATATCACCATCTATATCCCTATGCTTTTGCATCTCACAAAGTTCAACAAAGTTATTTAGATGGGAAGCAGCATCTTCATTACCAATACTAGAAAATTGCTCTCTCATAACAAGATTGAGTAAAGCAGGTTTGTTCTGAAAGAAAGTATTTTCAGCCACAGGTGGGGCAATAGGTGTGCTCATAAAATCATTGTTGTTGGTGCTAGTGAACTCAGTGTTTTCAAGAGTAGTCATTTTCTTGGGTTTTCAAGAGTAGTCATTTTTTTCAAGAGTAGTCATTTTTTTGGGTTTTCAAATAAGAAAGCAAAACAAGTAAAACTAATTTTATTGTGTGTTTGTTGAAGAACAAAACAAGCAAACAAAGCAAAAAGAAACTAAGCAAAACAAAAACAACAAAGTAAAGAGATTGGTTATGAGGGACTCCCCTTGTGAAGATGTCCTTGAATCCCCGGCAACGGCGCCAGAAAATGTCTTGATGCGCTCGACTTTCGACGTAGAGCTCGTTGGGAACCCTAGGAGGAAGGTATGATGAGCACATCAGTAAGTTTTCTCTCAGTTATGAAACCAAGGTTTAATCGAACCAGTAGGAGCAAGGAAACACCCCAAAGGTATTACTAGCTGAGCTTTAGCAGGGCGCACTACCGGTGCTAGTAGCAACATGGAGACCTGCACAACACAACCACAGAACTTTGTCCCCAACTTGCGATGAGGTTGTCAATCTCACCATGTTTTGCGGAAAACAAAGGATTAAACATATCGAATGGAAAGAAGTAAAAGTTTGCAAAAAGTAAACACAAAGCAGTAAACAGTTGTAGATTGTATGTAAAGAAAAAGGACCGGGATCCATAGTTCACTAGAGGTGGCTCTTCTTAGATAGATAACATGCTGGGTGAACAAATTACAGCGGGGCAATTGACAAACACCGAGAAAGCAATACATACATATACTAATCATCTTGAATCCTCTAAGACTTGATTGGGCATTACAACATTATACATAGACCGCCATCCAACTACATCTATGACTAATAATCCAGCTTCAGGTTATCATCCGAACCCCCTCCAGTATTAAGTTGCAAGCAACAGATTATTGCTTTACGAACTGCGTGTAAAGTAAACAATACGATTGTTCTATGAACAAATGATTGTTGTTTTCTCCCTAGTAGCAACATCACATCTAGTACCTTAGAGATTTCTATCACTTCCCCAGATTACCAAAGGCATGAACCCACTATCGAGCATAAATACTAACTCTCGGAGTTGCTATCATCTACTTGGCCAAGATATCTACTAACAACGGAAAGCATGCAACATCTCAAATAACAAAGACATGATAGAATCAATAATCAATCTGAAATAGCATCTCAATATCCATCGGATCCCCGCATACACAACATTTATGAATTACAAATAGATGATCTTGATCATGAACGGAGCTCACGAGATCTAAACATGAAAGGACAAACGAGTAGAACCAGCCATCTAGCTACTACATGGAGCCGTAGTCCAAGGATGAACTACTCACGCATCACACCGGAGGCTTGCATGGTGATGAAGAAGGCCTCCAGGGTGAATTCCCCTCTCCGGCAGGGTAACGGGAAGAGCTTCAGATCCCTCCCGATCTAGGGATGGAGATGACGGCAGCTACAGACTCTTTCGTGGATTTTTGATCGGGTACTTAGTGTTTTCTTCCCGAGGGCAATATATAGGCAGAAGGAGAGGCCGAGGGGGTGTCGGGAGCGGCCACACCACCCCCTGGCATGGGCCAGGCCTAGCCACGCGGCCAGGTGGTGTGGTGGCTCCCTGGCCCTTCTCCGTCTCGTTTTCTGGCACTTGATCACTTTCGAAAAATAGGCACTTTGGCTTTTGTCCCGTCCAATTCCGAGAATATTCATTTTCTGTCTTTCTTGGCACCAAAAACAGCAGAAAACAGGCAGCTGGCACTGTGGCTCTTGTTAATAGGTTAGTCCAAGAAATCATATGAAAAGTACTCCAAAGTTGGAAGAAAACACAAGAAAGTGGATAAAACCAAGCATGGAACATCAAAAATTATAGATACATTTGCAATGTATCAAGGATGCTTCATAGAATGCTCACTATAGTTATGCTGCAAGTTTTCACCATGATTAGGCATGGCTTAGCCTAGCGGCCCAAGCATTTCTCTAACACACATATAAACTCCATGATCTTAAAAGTTCCACTTTTATTTCACACTGTCGGGATCCATAAGCAAAAGAACATGATATCAACTAGGTACAAGTACCAATGAAGTGTTGAAAGCGCTCCCCATGATACATGGTTCTGCTAACTTCAACTCATAAAGCGCAAGCATACACGCAACACAGAAGGACCCAATGCTTCAAGTTTATTAAATGCAAGAAAGTAAAGTGTGCCATCAAGTTCGTGAGAGCTTTAATCACTAATTTTCACATAACAAGTTTAATTTGGGAGGTAGATAAAATAAGAATTTACTTGGAATAGCAATAATGCTAATAGGTAGGTATGGTGGACTCAAATGGCATGGGTTTTGTTTAAAGGAACTGGATGCACAAGAAGAATTCCCTCTCAGTACATGTTTTTGGCTAGCAAGGCTGGGTAGCAAGTGCAAGAGTTTAAGGAAACAAACAAACATACAAGTGATAAAAAACATGCAATCTTCTTTGGAAGCACAAAAGATCTTAACTAGAGAATACTAGACTTATGAGCAAATCAAGAAAGAAAGATGATGAAATTATATTTATTTAGAGTACTTTTATCTTTTTCATTCAACTCTCAAAAATAGTGTTGCTACTGACCGAGCCAGGTTTGCCAAAACCAACTAAATTAATTCAATGATCCCAAAGTGATACCAATACTAACAACAAGATCAATCATATAACCGCGAATTGAAAACTAATATAAGCTACGACGAGTTTTTGGTCATAAATCTCAAACATGTATCGGGTCTTAGGGTCGTTGTAAATCCCCCTAGAACCCCAAAACTGTGGGCAATAACTAATGAAAACAACCATAATACACGAAATCGTAGAGTTTTTGGTTAAAACTCTTAAATATGTATCGGGTCTAATGAGCCATGCAAATCACCCTGGAAACTAACAATTGTAGGTAATAGAGCATGAAACCAACCATAAAACATTAAAACAACAAGTTTTTGGTCATTCCCTTAAACATTTATCGGGTCTAATGGTCGTTGTAAATTGCCCTGAAACCCTAGAATTGTGGCAATAGCTCATGAAAATGGTTATAAAACAAAAAACGACGATTTTTTGTTCATCCCCTTAAACATGCATCCGGTCTAACGGTCGATGAAAATCCCCATGGAGCACCAAAACATTGTGCAATAGCTCATGAATACGGCCGTAAAACGCGAAAACAAAAAGTTTTTGGTCAGAACTTTCAAACATGTATCAGGTTTTAGGTTCATTGTAAATCCACATGGCGCACCAAAATAGTGTGCAATAGCTCATAAAAATGGTCGTAAATGCGAAAACGATGAGTTTTTGATCATAACTCTTAAACATGTATCAGTTCTAGGATTGTTGTAAATCCCCATGGAGCACCAAAACCGTGGGCACTAATTCATGAAAGCGGCCATAACACGCGAAATCGACGAGTTTTTGGTTAAAACTCACAAACATGTATCGGGTCTAACGAGCCATGAAATCCCCTGGAAACTCGCAACTATAGGTAATAGAGCATGAAAACAGCCATAAAACATAAAAAAACAAGTTTTTGGTCATGCCCTTAAACATGTATCAGGTCTAATGGTCATTGTAAATTGCCCGGAAACCCTAGAGTTGTGGCAATAGCTCATGAAAATGGTCATAAAAACGACGATTTTTTGTTCATCCCTTTAAACATGCATCGGGTATAATGGTCCATGAAAATCCCCATGGAGCACCAAAACAATGTGCAATAGCTCATGAAAACGACCATCAAATGCAAAAACAAAACGGTTTTGGTCCTAACTTTCAAACATGTATCGGGTTTTAGGTTCATTGTAAATCCCCATGGAGCACGAAAACAATGTGCAATAGCTCATGAAAACGACCATAAAACGCAAAAACAAAAAGTTTTTGCTCATAACTTTCAAACATGTTTCGGGTTTTCAGGTTCGTTGTAAATCCCCATGGAGCACCAAAAAAGTGTGCAATAACTTATGAAAACAGCCATAAAACATGAAAACGACGAGTTTTTGGTCATAACTCTCAAACATGTATAAGGTCTTAGGGTCGTTGTAAATCCCCCTGGAACCCCAACATTGGGGGAAATAACTCATGAAAACAACCATAATACTCAAAATCAAAGAGTTTTTGGTTAAAAACTCTTAAACATGTATCGGGTCTAACGAACCATGCAAATCACCCTGGTAACTAACATCTGTAGGTAATAGAGCATGAAACCGACCATAAAACATAAAAGCAATAAGGTTTTGGTCATTTCCTTAAACATTTATCGGCTCTAATAGTCTATGTAAATTGCGCTGAAACCCTAGAATTGTGGAAATAGCTCATGAAAATGGTCATAAAACAAAAAATGACCAATTTTTGTTCATCCCCTTAAACATGGGTCCATGAAAATCCCCATGGAGCACCGAAACAGTGTGCCATAGCTCATCAATACGGCCGTAAATCGCGAAAAAAAAAGTTTTTGGTCATAACATTCAAACATGTATCGGGTTTTAGGTTCACTGCAAATCCCCATGGCGTACCAAAACAGTGTGCAATAGCTCATAAAAATGGTCGTAAATGTGAAAATGTTGAGTTTTTGATCATAACTCTCAACATGTATCGGTTCTTAGGTTGGTTGTAAATCCCCATGGAGCACCAAAACTGTGGGCACTAGCTCATAAAAATGGTCATAAAACACGAAAATGACGAGGTTTTGGTCATAACTCTCAAACATGTATCAGGTCTTAGGGTCGTTTTAAATCCCCCTAGAACCGCAAAACCATGGAAAATATCACAAGAAACGGCCACAAAGGGCGAAAAGGGCGAGTTTTTGGCCATATCACTTAAACATGTACTAGGTCGTATGGTCTTTCTAAATCGCGTTGAAACCATAGAAGTGTGGGCAATAGCTCATGAAAAAGACCATAAAGCGCGAAAAGGATGAGTTTTTTGTCATACCTCTCGAAGATTTGTCGGGTCTCATGGTGTTTGTAAATTTCCTTGGAACCTCAAACTATGGGCAATAGCTCATGAAAACAGCCATCAAACGCGAAACGACGAGTTTTTGGTCATATCTCTTAAACGTGTACCGGGTCTTACGGTCGTGGTAAGTCATCCTGCAACCCCAAAACTATGGGCATTAGCTTATGAAAACAGCTATAAAACACCAAAACGACGAATTATATTTTCATATATATGAAACATTTATCGGGTCTCACGGTCGTTGTAAATTGCCCTGGAACCCCAAAACTATAGGCAATAGCTCATGAAAACAATCATAAAACACGAAAACGATGAGTTTCTGGTCATATCTCAAATATGTATCGGGTCATACAGGCAATGCAAATCGCCTTGGACTCCAAAACTATAACCAATAGCTCATGAACGGACATAAACACGAAAACGAAGACTTTTTGGTCATATCTCTCAAACATGTACCGGCTCTTATGGTCATTGTAAATCAACCTAGAACCCTAAAACTATGGGAAACACCTCATGAAAACAACCATAAAATGCAAAAACGACGAGTTTTTGGTTATATCTCTCAAACATGTATCAAGTCTTATGGTTTGTTGTAAATCTTCCTGGAGCCCGAAAACCGTGGGCAATAGCTCATGAAAACAACCATACAACGCGAAAACTATGAGTTTTTGGTCATATCTCTAAAACTTGTACCAGGTCTTATGGTCGTTGTAAATTGCCCCAAAACTATGGGCAATATCTCATGAAACAGCCATAAAGGGCGAAAAAGACGAGTTTTTTGTCATATATCGGGCAAACTTTTATGGGGTCTTACTGTCGTTGTAAATAGCACTAGAACCCAAAAAATATGAGCAATAGACCATGAAAACAGCCATAAATCACGAAAACGACGAGTTTTTGGTCATATCTCCCAAACATGTATCAGATCATACGGGTGATGCAAATCTCCCTAGACTCCATAACTATGGGTAATAGCTCATGAAAACGGCCATAAACATGAAAACGATAACTTTTTGGTCATCTCTCTCAAAGTTGTAACAGGTCTTATCGTTATTGTAAATCGCCCTAGAACCCCAAAACTATGGGCAATAGCTCATGAAAACAACCATAAAACGCAAAAACGACGAGTTTTTCGTCATAACTGTCAAACATGTATCGATTCTTATGGTTTGTTGTATATTGCCCTGGAAGTCCAAAACTATAGGTAATAGCTCATGAAAACAACCATACAATACGAAAACTATTAGTTTTTGGTCATATCTCTAAAACTTCTATCAGGTCTTGTAGTCATTGTAAATCGCCCCAAAACTGTGGGCAATAGCACATGAAATGGCCACAAAGGGCGAAAAGGACGAGTTTTTGGCCATATATCGGGCAAACATTTATGGGATATTACGGTCATTGTAAATCACACTGGAACCCAAAAACTATGGGCAGTAGATCATGAAAGTAGCCATAAATCGCGAAAACGACGAGTTTTTGGTCATATATCTTAAACATGTATTGGGTCTTACGGTCTTTGTAAATCACGCTTGAAACTTAGAACTGTGGGCAATCGATCAAGAAAACATCCATAAAGCACGAAAAGGATAAGTTTTTTATCATATCTCTCCAACATGTATTGGGTCTCACGGTCATTGTAAATTGGCTTGGAACCCCAAAACTATGAGCAATAGCTCATGAAAATAACCATAAAATGCAAAAACGACGAGTTTTTGGTCGTATCTCTCAAACTTGTATCAGGTTTGATGGGGCTTGTAAATCACCCCAAAACTATGGGCAATACCTCATGAAATAGCCACAAGGAGTGAAAAGGACGAGCTTTTGGTCACATATCAAACAAACATATATGGGGTCTTACGATAATTGTAAATGACATTGGAACCCAAAAACTATGGGCAATAGACCATGAAAAATAGCCATAAATCGTGAAAACGAAGAGTTTTTGGTCATATCTCTCAAACATATATCGAGTCATACAGATGATGCAAATCGCCCTGGACTCCATAACTATGGGCAATAGCTCATGAAAACGGCCATAAACTTGAAAACGAGAACTTTTGGTCAAATCTCTCAAACATGTACCAGGTCTTTTGGTTATTGTAAATCGCCATGGAACCCCAAAACTATGGGCAATAGCTCATGAAAACAACCATAAAATGCAAAAACGGCGAGTTTTAGGTCGTATATCTCAAACATGTAACAAGTCTTATGGTTTGTTGTAAATCACCCTAGAACCCCAAAACTGTGGGTAATAGCTCATGAAAACAACCATACAACGCGAAAATTACGATGTTTTGGTCATATCTCTCAAACTTGTAGTAGGTTTTATATTCGTTGTAAATCGTCCCAAAACCATGGGCAATAGCTCATGAAATAGCCACAAACGCGAAAGGATGAGTTGTTGGCCATATATCGGGCAAACATTTATGGGGTCATACGGTCATTGTAAATCGCACTAGAACCCATAAACTATAGGCAATAGATCATGAAAACAGCCATAAATCGCGAAAACGACGAGTTTTTCTTCATATCTCTTAAACATGTATCAGGTCTTATGGTCTTTGTAAATCACGCTAGAATTATGGGGAAATAGCTCAGGAAACTACGATAAAACGCGAAAAGGGTGAGTTTTTGTCATATCTTTCGATGTGTCGGGTCTCATGGTCGTTGTAAATTACCTTGGAACCTCAAAACTATGGGCAATAGCCGATGAAAACAACCATAAAACATGAAACGGTGAGTTTTTGGTCATATCTCTCAAATGTGTATTGGGTCTTACCGTCGTGGTAACTCGTCCTGCCACCCCAAAAATATGGGCAATAGCTCATAATCTGAAACATTTATCGGGTCTCACGATCGTTGTAAATCTCCCTGGAACCCCAAAACTATGGGCAATACCTCATGAAAATAACAATAAAACGCCAAAACGACGAGTTTTTAGTCATATCTCTAAAACATATATCTGGTCTTATGGTCGTTGTGAATCTCTATGAACCCAGAAAATATGGGCAATAGCTCATGAAAACAACCATGAAACACCAAAACGACGAGTTTTTGCTCATATCTCTCAGCCATTATCGGGTCTTAGTATCGTTGTAAAACACCTTGGAACCCCAAAACTGTGGGCACAAGCTCATGAAAATAGCCATAAAGTGCGAAAATGACGAGTTTCTAGTCATATCTCAAACATGTGTCGGGTCAGACAGGCGATGAAAATCATCCTAGACTCCAAAACTATGGGCAATTGCTCATGAAAACGGCCATAAACACAAAAACGACGAGTTTTTGGTCATATCTCTCAAACATGTACCAGGTCTTATGGTCATTGTAAATCGTCCTAGAACCCTGAAATTATGGACAATAGCTCATGATAACAACCATAAAATGCAAAAACGACGAGTTTTCGGGTGTATCTCATATGGATAGACCCATTTTAGTTTTCTGTGTCTAGGTAAATTTATGACAAATAATTCGAGATATTGTAGTATTAAATTGTAATATGTATGTCGTGTAGCTTTATATAAAACATAGAATGCTTGTTGCCTACCCGTCGCAACGCACGGGAACGCACGGGTATTGTGCTAGTACTCTTTTATTTACTTTCTCTCGCTCTTTCACATGGAACAATATACTACACGCTCGCTCACCTAGAACAATATAATCTTTTATTTATGTTGTCTTGCTCACTTTACTTTTTTCCTTTATACCGAGTCGAGTATACCGGTGAAGAATGCAGTGACGCCGAGCACTACCGGCCCAATCAGAGCGACACATGCAATGAAAAGTGCGTATTTAGACATGGGCCTAGTTGGGTCATGAGGCAGATGCGATCACAAGTGAAGAAACCCTTATTTAAAGTTGCAGGGATTTCCTAGGGCCGGGGAGGGGGCCTTTGCCCCCTACCTAAAACATCTTAAAACTATATATCTTAATATTTATGCAATTGTACCATTCTCTAGATAACACCTTAACGATATATATTTTGAATATTTGTGCTAAAAAAATTGTCCTCTACTCTAGAAAACACCTTAAAGATATGTATCTATAATATTTATGCTAAATTTTAAAGATTAATCAAATATTATGTGTGGTTAGCGTTCTTCAGCCTCTCAACAATTTCAGTCAAAGTCTTTCACTTGTTAACACACGAAAGACATAAGCAAATATTAGTATTCCAACAAATGTTATGGCAATGCAATATAAAATTAAATTATCTGTACATTTGATAGCTAAACTGTCTTTAAAATCATGGTGAAGACATTGAAAACTTTTCCTATTGATCAAGCAAATTACATACCATGGTACTTATTTCTACCAATCCCTTCTTGTGTACGTATGACCGTGCAAAAGATAAGTGGAAAGTTAGGTATATTAGACACTCGATTAATAGGAGGATGGAATAGTCTTCAAACATATTAATGGAAACAAGTAAAACAATTAGAAATAATAGCAGAAATGGTTACAGAATAACACAATCATACGTTGATTAGACTCTAGTAAAAAAATATTTACAACCCTTTAAAGTCATATGATTTCGGTTTTGTTCTGCATACTTGGAGAGGCCAGAGAAATCATGGCCTAAAGAAAATATAAAGAAATGTTGGAATTTGTTTTGTGAAATATTAGTCAAAATAGAGATATGGTAGACTACAACTTGGATCACATATATTTTATAAAATAATTATACACTATTAGGTCTCAAAAGTTATATAGAAACACAAAAAGTCTTGGATCGGGTCCCCTACAACATGGGGCCATGGGCGATTGTGCCTCTGCCCCCCCCCTAGCTATGGACCGGCCCTACACGCAAGAGTTGCTGTCTCGACACATGAGGCATAAATAGGTGAGGCTAGGGGAAAAATGGGGTTCGACATAACGTGTACAATATGTCTGGCTTTAAATTCGTTGTAGCAACTCAGAACTTTCACAATTCAAATGATACCTGTGGGGCCCCGGCGTTAAATTCGTTGTTTCCACATGTGAGGTGATGTGAAGCCAAAGGGAGGCCTCACTTGTTTGGTGGATCCAGATACTCTGGGAGGCCTCCTGTCACGTCAGAGCCACGAGCAAGCATTGCCTCTCCACACGAACCAGTGGCATCCGTGATCGGGCCTCGGTTCCTAAATTTCAGCCCGGGTTTTCCCTTCTCTCCAATGAGACAGTAGTGATGCATTTAGCCCCATGGCCGCGTCATAGACTCCTGCCCTCTTTGGTGTTCCCGATATTTCGTGCGCAAGGCGACAAGAACGAGAGGAGTGAGGAATCTTTCTGACCCGGCAAGGTTCGGCGAATCGTTCGGGGTGACATGGCGAAGCATTAAACTAGCACTAAGCTAGTCGGTGATCGAGTGGAGGTCCAGGTGAGCTGGGCGCAGGAAAAGACCGCATTGAATATTGAAACACGAGCGGGTCCATTGGAAATATGCCCTAGAGACAAATAATAATATAGATTCTTATCATATTTCATAAAGTTTATGATTAAATCTTGTATCATGCTATAACTCTATTGAAAGGAAACATCAATACACGTGTGATATGTAAACAACCAGGAGTTCCCTGTGAAGTTCTAGTCACTAGTTCACTGGTCAACAGATGATCAAGGTTTCCTAACCATGTGACATTTATGCCAGTTGGAAATGGAGTCACCTCATTGGGAGAATGAGATGATGAGCAATACCCAACTTAGACATCATGACCCGATCATGTCAGGAAGTTCAAGTTATGATGATTAGAATAGACCTAGTGTCCTATTTCTTAGACCGTGAGGATATATCAATCACTATTACATGAGGGTACTTTGATAGCATCAAACGTCATCTGGTGACACGGTGATCATAAAGGTGTGTTGAGGTATTTGAAGGGTTCCCAGCATAGAAAACAAAAAATTTCCTACGATGGGAACTATAAGCCTATATCTATCTACTAGATACAAGCAACTGGTAGATATACATCCGTAGAGAACATACCCTCGAAGACAACAAAGCTTTATTAACGAGATAGAACTCGTGGATGATGTAGTCGTACACTTGCCGATATCAAGATCCTCATGAAGTCCTTTAGGTCCAGCAGTTCCATCACCATCAGGTCCAGCACCATGAAGTCTAGCACGACAAAGTAGCGGTGCATCGGTGATCGCACACATGTCCGGTCCACTGAACAATCTCCGCCTCCTCGCTCCAGCGATGCAGCGGAAGCAGCAACTTCTTTCTAGATAAAGCCACCGGGAACATGTATCTCGCAAATCCGAGACCATGGGGAATAACTAGAGGGAGAAGAGAACCTTCACGAGGAGGTGGGGCAAGAGGAGAGGAGCCATGGGTCTCCTTTTATAGGGGATTGGGCGTAGCCCCAAGTCCATGGCTGGCCGGCCATGGTGGGTGCCCCCACCTCTCCCTCATTCATGTGGGTGGAGCTTCCACTAAGCCCACTCACATCAATTTCAACTTCACTCACTTTGCATTTAATGTCCACCAGATTAAACACATTTTATCTTCAAATAAAACACTTTTATTTATTTTATTTAGAATTTTGTTAATTACTTTAATTAACAAACATTCACATAAAACTCCCTACAACATTTCAATATCACATGCCGAACCAGTTTCAGCAATTTCACCCAAAACAATTCCGGTTTCCATCGAAATGATTCCAGCGCTTTCATAATCTTTATCTGAAACATATTTTCTCCTAAATGGTGTCGGTATCCCTTAAGTGTGTCACCCTAGGATTCACGAATAATGCAGACATGATCGAGACACCTCTCAGATCAATAATCAGAAGCGAGACCTTGAGATCCATACTGACTCACACACATTCAACGATGACTTATGTGATCGTGTGAACCTTTAATTCTAGTAACTTAATCCCTTTGTCTCACGATATATTACATGTCCGAGATTCGATCATCGGAATCCAAATACCTAGTTTGATCTAGTTACCCACATGCACTCTTTTCTCGTTCCCGTGATATAACATTCTAGTGATCACATCACTTGCTTGCAAGCTATATCAATGTGATATTACCTAGAGGGCCCTGAGTATATCTATCCGTCATCGGGATGGAAAAATCCCACTCTTGATCCATCAGCCTCTACATAACACCTTCACATCACTGAACCCACCTTTACAGTCACCCTGTTATGGTGTGATGCTTGATGTTATCAAGATACTCTCCTAGTGTTAGTGATTAACATGATCTCATGGTCTAAGGACTAGGATTAATTCGTATGATGTTATAGATATATAAACATAATGACTTTTATCGTAATTCTATACTTCGGATGAATGTTCATCACATCATTCCAGCATTGTTGTGACCTTGTTATTAAAAACATCCAATGTCCATGATCAGGAAACCTTGATCATCTTGTTAATCAACGAGCTAGTTTATATGAGAGGCATTACTAGAAACTTTTTATTTTGCTTATTAAACTCACATGTATTAATGTTTCCAATTAATACAATTATAGCATGCAAAATAAACATTTATCATAAACATGGAATTAGATAATAAACACTTTATTATTGCCTCTCGGGCATATTCCCTTTAGTCTCCCTCTTGCACTAGAGTCAATAATCTAGTTTGAAAAACTTTGCGTATTGAACACCTATGGCTTTCTAGTGTTGCATATACGTGGTTGCTAGTTGTTAACATAATCTCCGGATCTGACAGTTTCAGTTCCGTGTGTATTTGCATGTCTTTGCGTCTCTATGCATCACTCATTCTCAAATGAGATGGCATTGTATAAATTTGGACCTTTGGTGAGACCTTTAGTTTGTTCGGGTTAAAATACGTTGATATTATTGTCATACAATATATCTTCATAGTAGTAGCTCACTTTGAACCACACCTAGTTTGATAAGAAACTACTTAACACAAATGCCCTCCTTTGCTTCTACTATAGCAGTCATATAGTTAGTCTTTTGTTGTAGTATCCGTCACAATGTCGCAACTTTGGGACTCATCCAAATCCATCATGGAACATCTTTTCCATTATATTGTGCCACCCATAGGCTAATTGATATAAATTTAATTTGTATCTTGTGACAAAACTAGTATCAATGTAACACTTTACAATGAACTACCTTTAACTATTTGTCACTTATACATGATATCTTCTTAGTTCTTCTAAAGCTCATAAGAATATCTTTACTATCGTCCAATGATCATTGTAGTATGTTCTCATAACATTTAGAGCATAGGACATATATGGATATATACATATCATGGTATAATCGATCAAAATCTTCATGTGATTTTACTCACCAAGTGTTGAAACACTTGAATCTTGATACAATCCTTTCCATGCAGCAAGAACCTTTCTTGTTGTTTCCATACTGAACCCTTTCAATATCTCAAATATGTACGTCTGGCACAACCATATTAACGCCTCAATCTATCCATATAGATATTGATGCCAAATATTCTGGTTTTTCCCAAGTCTTTCATCGAGATCATATTTTAATGAAATTCTTAACTTGTGTCAATAAAAGATACATCATTTCCAATCAATAATATATACTTTGCATAATGTATTTGAAATTTGTCTCAGTGCTCCCACTTAATTTCTTGCAAATGCAAGCATCTTCGTCGTCTTCGATGAAATTAAACTCCTTTAACATGTTCATCATGGTGAAGATTCCAACTCCGCTATGCTCACTTCAACCATTGAAGTTTGCATGCCCTTTTAGCACCCTTTGAATTAACAAAACCCTTCGGACCATGTCTTGTACATGTCCTAGGTAACCATTCTATTAGAAGAACTTTTTTTTGTTTGTTCAATTATCATACACCAATTTATATGTAGTGGTTGCTACATTAATCCGTCAATACTAAATATCGCTATGAAAGATCAAATCTTGTCATAGTCAACTCCTTGAACATTGCCTATAACCTTCTTTCTGACATGTCGAATATTTCATAGATGTTAAACATCCATGTCTATTTCTTTATAGATCCAAACATGACCGATAGGCTTCACACCTTTCCGGGGGGTCTTCCATGTTCAGAAACTTGATTTCTCATGTATGGATACTATCACGGATTCTATGACTTCTAGTCATTTTATGGAGTCGGGGCCCATCATAGCTTCGTTGTATGCAGTTGGTTCATCATTGTCAAAACAATAACAACTTGTCTATCAAATCTCACTATTTGATTCTTACCCGATGCATACGGTTCAAATTGGAACTCTGATCTCCAAGATCACACCCTTTGTAATCAGAGGATCCATGAGCATTGTGGCCGCCACCGGGACACTTTCCAGTGCTACGCTACTTATCACATATAGCTATGGTTCAACAACCTTATCAAAGTTCTATTGTCCTGCCACTTAACTTTTCACGAAAAACTCCTTCTCAAGAAACTTGACGTTCCAAGAGACAAACTCTTTTGTCCTCGGTGTTATGGAGGAATTCCCAACAAATTCTTTGGGATAACCTACAAATACGTCCTTATTCGACTTTGGTTGTAAACATTTTACTTATGCATAGCATACCAAAATTTAAGAGAAGACAATTTGGGTTTTATCCCAACCCATAACTCATATGGTGTTATTTCATTGGATCACGATGGTGCTCTTTTCAGTGTAAACGTGGTAGTCACTAAAGCTTTAATCCTTAAAACATAATGGCAGTTTTATAAATGACACCTTTGATCTTACCATGTCAAACAAGGTTGGACTCGATCTCTCGAACATACCATACTCCTGTGGTTTATTGGGATGTGCAAATTCAAGGAACAATTCCTACAATCTTAAGTGTTTGGCTAAACATATAACTCAAATATCTTCCTTTATGATCAAATAATAAACTCTTTTATTTTCTTGTTACAATGATTTCTCACTTCATCTTGAAAGTCTTTGAACAATTTTCAAATGTTTCATACTTCTTCCTTATTAAGTAAATATATAGATATATTCACTCAAATTTCTGGAGAAAGCACATGAAGCAAAAAGATCCATTGCACATGGCTACACATAATGGACTATGCACATCAGCATGCACAATTTCCAATAAGCTAGTCATCCGTTCCTCTTTGGCCTATGAACGGAGTTTCAATTATCTCGAGGAAAGTTTCACAAGCGTTAATTGATCAAAATTAAAAGACTCCAAAAATCCATCAACATGGAGTTTCTTCATGTTTACTTTCCAATATAATTCAAATAGCGATATCACTTCATCAGTGATCTTCCAATCATTTGTCTTATGACATTTTAGCAATAAGGTTTATGGATGTGATTTCTCCAACTAGACTTGTAAAAGTTCATCTATCCTTTATGGAATACGGTAATTATTTGAACAACCATTGTTCTCGTAATACCAGAACAAAATAACAATCATTAAAACAAATCTTGAAGGCTAGGTTTAACGACAACGAAAAACACAATAACACTTTATTTGTTCTCGATGAACATCATCATGTATTCTCTTGCTAGTTACTTAGGCCGTTGCAGTTCATGAATTGTGTTGTTATGTATGACACTTCACACCAACCAATTCGGTATCCAATACCTAAGAACCATATTGTTTAACAAGCAAGGAATACAGCCATAACATGTATATCTTCTATATACCTAAGTTGGACATCTCCAACCTTTTCTTTTCTAACAAATATTTTTAGATTCACTTTCAACAATTCCTTTTCTTTTAAAAGAATCTATCTACATCAATAGTGGTGTCAAATACTAATACCTTTGAACTTGCACTTTGAAGTAGATCACCATCATCAAATGTTTGGTGTTCTTTCAAAAATCCATTCTTTAGTAATCTATTAGTGTAGTAAACATTTTACTTACATCTTCTATCCATCCTTATCATGAAAACTTTCATGATCAAGATACTATAGCCTATAAGGAAGGATCGCGAGTATAATGTTAGTTCCCAAAACCTTTTTGGGAGATTCGGATGCCTGGCATCTCCATCCTTCATAAATTCTCATACAATATGAACATGTATTTTGCTAAATTATACTCTATCATAATGCAACCAAAAACATTGTTTCAGATATCACAATATCTTCGACACATGATGTTTTCTGAAACAATTTTTCCAACTCCTAGATAATCTTGATATTAAAACAACTTTTGAATATAAATAATCATGGAGGCAAACATGATACTTTAGATACTAACATTGGAATTCTTACTCTTGATTTAATACTACTTATTAAACTTCATGGAGTAAATAGAGTTTTCTGAAAGTGTGCAATAGGATTTCTAAACTCTAAATTGACATTCAAAATAATACGATATGTCAACACCCGGATTTTTAATCCAAGATGCCTGTTATGCCATACATCGCAATCCCAGGATTACCATTTTTGCAAGACATAACAGATTGGATATCACAGTATCATCCATTACAAACCATAATAAGGTCTTACACAAATAAAGGATCTCATGATCCAGTCTTAATACAAACAAGCAACGGAAATATAAAGCATAGCAGTGGGCTCCATCTTGAGTGTTACAGGCAATGTTGACGATGGGAGATAGTCCTACTTGTCGTAGCCATCCTGCTGTCCTTCTGCCGGATAGTCCTCCTCATAGTCTGGCCATGGGAATAGCTAGGGACAAAGCCATGAGTACTCTTTAAGTACTCGCAAACTATCACTAACAAGTAAAGTTGTTCTAATAGGAATCTTCAGCTCTAGGTTTGTTTTGCGAAAAGCCATATTTATCTAAACTGAGATCAGAAGTAAAGAAAAATAAGTAAAGGTTTTTAAATCACATTAAGTTGGGAACCCAGTTTTCAGTCACAACTCTGTTGTGGTCAAGTCAAAGTCACCATTCATTTCATAAGTCATTTTTAAAACATCTGACGACGGAACAGTATGGCCACTCCAACTGTCCGTGACCACGAACGCGGCTATTCGAATAGTTTGACACTCTGTAGAGGTGGTACACTTTCACCACAAAATTCGATACATCGATCAAGGATAACCCTGAATCAATCATACTTAGTATGCGGAAATCAATCATAACCTTTAAATTACACACTCTAGTATAATCACCTCTCCTATGAGCTTGGCCTCCCAGCCATGGCCATCTGCCATCAGGGGAACTACATAGGTGGACAACATCAAGAGGTAGCCTCAGCTCAAACCTCTTCCGCGAGGGAACCCATACTAATGCATATAAACTCCCGTCTAAGCCTTACCCGATTCAGGTATTGTGGTTGTATAGTAAAATTGGAATGGTATCGCATCCGAACCCAACCATCAGTTTCATAAAGGGCTAAGGCTAATGCCTCAACATTTTCATCATCATAAAGCAAAAGTAAAGCTTGCAAGTAAAACTTAGGATGGTATAAATCAAAATGTATAACCAAACCATGCCTAAGGCATTTGCTTAAGTTCTCAAGGGGAAAGTGTTAACTTGCTTAGTTCCAGCTTGCTAATAATAGCTTGCATAGTTAAGAAACTTGCAAGTGTTAGCTTGCCTTGGTTGGTGCAGTGGTTGCAATTCTCCTCATCTTCCTCGGGGTAGAACATGTATCGGGTCTATTGGTTGTTGTAAATTTCCCTAAAACCCTAGAGTTGTGGCAATAGCTCATGAAAATTGTCATAAAAATGATGAATTTTGTTCATCCCTTTAAACATGCATCGGGTCTAACGGTCCATGAAAATCCACATGGAGCACGAAAACAGTGTGCAATAGCTCATGAAAATGACCGTAAAACGCGAAAAAAAAAGTTTTTGGTCATAACTTTCAAACATGTATCAGGTTTCATGTTCGTTGTAAATACCCATGGAGCACCAAAAATGTGTGCAATAGCTTATGAAAACAGCCGTAAAACATGAAAACGACGAGTTTTTGGTCATAACTCTCAAACATGTATCGGGTCTGAGGGTCGTTGTAAATCCCCCTGGAACCCCAAAACTATGGGAAATAACTAATGAAAACAACCATAATACAAGAAATCGAAGAGTTTTTGGTTAAAACTCTTAAACATGTATCGGATCTAATGAGCCATGCAAGTCACCTTGGAAACTAACAACTGTTGGTAATAGAGCATGAAACCGACCATAAAACATTAAAACAACAAGTTTTTGGTCATTCCCTTAAACATTTATCGGGTCTAATGGTCGTTGTAAATTGCCCTGAAACCCTAGATTTGTGGCAATAGCTCATGAAAATGGTTATAAAACAAAAAACGATGAATTTTTGTTCATCCCCTTAAACATGCATCGGGTCTAACGGTCCATGAAAATCCCCATGGAGCACCAAAACAGTGTGCAATAGCTCATGAATACGGCCATAAAACGCGAAAACAAAAAGGTTTTGGTCATAACTTTCAAACAAGTATCGGGTTTTAGGTTCATTGTAAATCCCCATGGCGCACCAAAACAGTGTGCAATAGCTCATAAAAATGGTGGTAAATGCGAAAACTATGAGTTTTTGATCATAACTCTCAAACATGTATCGTTTCTTAGGATTGTTGTAAATCTCGATGGAGCACCAAAACTATGGGTACAAACTCATGAAAACGGCCATAACACGCGAAATCGACGAGTTTTTGGTTAAAACTCTCAAACATGTATCGGGTGTAACGAGCCATGAAATCCCCTGGAAACTCGCAACCGTAGGTAATAGAGCATGAAAATGGCCATAAAACATAAAAACAACAAGTTTTTGGTCATTCCCTTAAACATGTATCGGGTCTAATGGTCGTTGTAAATTGCCCTGAAACCTTAGAGTTGTGGCAATAGCTCATCAAAATGGTCATAAAAAACGAAGAATTTTTGTTCATCCCATTAAACATGCATCGGGTCTAACGGTCCATGAAAATCCCCATGGAGCACCAAAATAGTGTGCAATAGCTCATGAAAACGACCGTAAAACGCGAAAACAAAAAGTTTTTGGTCATAACTTTCAAACATTTATTGGGTTTCAGTTTCGTTGTAAATCCCCATGGAGCACCAAAAAAGTGTGCAATAGCTTACGAAAACAGCCGTAAAACATGAAAACGACGAGTTTTTGGTCATAACTCTCAAACATGTATCGGGTCTTAGGGTCATTGTAAATCCCCCTGGAACCCCAAAACTATGGGCAATAACTCATGAAAACAACCATAATACGCGAAATCGAAGAGTTTTTGGTTAAACCTCTTAAACATGTATCGGGTCTAACGAGCCATGCAAATCACCCTAGAAACTAACAACTGTAGGAAATAGAGCATGAAACCGACCATAAAACATAAAAACAACAAGTTTTTGGTCATTCCCTTAAATATTTATCGGGTCTAATGGTCGTTGTAAATTACCATGAAACCCTAGAATTGTGGCAATAGCTCATGAAAATGGTCATAAAACAAAAAATGTCGTTTTTTGTTCATCCCCTTAAACATGCATCGGGTCTAACGGTCCATGAAAATCCCCATGGAGCACGAAAACAGTGTGCAATAGGTCATGAAAATGGCCATAAAATGCGAAAACAAAAAGTTTTTGGTCATAACATTCAAACATGTATCGGGTTTTAGGTTCGTTGTAAATCCACATGGCGCACCAAAATAGTGAGCAATAGCTCATAAAAATGGTCGTAAATGTGAAAATGACGAGTTTTTGATGATGTGAAAAGAGCACACATGCAATGACACTGGTGGATCCATATGTGGTATGTGAAAAGAACACACATGCATTGACTCTAGTTGTTGTTAGTAAAAAGAACACACATGCAATGGCACTGGTGGATCCATGTGTGGTCTCTAAAGAGAACACACATTTCAATGACTCTGGTTGTTGTTAGTAAAAACAACACGCATGCAATGACACTAGTGGATCCATGTGTGGTCTCTGAGAAGAACACACATGCAATGACTCTAGCTGTTGTTAGTAAAAAGAGCACACATGCAATGACACTGGTGGATCCATAGGTGGATTGTGAAAAGAACACACATGCAATGACACTAGGGGATCCATATCAGGTATGTGAAAGAACACACATGCAATGACTCTGGTTGTTGTTAGTAAAAACAACACACATGCAATGACACTCGTGGATCCATTGGTGGATTGTGAAAAGAGCACACATGCAATGACACTGGTGGATCCATATGTGGTATGTGAAAAGAACACACATGCAATGACTCCAGTTGTTGTTAGTAAAAAAGACCACACATGCAATGACACTGGTGGATCCATGTGTGTTCTCTAAAGAGAACACACATGTCAAGGACACTGGTGGATCCATATGTGGTATGTGAAAAGAACACACATGAAATGACTCCAGTTGTTGTTAGTAAAAAGAACACACATGCAATGACACTGGTGGATCCATGTGTGGTCTCTGAAGAGAACACACATTTCAATGACTCTAGTTGTTGTTAGTAAAAAGTACACACATGCAATGACACTGGTGGATCCATGTGTGGTCTCTGAAGAGAACACACATTTCAATGACTCTGGTTATTGTTAGTGAAAAGAGCACACATGCAATGACACTGGTGGATGCATAGGTGGATTGTGAATAGAACACACATGCAATGACACTAATGGATCCATATATGGTATGTGAAAAGAACACCCATGCAATGACTCTGGTTGTTGTTAGTAAAAAGAACACACATGCAATGACACTGGTGGATGCATAGGTGGATTGTGAAAAGAGTACACATGCAATGACACTGGTGAATCCCCATGTGGTATGTGAAAAGAACACACATGCAATGACTCTAGGTGTTGTTAGTAAAAAGTATAGGTTCTTAGGATCATTGTAAATCCCCATGGAGCACCAAAACTGTGGGCACTAGCTCCTAAAAATGGTCATAATACGCGAAAACGACGAGTTTTTGGTCATAACTCTCAAACATGTCTCGGGTCTTAGGGTCGTTGTAAATCCCCCTAGAACCCCAAAACTATGGGCAATAGCACATGAAACGGCCACAAAGGGTGAAAAGGACGAGTTTTTGGCCATATCACTTAAACATGTACTAGGTCGTATGGTCTTTGTAAATCGCGTTGAAACCATAGAACTGTGGGCAATAGCTCATGAAAATGCCCATAAAGCGCGAAAAGGATGAGTTTTTTCTCATATCTCTCGAAGATGTGTCGGGTCTCATGGTCTTTGTAAATTTCCTTGGAACCTCAAACTATGGGCCATATCTCATGAAAACAGCCATAAAACTCAAAACGACGAGTTTTTGGTCATATCTCTCAAACGTGTACCGGGTCTTACGATCGTGGTAACTCATCCTGCAACCCCAAAACTATGGGCAATAGCTTATGAAAACAGCTATAAAACACCAAAACGACGAATTTTATTGTCATATATATGAAACATTTATCGGGTCTCATGGTCGTTGTAATTGCCCCGGCACCCAAAACTGTAGGCAATAGCTCATGAAAACAACCATAAAACACGAAAACGATGAGTTTTTGGTCGTATCTCCCAAACCTTTATCGGGTCTGACGGTCGTTGTAAATCGCCCTGTAACCCCAAATGTGTGGGCAATAGCTCATGAAAACAGCCATAAAGCATGAAAAGGATGAGTTTCTACTCATATCTCAAATATGTATCAGGTCATACAGGCAATGCAAATCGTCTTGGACTCCAAAACTATAGCCAATAGCTCATGAACGGACATAAACACGAAAACGAAGACTTTTTGGTCATATCTCTCAAACATGTACCGGCTCTTACGGTCATTGCAAATCAACCTAGAACCCCAAAACTATGGGAAATACCTCATGAAAACAACTATAAAACGCAAAAATGACGAGTTTTTGGTTTTATCTCTCTAACATGTATCGACTCTTATGGTTTGTTGTATATCTTCCTAGAGCCCGAAAACCATGGGAAATAGCTCATGAAAACAACCATACAACGCGAAAACTACGAGTTTTTGGTCATATCTCTCAAACTTGTACCAGGTCTTATGGTCGTTGTAAATTGCCCCAAAACTGTGGGCAATATCTCATGAAACAGCCATAAAGGGCGAAAAAGACGACTTTTTGGTCATATATCGGGCAAACATTTATGTTGACTTATGGTCATTGTAAATCGCACTGGAACCCAAAAAATATGGGCAATAAACCATGAAAACAACCATAAATCACGAAAACGACGAGTTTTTGGTCATATCTCCCAAACATGTATCAGATCATACGGGTGAAGCAAATCTCCCTAGACTCCATAACTATGGGCAATAGCGCAGGAAAACGGCCATAAACATGAAAACGATAACTTTTTGGTCATCTCTCTCAAAGATGTAACAGGTCTTATCGTTATTGTAAATCACCCTAGAACCCAAAAACTATGGGCAATAGCTCGTGAAAACAACCATAAAACGCAAAAACGACGAGCTTTTCATCATAACTGTCAAACATGTATCGATTCTTATGGTTTGTTGTATATTGCCCTGGAACCCCAAAACTATAGGTAATAGCTCATGAAAACAACCATACAACATGAAAACTATTAATTTTTGGTCATATCTCTAAAACTTCTATCAGGTCTTGCAGTCGTTGTAAATCGCCCCAAAACTGTGGGCAATAGCACATGAAACGGGCACAAAGGGCGAAAAGGACGAGTTTTTGGCCATATATCGGGCAAACATTTATGGGATATTACAGTCATTGTAAATCACACTGGAACCCAAAAACTACGGGCAATAGATCCTGAAAATAGCCATAAATCGCGAAAACGATGAGTTTTTGGTCATAAATCTTAAACATGTATTGGGTCTTACGGTCTCTGTAAATCGCGCTGGAACCTTAGAACTATGGGCAATCGATCAAGAAAACGCCCATAAAGCACGAAAAATGATGAGTTTTTTTCATATCTCTCCAACATGTATCGGGTCTCACGGTCATTGTAAATTGTCTGGGAACCCCAAGACTATGTGCAATAGCTCATGAAAATAACCATAAGACGCAAAAACGACGAGTTTTTGGTCGTATCTCTCAAACTTGTATCAGGTTTGATGGGCGTTATAAATCACCCCAAAACAGTGGGCAATAGCTCATGAAAGAGCCACAAGGAGCGAAAAGGATGACTTTTTGGTCACATATCGGACAAACATCTATGGGGTCTTACGGTAATTGTAAATCAGATTGGAACCCAACAACTATGGGCAATAGACCATGAAAATAGCCATAAATCATGAAAACGATGATTTTTTGGTCATATCTCCCAAACATGTATCGGGTCATACAGATGATGCAAATCGCCCTGGACTCCATAACTATGGGCAATAGCTCATGAAAATGGCCATAAACTTGAAAACAAGGACTTTTGCTCATATCTCTCAAATATGTACCAGGTCTTTCGGTTATTGTAAATCCCCTGGAACCCAAAAACATGGGCAATAGCTCATGAAAGCAACCATAAAACGTAAAAACGACGAGTTTTTGGTCGTATATCTCAAACATGTATCAAGTCTTATGGTTTGTTGTAAATCACCCTAGAACCCCAAAATTGTGGGTAATAGCTCATGAAAACAACCATACAACGCGAAAATTACGAGTTTTTGGTCATATATCTCAAACTTGTAGCAGGTCTTACAGTCGTTGTAAATCGCCCCAAAACCATGGGAAATAACTCATGAAACAGCCACAAAGGCGAAATGATGAGTTGTTGGCCATATATCGGGAAGACATTTATGGGGTCTTACGGTCATTGTAAATCGCACTAGAACCCATAAACTATGGGCAATAGATCATGAAAACAGCCATAAATCGTGAAAACGACGAGTTTTTGGTCATTTCTCTTAAACATGTATCAGGTCTTTGTAAAGCACGCTAGAACTATGGGGCAATAGCTCAGGAAACTACAGAGAAAACACGAAAAGGGTGAGTTTTTTGTCATATCTCTCGATGTGTCGGGTCTTGTGGTCATTGTAAATTACCTTGGAACCTCAAAACTATGGGCAATAGCTGATGAAAAGAGCCATAAAACGTGAAACGACGTGTTTTTGGTCATATCTCTCAAACGTGTATTGGGTCTTACGGTCGTGGTAACTCGTCTTGCCACCCCAAAACAACGGGCAATAGCTCATAATCTGAAACATTTATCGGGTCTCACGGTCGTTGTAAATCTCCCTAGAACCCCAAAACTATGGGCAATACCTCATGAAAACAACAATAAAACGCCAAAATGACGAGTTTTTGGTCATATCTCTAAAACATATATCGGGTCTTGTGGTCGTTGTCAATCTCTATGAACCCCAAAATTATGGGCAATAGCTCATAAAAACAATCATGAAACACGAAAACGACGAGTTTTTGCTCATATCTCTCAGCCATTATCGGGTCTTAGTATCGTTGTAAATCACCTTGGAACCCCAAAACTGTGGGCAAAGGCTCATGAAAACAGCCATAAAGCGCGAAAAGGATGAGTTTCTAGTCATATCTCAAACATGTATCGGGTCAGACAAGCGATGAAAATCGTCCTGGACTCCAAAACTATGGGTAATTGCTCATGAAAACGGCCATAAACACGAAAACGACGAGTTTTCGTCATATCTCCCAAACATGCACCAGGTCTTATGGTTATTGTAAATCGTCCTAGAACCCTGAAATTATGGACAATAGCTCATGATAACAACCATAAAATGCAAAAACGACGAGTTTTCGGGCGTATCTCATATGGATAGACCCATTTTAGTTTTATGTATCTAGGTATATTTACGACAAATAATTCGAGATATGGTAGTATTAAATTGTAATATATATGTAGCGTAGCTTTATATAAAACATAGAATGCTTGTCGCCTACCCGTCGCAACGCACAGGAACGCACGGGTATTGTGCTAGTACTCTTTTATTTACTTTGCCTCGCTCTTTCACCTGGAACAATATACTACACGCTCGCTCACCTGCAACAATATAATATTTTATTTATGTTGTCTTGCTCACTTTACTTTTTTCCTGTATACCGAGTCGAGTATACCGGTGAAGAATGTAGTGACGCCCAGCAGTACCGGCCCAATTAGAGCGACACATGCGATGACAAGTGTGTATTTAGACGTGGGCCTAGTTGGGCCATGAGGCAGATGCGATGACAAGTGAAGAGACCCTTATTTAAAGTTGCAAGGATTTCCTAGGGCCGGGGAGGGGGCCTTTGCCCCCTACCCTAGAAAACATCTTAAATCTATATATCTTAATATTTATGCTAAAAAATTGCACCATTCTCTAGAAAACACCTTAACGATATACATTTTGAATATTTGTGCTCAAAAAATTGTCCTCTACTCTAGAAAACACTTTAAAGATATGTATCTATAATATTTATGCTAAATTAACATTTCAGTCTAACTCTTTCACTTGTTAACACACAAAATACATAAGAAAATATTAGTATTCCAATAAATGTTATTGCGATGCAATAGAAAATTAAATTATCTGTACATTTGATAGCTAAAGTGTCTATAAAATCATGGTGAAGACATTGAAAACTTTTCCTATTGATCAAACAAATTACATACCATGGTACTTATTTCTACCGATCACTCCTTGTGTACATATGACCATGCAAAAGATAAGTGGAAAGTTAGATATATTAGACACTCTATTAATAAGAGGATGGAATGGTCTTCAAACATATTAATGGAAACAAGTAAAACATCTAGAAATAATAGGAGAAATGATTGCGGAATAACACAATCATACGTCGATTAGACTCTAGTAAAAACATATTCACAACCTTTTAAAGTCATACGATTTCGGTTTTGTTCTGCATACTTGGAGAGGCCAAAGAAATCATGGCCTAAAGAAAATATAAAGAAATGTTGCAATTTTTTTGCGAAATACTAGTCAAAATAGAGATATGGTATACTACAAGTTGGATCACCTATATTTTGTAAAATAATTATACACTATTAGGTCTCAAAAGTAACATAGAAACACAAAAAGTTTTGGATCGGGGCCCCTACAACATGGGGCAATTGCGCCTCTGCCTCACCCTAGCTATGGACCGGCCCTACACGCAAGAGTTGTTGTATCGACACGTGAGGCATAAAAAAGGTGAGGCTAGGGGGAAAATGGAGTTCGGCATAACGTGTACAATATGCCTGGCTTTAAATTTGTTGTAGCAACTCAGAACTTTCACAATTCAAATGATACCTGTGGGGCCCCAGCGGTAAATTCGTTGTTTCCACATGTGAGGTGAAGTGAAGCCAAAGGGAGGCCTCACTTGTTCGGTGGATCTAGATACTCTGGGAGGCCTCCTATCATGTCAAAGCCACGAGCCAAGCATTGCCTCTCCACACGAACCAGCGGCATCTGTGATTAGGCCCCGGTTCCTAAATTATGGCCCGGGTTTTCGCTTCTCTCCAAGGAGACTACAGTGATGCATTTAGCCCCATGGCCGCGTCGTAGACTCCTGCCCTCTTTGGCATTCCCGAGATTTCACGCGCAAGGCGAAAAGAACGAGAGGAGTGAGAAATCTTTCTGACCCGGCAAGGTTCGGCGAATCGTTTGGGGTGACGTGGCGAAGCATTAAACTAGCACTAAGCTAGTCGGTGGTCGAGTGGATGTCCAGGTGAGCCGGTCGCAGGAAAATACCGCATTGAATATTGAAATACATGCGGGTCCGCTGGAAATATGCCCTAGAGACAAATAATAATATAGATGCTTATCATATTTCATAAAGTTTATGATTAAATCTTGTATCATGCTATAACTGAATTAAAAGGAAACATCAATACACGTGTGATATATAAACAACAAGAAGTTCCCGGTGAAGTTCTAGTTATTGGTTCATTGGCCAACAGATGATCAAGGTTTCCTGATCATGTGGCATTTATGCCAGTTGGAAATGGGGTCACCTCATTGGGAGAATGAGATGATGAGCAATACCCAACTTAGACATCATGCCCCGATCATGTCACAAAGTTCAAGTTATGATGATTAGAATAGACCTAGTGTCGTATTTCTTAGACCGTGAGGCCATATCAATCATTGTTACACGAGGGTACTTTGATAGCATCAAACGTCGTCTAGTGACATGGTGATCATAAAGGTGAGTTGAGGTATTTGAAGGGTTTCCATCATAGTAAACAAAAAATTTCCTACGATGGGAAGTATAAGCCAAGATCTATCTACTAGATACAAGCAACAGGTGGATATACATCCGTAGAGAACATACGCTCGAAGACAACAAAGCTTTGTTAACAAGATGGAACTTGTGGATGATGTTGTCGTACACTTGCCGATTTCAAGATCGTGATGAAGTCCTTTAGGTCCAGCAGTTCTAGCACCATCAGGTCTAGCACCATGAAGTCCAGCACCACAAAGTAGCGGTCCATCCGTGATCGCACACACGTCCGGTCCACCGAACAATCTCTGCCTTCTCGCTCCAGTGATGCAGCGGAAGAAGCAACTTCTTTCTAGATAAAGCCACCGGGAACATGTATCTCGCTAATCCAAGACCATGGGGAATAACTAGAGGGAGAAGAGAACCTTCATGAGCTGGGGCAAGAGGAGAGGAGCCATGGGGATCCTTTTATAGGGGATGGGGCGCAGCCCCAAGTCCATGGCTGGCCGGCCATGATGGGTGCCCCCACCTCTCCCTCATTCATGTGGGTGGAGCTTCCACTAAGCCCACTCACATCAATTTCAACTTCACTCACTTTGCATTTAATGTCCACCAGATTAAATGAATTTTATCTTCAAATAAAACACTTTTATTTATTTTATTCAGAATTTTGTTAATTACTTTAATTAACAAACATTCACATAAAACTCCCTACAACATTTCAATATCACATGCAGAACCAGTTTCGGCAATTTCACCCAAAACAATTCCAGTTTCCATCGAAATGATTCCAGCGCTTTCATAATATTTATCTGAAACATATTTGCTCCTAAATATTGTCAGTATCCCTTAAGTGTGTCACCCTACGGTTTGCGAATAATACAGACATGATCGAGACACCTCTCAGATCAATAATCAGAAGTGAGACCTTGAGAACCATACTGACTCCCACACATTCAATGATGACTTATGTGATCGTGTGAACCTTTAACTCTAGTAACTTAATCCCTTTGTCCCGCTATATATTACATGTCCGAGATTCGATCATCGGTATCCAAATACCTAGTTTGATATCGTTACCAACATGCACTCTTTTCTCGTTCCCGTGATATAGCATTCTAGTGATCACATCACTTGCTTGCAAGCTATTTCAATGTGATATCACCGAGAGGGCCCTGAGTATATCTATCCGTCATCGAGATGGAAAAGTCCCACTCTTGATCCATGAGCCTCTACATAACACCTTCGCAGCACAGAACCCACCTTTATAGTCACCCTGTTATAGTGTGAGGTTTGATGTTATCAAGATACTCTTCTGGTGTTAGTGATTAACATGATCTCATGGTCTAAGGACTAGGATTACTTCGTATGATGTTATAGAAATATAAACATAATGAATTTTATCGTAATGATATACTTTGGATGAATGTTCATCACATCATTCTACCAATGTTGTGACCTTGTTATTAACAACATCCAATGTCCATGATTAGGAAACCTTGATCATCTTGTTAATCAACAAGCTAGTTTATATGAGAGGCGTTACAAGGAACTGTATTTTATTTATTAAACACACATGTATTAACGTTTCCAATTAATACAATTATAGAATGCAAAATAAACATTTATCATAAACATGGAATAAGATAATAACCACTTTATCATTCTCTCTCGGGCATATTCCCTTCAGTCTCCCACTTGCACTAGAGTCAATAATCTAGTTTGAATAACTTTGCATATTGAACACCTATGGCTTTCTGGTGTTGCATATACGCGATTACCAGTGGTTAACTTAATCTCCGGATCTGACAGTTTTAGGTCCATCTGTATTTGCATGTCTTTGCGTCTCTACACATCACTCATTCTCAAATGAGATGGCATTGTATAAATTTGGACCTTTGGTGAGACCTTTAGTTCATTCGGGTTAAAATATGTTGATATTATTGTACAATATATCTTCATAGTATTAGCTCACTTTGAACCACAGCTAGTTTGATAACAAACTACTTAACACAAATGCCCTCCTTTGCTTCTACTATAGCAGTCATATAGTTAGCCTTTTATTGTAGTATCCATCACAATGTCGCAACTTCGGGACTCATACAAATCCATCATGGAACATTTTTTCCATTACATTGTGCCACCCATAGGCTAAATTGAGATAAATTTAATTTGTATCTTGTGACAAAACTAGTATCAATGTAACACTTTGCAATGAACTACCTTTAACTATTTATCACTCATACATGATATATTGTTAGTTCTTCTAAAGCTCAGAAGAATATATTTACTATCGTCCAATGATCATCTTATGAATCATTCTGGTATGTTCTCATAACATTTAGAGCATAGGACATATCTGGATATATATACATATCACGGTATAATTGATCAAAATCTTCATGTGATTTTACTCACCAAGTGTTGAAACACTTGAATCTTGATACAATCCTCTCCATGCAGCAAGAACCTTTCTTGTTGTTTCCATATGGAACCCTTTCAATATCTCAAATATGTACGTCTGGCACAACTATATTAACGCCTCAATCTATCCATATAGATATTTATGCCAAATATTCTGGTTTTTCCCAAGTCTTTCATCGAAATCATATTTTAATGAAATTCTTAACTTGTGTCAATTAAAGATACATCATTTCCAATCAATAATATATACTTTGCATAATGTATTGGAAATTTGTCTAAGTGCTCCCACTTAATTTCTTGCAAATGCAAGCATCTTCATCGTCTCCGATGAAATTAAACTCCTTTAACATTTTCATCATAGTGAAGATTCCAACTCCGCTATGC
Organism: Avena eriantha; assembly: GCA_910589775.1. Classification (NCBI taxonomy): domain Eukaryota; kingdom Viridiplantae; phylum Streptophyta; class Magnoliopsida; order Poales; family Poaceae; genus Avena; species Avena eriantha. The sequence goes on along the minus strand of OU342742.1, from coordinate 112,787,823 downwards.
TTACTTCAACTATTGATGTTTGCATGACCTTTTAGCACCCTTTGAATTAACAAAACCCTTTGGACCATGTCTTGTACACGTCCTAGGTAACCATTCTATTAGAATAACATTGTTTTGTTTGTTCAACTATCATACACCAATTTATATGTAGTGGTTGCAACATTAATCCGTCAAGACTAAATATCGCTATGAAATATCAAATCTTGTCATCGTCAACTCCTTGAACAATGCATGTAAAGTTCTTTCCAACATGTTGACTATTTCATAGATGTTAAACATCCATGTCTATTTCTATATAGATCCAAACATGACCGATAGGCTTCACGCCTTTCCGGAGGGTCTTCTAAGTTCAGAAACTTGATTTATCCTGTATGGATACTATCACGGATTCTATGACTTCAAGTTATTTTATGGAGTCGGGGCCCATCATCGCTTCTTTGCGTGTAGTTGGTTCATCATTGTCAAAACAATAACGACTTGTTTATCAAATCTCACTATTTGATTCTTACCCGATGCATACGGTTCAAATTGGAACTCTGATCTCCAAGATCACACCCTTTGTAATCAGAGGAGCCATGAGCATTGTGGCCACCACCGGGAAACTTTCCGGTGCTACGATACTTAGCACATATAGATAAGGTTCAACAACCTTATCAAAGTTCTATTATCCTCCCACTTAACTTTTCACGAAAAAATCCTTCTCAAGAAACTTGACGTTCTAAGCAACAAACTCTTTTGTCCTCGTGCTTATTCGACTTTGGTTATAAAAATATTACTTATGCATAGCATACCCAAATTTAAGAGAAGACAATTTGGGTTTTATCCCAAACCATAACTCATATGGTGTCATTTCAATGAATCATGATGGTGCTCTTTTCAGTGTAAAAACGGCAGTCTCTAAAGCTTTAATCCTTAAAACATAATGGTAGTTTTATAAATGACACATTTGATCTTACCATGTCAAACAAGGTTTGATTTGATCTCTCGAACATACCATACTCATGTGGTTTATCGGGAAGTGCAAATTCAAGGAACAATTCCTAAAATCTTAAGTGTTTTGCTAAACATGTAACTCAAATATCTTCCTTTATGATCAAATCATCAACTCTTTTATTTTCTTGTTACAATGATTTATCACTTCATCTTGAAAGTCTTTGAACAATTTTCAAATGTTTCATACTTCTTCCTTATTAAGTAAATATATAGATATATTCACTCAAATTTCTGGAGAAAGCATATGAAGCAAAAAGATCCATCGCACATGGCTACACATAATGGACTATGTACATCAGCATGCACAATTTCCAATAAGCTAGTCATCCGTTCCTCTTTGGCCTATGAACGGAGTTTCAATTATCTCGAGGAAAGTTTCACAAGCGTCAATTGATCAAAATCAAAAGACTCCAAAAATCCATCAACATGGAGTTTCTTCATGTTTACTTTCCAATATAATTCCAATAGCGATGGCACTTCTTCAGTGATCTTCCAATCATTTGTCTTACGACATTTTAGCAATAATGTTTATGGATGTGATTTCTCCAACAAGTCTTGTAAAAGTTCATCCATCCTTTATGGAATACGGTAATTATTTGAACAACCATTGTTCTCGTAATACCGGAACAAAATAACAATCATTAAAACAAATCTTGAAGGCGAGGTTTAACGACAACGAAAAACACAATAACACTTTATTTGTTTTCGATGAACATGATCACTTATTCTCTTGCTAGTTACTTAGGCCATTGCAGTGCATGAATTGTGTTGTTATGTATGACACTTCACACCAACCAATTCGGTATCCAATACCTAAGAACCACATTGTTTAACAAGCAAGGAATACAGCCATAACATGTATATCTTCTATATACCTAAGTTGGACATCTCCAACCTTTTCTTTTCTAACAAATATTTTATAGATTCTCGTTCAGCAATTCCTTTTCTTTTAAAAGAATCTATCTACATCAATATTGGTGCCATTCACATTACACATAGTACAAAGTATATATAGTCAAATACTAATACCTTTGAACTTGCACTTTGAAGTGGATCACCATCATCAGATGTTTGGTGTTCTTTCAAAGATCCATTCTTTAGTAATCTATTAGTGTAGTAAACATTTTACTTACATCTTTTATCCATCCTTATCATGAAAACTTTCATGATCAAGCTACTATAGCCTATAAGGAATAATCCCGAGCATAATGTTAGTTCCTAAAACCTTTTTGGGAGATTTGGATGCCCAGCATCGACATCCTTCACAAATGCTCATACAATATGAGAACATGTATTTTGCTAAATTATACTGTATCATAATGCAACCAAAAACATTGTTTCAGATATCACAATATCTTCCACACATGATGGTTTCTAAAACAATTTTTCCAGCTCCTAGATAATCATGATATTAAAACAACTTTTGAATATCAACAATCATGGACGCAAACATGATACTTTAGATACTAACATTGGAATTCTTACTCTTGATTTAATACTACTTATTAAACTTCATCGAGTAAATAGAGTTTCCTGAAAGTTTACAATAGAACTTCTAAACTCTAAATTGACATTCAAAACAACACGATATGTCAACATCCGGATTATTAATCCCAGATGCCTGTTATGCCATACATCGCAATCCCAGGATTACCATTTTTGCGAGACATAACAGATTGGATATCACAGTATCATCCATTAGAAACCATAATAAGGTCTTACACAAATAAAGGATCTCATGATCTAGTCTTAATACAAACAAGCATCGAAAATATAAAGAGTAGCAGTGCGCTACATCTTCAGTGGCAATGCTGACGATGGGAGATAGTCCTAGTTGTCGTAGCCGTCCTGCTGTCCTTCTGTCAGATAGTCCTCCTCACAGTCTGGCCACGGGAATAGCCAGGGACAAAGCCATGAGTACTCTTTAAGTACTCGCAAACTATCCCTAACAAGTAAAGTAGTTCTAATAGGAATCTTAGGCTCTAGGTTTGTTTTGCGAAAAGCCAGATTTATCTAAACTGATATCCGAAGTAAAGAAAAATAAGTAAAGGTTTTAAAATCACTTTAAGTTGGGAACCCAGTTTTCATAGTCACAACTCTATTGTGGTCAAGTCAAAGTCACCATTCATTTCATAAGTCATTTTGAAAACATATGACGATGGAACAGTATGGCCACTCCAACTGTTCATGACCACGGACGCGGCTATTCAAATAGTTTGACACTCTGCAGAGGTGGTACATGATGACCCACAAGTAAAGGGGGTGTATCGAAGTATTTTCGATAAGTAAGAGTGTCGAACCCAACGAGGAGCAGAAGGTACTGGCTAGTGGTATGGATCAGGAATTCTCTGCAAATACTTAGCAAACGGACTTCTAGGGGTTTTTGATAAAGCAAATTAACAAAGTACGAGTAAATAAAAGACAGTAGGAATAAATGCAGCAAGTGGCCCAATCCTTTATGCAGCAAAGGACAAGCCGGTTGTATTACTTAAGATGACCAAATGTTCTCGAGGACACATGGGAAGACGGTCAAGTGCTTTCGCTTCATATAGTTGATTAATCTTCTTTAGCTTGCTAAGTGTTGTGTGGGTGAACCTGTGCTAATGTACCGACCTTCCTAGGACTAATACGTACTTGTGATTATGCCCCTTGCAAACATCCGTAAGTACAAGAAAGTAATTAAGGTAGAAACATAACCCCAGCTTTAAACTCTAAGACCCTTACGTCCCTTGTGTATTGGTTTCCTAACGGGGGTTCAGGTTTCTATCACTCCGGACAACCCCTACGATTAGTAGACAAATACACAATGCATTCCCCTAGGCCCATAACAGGGATCTCATGTAGTCGACGTTCACATGACACCACTAGAAGAAGTACACCACAACTTAAATACCAAACTATTGAATCTTTCTCAACACAACTCCACTACTAACAACATGACTTCTCCCATGTCCTCAAGAACAAAACGAACTACTCACAAGACATCATATGGATCATGATTAGAGATGGAATAATGATGTATAACAATCTGGACATAAACAATAATTCGATGGTTCACTCAATAGCATCAACTACAAAGAGTAATCAACACCGGGAAAGTTTCCCCTATGAACTATGCAAGATTCAACCCAATTGTTACAGCAATATGGAGATGGTGATGAGGGTGCTGATGGTGATGATGGTGGTGATGACGATGATGATGATCCCGATGAAGTCCAGCTTGATGGTGGTGTTGATGGCGATGATCTCCCCTCTCCGGGAAGGAATTCCCCCAGTAGAATTATGTCTGTCGGAGAGATCTTTCTCCCTCGGTGTTTTCCACCCCGCAGAGGCGGCGGAATCTTTATGTGGTCGCTCCCCGAGTCTTAGGGTTTTGGGAGGATAATATATGCTAGAGGGGAGTGCCAGGGGTGGACTAGGGCGGCCACACCACCTGTTGGCATGGCCTAGGCTGGTCCGCGCCAGGGGGTGGTGTGGGCCCCCTGTGGCCCATCTCCGGCCCCCCTTCTGGCTTCCTTCATCTTCCCGGATTTTCCCGGATTTTCTGATCTTCACAAATTTTGCCTCCAAACAGCACCTTTTCCATCAGAATCCTGACTGCAGCGGTCCATGATCCAAAAGTCATCAACAATGAAAAAATAGATGAAATAACATAAGTATCACCTCTCAATACGAAATATATCAATGAATAACAGTGAATTATGACATAGAATAGTGATGCAAAATGGACGTATCAACTCCCCCCAAGCTTAGACTTTGCTTGTCCCCAAGCGAAACTGAGCTCAATAAACATGGCCTCAGGTTTATGGAGTGAAGAGTCGATAAAAGAATACGGACAAGAAGCATCACATTCATCAATACATAGATCATCACGGAAGAAAACTCACTATTATATAACTCAACTTGCAATGAGTAAAGGAAACACAATAAAGATACATAAAGTGAATCATAATTGGTAATGGAAAACTTAGCTCTTGGTCGAAGAATAGTTGATAATTTGCTGGAGTTCACAAATAACTGGTTTTCAATGATAGCTTTCAAAGTAGTAAACATCAAGATAAGAGCAATGTGCAAAACAAGGAACATAAGAAACATGATTGAATAAATTATCATATGAATGAATGAAACACAACAACTCAAAATACTTGCTGAGATAGAAGGGAATGGGTTTACTGACTCAACTACAAAGTAAAAGAAAGGCCCTTCACAGAGGGAAGCAGGGATTGCAAGTCTCATAAAGAGCTCCCAAAAATTATGATACTTACTAGCTTTCAGCTGTCATTGCCCCTATCATAGGCATCTTTTGGTGGTTAAGGTTAAAGTGACACAACTAAGAGGATATGCTTGACAAGTTATAAGTTGAAATCTCATGCCCCTTACTTATGAGTACCGAACCTCATGCTACTCAACTTTAGTCACGAGTAAGCTCTTGTCATTGTAAATACATGTGTATCATTGAGAACCGCCAACCGGGTACCCCTTGCACATGACACAGGAGCTATCCCATAATCAAAATGATAAGTCAAGCAGATAGTGAGCATCTCAACGATCTTTTTATTTTCTATTTGCATAGGTTTTTATTGAGGATTCTTCATAGAATGCTCACTATAGTTATGCTGCAAGTTTCCACCATGATTAGGCATGGCTTAGGCTAGCGGCCCAGGGGTTTCTCTAACACACATATAAACTCCATGATCTTACAAGTTCCACTTTTATTTCACACCGCCGGGATCCATAAGCAAAATAACATGATATCAACTAGGTACAAGTACCAATGAAGTGTTGAAAGCGGTCCCCATGATACATGGTTCTGCTAACTTCAACTCATAAAGCGCAAGCATATACGCAACAAAGAAGGACCCAATGCTTCTAGTTTATTAAATGAAAGAAAGTAAAGTATGCCATCAAGTTCGTGAGAGCTTTAATCACTACTTTTCACATAACAAGTTTAATTTGGGAGGTAGATAAAACAAGATTTTACTTGGAATAGCAATAATGCTAATAGGTAGGTATGGTGGACTCAAATGGCATGGGTTTGGTTTAAAGGAAGTGGATGCACGAGAAGAATTCCCTCTCAGTACGGGTTTTTGGCTAGCAAGGCTGGGTAGCAAGTGCAAGAGTTTAAGGAAACAAACAAACATACAAGTGATAAAAACAAACATGCAATCTTCTTTGGCAGCACAAAAGATCTTAACTAGAGAATACTAGACTTATGAGCAAATCAAGAAAGAAAGATGATGAAATTATATTTCTTTAGAGTACTTTTATCTTTTTCATTCAACTCTCAAAAATAGTGTTGCTACTGACCAAGCCAGGTTTGCCAAAACCAACTAAATTAACTCAATGAGCCCAAAGTGATACCAATACTAACAACAAGATCAATCATATAACCGTGAATTGAAAACTAATATAAGCTATGCAAAAGAGTAAATGATAGAACTTCTCATTAATATTCCAAACCGGCAACTCACACCAAGGGATACAAATCTAACGAGAGAGGGGAAACTTCCATAATGCAAACCATCCTACATGATAACTTCTCTATTCATGATATGACTCTACTAAAAAGGTAAAAAGATAGAAGATAGTGATGTGATACCGCGACACTCCCCCAAGCTTGGAACAAACCAAGGGGATGACAAACCTAATGACGAATTACTCCTTTGGTGGTTGTGGTATTCTCTCATCTTCGTCTGACTTCCCGGGTAAGGGCTTCCCATCAACAAAGGACATAGTGGTCTCCAGCATCCTGAAACTTGCAGCAGCACTTATGCATTTAAACCTAACCTCATACTCACAGTTTTGATTATGAACATCGTAGAGCTGTGCTTGCAGTTTGTTGGTTGTTTGGCAGAGTGAGAGGACTTCATCCTTTAGCTCAGATGTCTCCTCTTGGTGCCCGGCGATAAGTTCAGAACAAATCTTATGGATGATATCCACTTCGCGTTCCGCCATCTTCTTGTACCTAAAGACTTCTTGCTCTAGTGCTTCCATCCTATCCTCCATCCTTCCTTCACCTTTAGGGCCTTGAACCTCTTATCCGGACCTCCCCATCTTCAAGCAACAACTCCTTGGGATGAATCTTCAACTCTCTCATGTATGGGTTGATGATATCTTCTAAGGAATCTCCCTTGGCTGATCTAGTGGAAGACATTGTGGCTCCAAATCTGGAACTCTCCCTGGCAGAAATAGATCGAAACAAAAACACGAGGAAAACACGATATACGAATGTCGGGGGCTTCAGGGGATTATATATTATGAAGTTTCATAACAAAAGGAAGGTACTGGGTGAAAACGAGTCGGAGGCGGAGTCCGGAGTGGCCACACCACCTGGTGGCGCGGCCAAGGGTGGGCCCGTGCCACGGGGTGGTGTGAGCCACCCTGGCTCCGCTTCCGTCCCTCTTTTGCTTTGTAGCTTTCCTTATTGACTAAAACTATAAAAATATAGTTGGATTGTATTTTCGCGGAACTTTTCTTACCAGAACGGTTACCTATTTGAAAACAGACTCTATATGTCTCTGAATTTGATCCTTGGTGAATTTCTCTGGAGTTATAACTTGAAAGGCATCAACATCTTCATTATAAGAGTCTCCAACAATATAGTGCTTGAGTCGCTGCCCATTCACTACTTCTGTAGTATTATCTTTTAAAGAAGAAAATTTTATTGCTCCTGAACGGTATAATTCTTCAATAATGAAAGGTCCTTCCCATTTTGATAGTAGCTTTCCTGCAAAAAATCTGAGACGAGACCTATACAATAGAACTTTCTCACCAACATGAAATTCTCTCTTAAGTATTCGCTTGTCATGCCATTTTTTAACTTTTTCCTTAAAGGGCCTAGCATTTTCATAGGCTTCACTTCTCCATTCATCTAAAGAACTTAAGTCAAATAATATTTTCTCACCAGCGAGCTTACAATCTCTATTTAGTTCTTTAACTGCCTAGTAAGCTTTATGTTCTAATTCTAAAGGTAGGTGACAAGCTTTCCCATAAACCATTTTATAAGGAGACATCCCCATAGGATTTTTGTAGGCATTTCTATAAGCCCATAAAGCATCATTCATCTTTTTAGCCCAGTTTTTTCTAGATCTATTAATAGTCTTTTGCAAGATGGATTTAATTTCTCTATTTGATAACTCTACTTGCCCGCTAGTTTGGGGGTGATAAGCTGAAGCAATTCTATGATTAACATCATATTTAGCAAGGGTCTTTCTAAAACCACCATGAATGAAATGAGAACCCCCATCAGTCATGAAATACCTGGGCACTCCAAACCTAGGGAAGATAACATCCTTAAGCATTTTTAGAGAAGTTTCGCCGTCAGCACTCTTCGTAGGAATGGCTTCTACCCACTTAGTAACATAATCAACGGCAACAAGAATATGAGTATAACCTTTCGAGGGAGGGAAAGGACCCATAAATTCAAACCCCCAGCAATCAAAGGGTTCAATAACTAGAGAGTAGTTCATAGGCATTTCATTGCGTTTAGAAATATTACCAACACATTGACATTCATCACAAGATAAAACAAACTTTCTTGCATCTTTAAAAAGGGTAGGCCAGTAGAAACCTGATTGTAGAACCTTTTGTGCAGTTCTATCTCCTGCATGATGTCCTCCATAAGCACTACCATGACATTTACGCAATATCTCCTTTTGTTCATATTCTGGAACACATCTTCGCATAATACCATCCACTCCTTTGTATAAGTGTGGGTCATCCCAAAAATAATGCCTCAAATCATAGAAGAACTTCCTCCTTTGCTAAGATGTAAAAGTTGGAGGCAAATACTTGGAGACAATAAAGTTAGCATAATCAGCATACCAAGGGATCCCTCGCGAGCTTACCCCTACTGTGACTAACTGCTCATTTGGGAAACTATCATTAACAGGCATAGAGTCAAAAGATATGTTTTCCAGTCGAGATAAATTATCATCTACAGGGTTTTCAGCTCCTTTCCTATCCACTATATGTAGATCAAACTCTTGTAAAAGTAGCACCCATCTAATAATCCTAGGCTTAGCGTCCTTCTTTGTCATAAGGTATTTAATAGCAGCATGATCAGTATGAATAGTGACTTTTGAGTCTACAATATAGGGTCTAAACTTATCACAAGCAAAAACGACAGCTGGAAATTCTTTTTGAGTAGTATCATAATTCCTTTGAGCAGCGTCTCAAGTCTTACTAGCATAATGAATAACGTTTAACTTTTTATCAATTCATTTCCCAAGGACAGCACCTATAGCAAAATCAGTAGCATCACACATTATTTCAAAGGGTAAACTCCAATCAGGTGGTTGAACAATAGGGGATGTCGTTAAAGCCTTCTTAAGAGTTTCAAAAGCTCCCTTACAATCATCATCCAAAACGAAGGGTACATCTTTTTGAAGAAGATTAGTGAGGGGTTTTGATATCCTAGAAAAGTCTTTAATAAACCTTCTATAGAAACCAGCATGACCAAGGATACTACGAATACCTTTGATGTCTCTTAGGCATGGAATCTTCTCAATTGCCTCAACCTTAGCTCTATCAACTTCTATTCCTCTTTCAGAAACTTTATGCCCGAGGACAATCCCTTCATTAACCATTGATACGTCCATTTTGCATCACTATTCTATGTCTTAATTCACTATTATTCATTGATATATTTTGTATTGAGAGGTGATACTTATGTTATTTCATCTGTTTTTGCATGGTTGATGACTTTTGGAGCATGGACCACTGCAGTCAGGATTCGGATGGAAAAGGTGCTGTTTGGAGGCAAAATTCACGAAGATCAGAAAATCCGGGAAAATATACGGAAAATTCTATTTTTCCAGAAGACTCAGGATGCCATAAGATGGAGTGGAGGTGGGCCACAGGGCGCCCACACCACCCCATGGCACGGGCAGGCCCAGGCCGCGCCTGGGAGTGGTGTGGCCGCCCTGGCCCACTCCAGCCTCTCTCCTCTGGCGTATATCATCTCCACGAAACCCTAAGACTCGAGGAGCGACCACAGAAAGATTCCGCCGCCTCTGCGGGGCGGAAAACACCAAGAGAGAAAGATCTCTCTAGCAGACAGATTTCTGGCGGGGGAATTCCTTCCCGGATAGGGGAGATCGTCGCCATCAACACCACCATCAAGATGGACTTCATCGGGATCATCATCATCATCATCACCATCAGCACCCTCATCACCATCTCCATATTGTTGTAACAATTGTGTTGAATCTTGCATAGTTCATAGGAGAAACTTTCACGGTGTTGATTACTCTTTGTAGTTGATGTTATTGAGTGAACGATTGAATTATTGTTTATGTTCAGATTGTTATACATCATTATTCCATCTCTGATCATGATCCATAGGATGTCTTGTGAGTAGTTCGTTGTGTTCTTGAGGACATGGGAGAAGTCTTGTTGTTAGTAGTGGAGTTGCGTTGAGAAAGATTCAATAGATTGTTATTTAAGTTGTGGTGTACTTCTTCTAGTGGTGTCATGTGAACGTCGACTACATGACACTTCACCTATAAGGTCCTAGGGGAATGCATTGTGTATTTGGCTACTAATCGTAGGGGTTGCCGGAATGACAGAAACATGAACCCCCGTTAGGAAACCATTGCACAAGGGACGTAAGGGTCTTAGAGTTTAAAGTTGTGGTTAGGTTTCTACCTTAATTACTTTCTTGTACTTACGGATGTTTGCAAGGGGTATAATCAGAAGTATGTATTAGTCTTGGATGGGGCGATACATTAGCACAGGTTCACCCACACAACACTTAGTAAGCTAAAGAAGATTAATCGACTATATGAAACGAAAGCACTTGACAGTCTTCCCATGTGTCCTCGAGAACGTTTAGTCATATTAAGTAATACAACCGGCTTGTCCTTTTCTGCATAAAGGATTGGGCCACTTGCTGTATTTATTCCTACTATCTTTTATTTACTCGTACTTTGTTTACTTGCTTTATCGAAAACCCCTAAAAATCCGTCTGCTAAGTATTTGAAGAGAATTCCTGATCCATACCACTAGCCAGCACCTTCTGCTCCTCGTTGGGTTCGACACTCTTACTTATCGAAAATACTGCGATACACCCCCTATACTTGTGGGTCATCAAGACTATTTTATGGCGCCGTTGCCAGGGAGTGAAGCGCTATTGGAGAGTGGAACTGGTAAAGGAAACTTCTACTGTGAGTATTGTTTACTACTACTAGTTGCTTTATTTTCGTTATGGATAATTCGCTGAGTTTCTTATTTGGTAATGCTACTACCACTGCTAAGGTAGTAGATAAGCCACCACCTGCTGAGAAAGATGTTTTCAAAATACCTACAAGAATTATTGATCGTGTTATGGATAACTACTATGTTGGGGATGGAACTGTCCATCCCGGTGATCATTTACTCTTTATACACGAATTATGCGGGTTGTTCAAGTGTGCAGGTATTACTACAGATCAAGTTAAGAAGAAGTTATTCTCATTATCATGGAAAGGAAGAGCTGAGGAATGGTATAAGCTGTTGAAGAATGGTCAAGCTCTGGAATGGGAGGAAATAGTGCCTCTCTTTTATTCAAAGTTTTATCCTCCTAGTGAGATTCATAAAGAAAGGAATCAAATATATAACTTTTGGCCTCTTGATGGAGAGAGTACAGCTCAAGCTTGGGGGAGACTGAAGTTACTAATGCTCAAATGTCCCATTCATGAGCTCCCCAGCAATATTATTATCAACAACTTTTATGCAGGGCTCCCTCTACCTGACAAGGATTTATTGGACGCTTCTTGTGCTGGATCATTCACTCGCATGGAAGAAGAAGTTAAATGGGATCTTCTGGACCGTATTCAAGACAATGCTGAAGCTTGGTAGAATGACAAAGGTAGAAAGTCAGGTATAAGAAGTTATTCTCCCTCTACCTTTGTTATTCTCCCAAGCTTCAGCATTGTCTTGAATACGGTCCAGAAGATCCCATCTAGCTTCTTCTTCCATGCGAGTGAATGATCCAGCACAAGAAGCATCCAATAAATCCTTGTCATGTAGAGGGAGCCTTGCATAAAAGTTTTTGATAATAATATTGTTCATGAGCTCATGAATGGGACATTTGAGCATTAGTAACTTCAATCTCCCCCAAGCTTGAGTTCTACTCTCTCCATCAAGAGGACAAAAGTTGTATATTATATTCCGATTATGAATCTCACTAGGAGGATAAAACTTTGAATAAAAGAGAGGTACTATTTCCTCCCATTCCAGAGTTGGACCATTCTTCAGCAGCTTATACCATTCCTCAGCTCTTCCTTTCAGCGATAATGAGAATAACTTCTTCTTAACTTGATCTGTAGTAATACCTGCACACTTGAACAACCCGCATAATTCGTGTATAAAGAGTAAATGATCACCGGGATGGACAGTTCCATCCCCAACATAGTAGTTATCCATAACACGATCAATAATTCTTGTAGGTATTTTAAAAACATCATTCTCAGCAGGTGGTCGTTTATCTACTACCTTAGCAGTGCTAGTAGCATTACCAAATGACAAACTCAGCGAATTATCCAGAACGAAAATAAAGCAACTAATAGAAGTAAACAATACTCACAGTAGAAGTTTCCTTTACCAGATCCACTCTCCAATAGCACACTACTCCCCGGCAACGGCGCCAGAAGATAGTCTTGATGACCCACAAGTATAGGGGGTGTATCACAGTATTTTCGGTAAGTAAGAGTGTCTAACCCAACGAGGAGCAGAAAGTGCTGGCTAGTGGTATGGATCAGGAATTCTCTGCAAATACTTAGCAAACGGATTTTTAGGGGTTTTTGATAAAGCAAGTAAACAAAGTAGAGAGTAAATAAAAGACAGTAGGAATAAACGTAGCAAGTGGCCCAATCCTTTATGCGGCAAAGGACAAGCCGGTTGTATTACTTAAGATGACCAAACGTTCGCGAGGACACATGGGAAGATGGTCAAGTGCTTTCGCTTCATATAGTTGATTAATCTTCTTTAGCTTGCTAAGTGTTGTGTGGGTGAACCTGTGCTAATGTACCGACCTTCCTAGGACTAATACATACATGTGATTATACCCCTTGCAAACATCTGTAAGTACAAGAAATTAATTAAGGTAGAAACCTAACCACAACTTTGAACTCTAAGACCCTTACGTCCCTTGTGCAATGGTTTCCTAACGGGGGTTCAGGTTTCTGTCACTCCGGCAACCCCTATGATTAGTAGCCAAATACACAATGCATTCCCCTAGGACCATATAGGTGAAGTGTCATGTAGTCGATGTTCACATGACACCACTAGAAGAAGTACACCACAACTTAAATATCAAACTATTGAATCTTTCTCAACACAACTCCACTACTAACAACCTGACTTCTCCCATGTCCTCAAGAACAAAACAAACTACTGACAAGTATGGATCATGATCAGAGATGGAATAATGATGTATAACAATCTGAACCTAAACAATAATTCAATGGTTCACTCCATAGCATCAACTACAAAGAGTAATCAACATCGGGAAAGTTTTCCCTATGAACTATGCAAGATTCAACTCAATTGTTATAGCAATATGGAGATGATGATGAGGGTGCTGATGGTGATGATGGTGGTGATGATGATGATGATGATGATGATCCCGATGAAGTACAGCTTGATGGTGGTGTTGGCGACGATCTCCCCTCTCTAGGAAGGAATTCCCTTGGCAAAATTATGTCTGCCTGAGAGATCTTTCTCCCTCGGTGTTTTCCGCCCCATAGAGGCGGTGGAATCTTTCTATGGTCACTCCCCGAGTCTTAGGGTTTCGGGAGGATAATATACGCTAGAGGGGAGTTCCAGGGGTAGACCAGGGCGGCCACACCACCTGGTGGCATGGTGGTGTGGGCCCCCTGTGGCCCATCTCCAGCCCCCCTTCTGGCTTCCTTCGTCTTTTGGAAAAATAGGATTTTCCGTATATTTTCTCGGATTTTCTGATCTTCGCGAATTTTGCCTCCAAACAGCACCTTTTCCATCAGAATCCTGACTGCAGCGGTCCATGCTCGAAAAGTCATCAACCATGCAAAAATAGATGAAATAACATAAGTATCACCTCTCAATACGAAATATATCAATGAATAACAGTGAATTATGACATAGAATAGTGATGCAAAATGGACGTATCAGTACACTTTCACCACAAAATTCGATACATCCATCAGGGATAACCCTGAATCAATCATACTTAGTATGCGGATAATCAATCATAACCTTTCAATTACACACTCTAGTATAAGCACCTCTCATATGAGCTTGGCCTCCCAGCCATGGCTATCTGCCATCCTGTGCACTACATAGGTGGACAACATCAAGAGGTAGCCCAGCTCAAACCTCTTCCGCGAGGGAACCCATACTAATGCATATAAACTTCCAGCTAAGCCTTACCCAATTCAGGTATTATGGTTTTATGGTAAAATTGGAATGGTATTGCATCTAAACCCAACCATCAGTTTTTATAAAGGGCTAAGGCTCATGCCTCAACATTTTCATCATCATAAACCATTTGTGCTTCTCAACACATGTCAAAACATCTCAATCGAATGACTCATCCTTCCAAGGTTTTCATAAGCATTTTCACCAAGTATTCCCATCTAAAGTGATCAAGTTTCATGCTTAGAACTAGCCACTAAGGTTAAGAGTGTTCACTAAGGTGGGATCGTAATCTCAATCTCATGCCATAGAATGACATCTAGTATAGGCCAAGTTTTATACTCTTTATGCTATCTATACTACTTCCCAAAATCTCTCAAAGCATTACTAAAGTAAAGAAACTTTGGTAAAGCAAAAGTAAAGCTTGCAAGTAAAACTTGGGATGGTATAAATCAAAATGTATAACCAAAGCATGCCTAAGGCATTTGCTTAAGTTCTCAAGGGGGCAAGTGTTAACTTCCTTAGTTCTAGCTTGCTAATAATAGCTTGCATAGTTAAGAAACTTGCAAGTGTTAGCTTGTCTTGGTTGGTGCAGTGGTTGAAATTCGCCTCGTATTCCTCGGGGTAGAACTCCTCCTCCTCGTAGACTTGGTCGGTACTATCGTTTATAAATACATACGGGATACACAATCACTAAACAATACTTAACTAGTCTATTGAGCATACTAAGGCACACACTTGATGATCTAGCATCGTCACAATCATCACAAGATTTAATGGACTAGTTTCCTTTGTTTTATTTGGGAAAAGTAATTTCTACTCATTGAAAATAATTAAGATTTAATATTCTCCAATTAAAATATGGGATCATGTGGACACATGTCATCACCACATATTCTAATACATGGGAATGTGATTTAAATGTTTGATCATATTTCAATAAGGTTAAGTTTATTATTTAAAAGATTTAAAGTGACTAGAAATGCATATATAGCATTATTTTGGTACTAGTCCAAAGTCACTGCATGCGAGCCTAAATATTATTACATATTCAGATAGGTATTGTTAAATTAGATTTTTGAGAGTTGGAATCAACTCAAAAGCTATTATCATTGAATTTTGAAAAATGTTTGATTGTATAAAAGTCTCTATCTTGTTATTTTTGCTATATGTGATCTCTAACTCCAATTGATTTAAATCCAACAGGCTTGGATAGATATTTGAATTATCTTTCTAGAAAAAATTGAATCATGCATTTTGGTTAAGTGGATCTCTCTAAAATGATTTTTAAACAAGTGGACGGAATCTAGTTTTAACTAAATTAGAAAAATCCTAATTTGAATCTGTGGGCTAGCGCGGGAACACTAATAGGCCAGCCTAGTGGCGCTCCTGATGGGTTCATAGCATGGAAAACAAAAAATTTCTACCGCAAGAACGAACAAAACCCAGATCTAATCTAGATAAAAGCCAAGATCTAATCTATTAGACATGTGCAACGAGAAAGATCTGTACTAACCCTTGTAGATCCGAAAGCGTTACGAGATTGGATCTCGTGGTTGATGTAGTCGATCACTTGCCGATCTCAAGATCGTGTGGACAATCCTTCCGGCACCGTGTTCCGGCAGCGCTTCCGCAGTCGGTCACACGTGCGGAGTCGAAGCATACCTTCCTCTCCCCGTTCCAGCGAGCAGCGGAGGTAGTAGATCTTCTCCACGGAATCCCAGCAGCACGACGGCGTGGTGGTGGTGGTGGAGTAGAGAATTCTGCAGGGCTTCGCCTAAGCCTGAGCAGAAGAAAGGAGGAGGAGAGAGGCGGCTAGGATTGGAGTAGTAGAGGAGTGCCAGGGGGGGCGCCCCCACCCCTCTATTTAAAGGGGGAGGCGCCATGGGGAGGGGGAGTCCTAGTAGGACTCCTCTCCCTCCTTGGCCGGCGGATTGGGGAGGGGGGAGGAGTCCTCCTCCCCCACGACTCCTTGTCTTGCCCCACAAGGACTCCTTGATCCCTTTCTTGGTTTTCAAGCAAACTCCAAGAAATCTTCTAGAACCTTCCGGAACATTCTGAAACCTTCTAGAATCCTCATACAAATACTCCGGAACATTTCCTAACTCAGAAAATGATCCCCAATATAAGAATCTTATTCTCCGGACAATTCTGGATCTCCTCGTGATGTCCCAGATCCAATCCGAGACTCCAAACAACATTCGGTCTCCAACGCACATTCCATATCTACTTAAAACAACTTCGAACCTTAAGTGTGTCACCCTACGGTTCGTGAATATGCAGACATGATGAAGACACCTCTCCGATCAATAACCATCAGCGGGATCTGGAGATCCATAACGTCTCCCACATACTCAACGATGACTTCGTGATCGATAGAACCATTTACATACGAAACCAATTCCCTTTGTCACGCGATACTATACTCATCTGAGGTTTGATCGTCGGTATCTCCATACCTAGTTCTACCTCGTTACTAATAAGTACTCTTTACTCGTTCCATGTTATGTCATCCCTTGTGACCCAGTCACATGCTTGCAAGCTAATTAGATGACATTCCACCGAGAGGGCCCAGAGCATATCTATCCGTCATATGGATGGACAAATCCCAATCTTGGTCCATGCGCTTCAACACATACTTTCAGAATACCCAATGACACCTTTATGACCACCCAGTTACGAAGCGGTGTTTGATGTCATCAAAGTACCCATCCGGTGATGGTGATTAACATAACCTCATGGTCGAAGGATTAGGTTACTATGTATTTTAAAGCTTATAGCAAACGAACTTAATGACTTGATCTTATGCTATGCTTACTACGGGTGTGTGTCCATCACATCATTCTCCTAATGATATGATCTTGTTATTAACGACATCCAATGTCCATGATCAGGAAACCATGATCATCCATTAATCAACAAGCTAGTTTAACAAGAGGCTTACGAGGGACTCTTTTATGTTTACAAAACACACAAGTATTAATGTTTCCGGTTAATACAATTATAGCATGGGATGTAAACATTTATCATAAACATAAAGATATAATAATAACCACTTTATTATTGCCTCTTGGGCATATCTCTAATAGTCTCCCACTTGCACTAGAGTCAATAATCTAGTTAAAAAACTTGTGCATTCAACACCTATGGCTTTCTGGTGTTGTATAGACACTATTGCTAGTGGTAAACATAATCTTCGGATCTGACACTTCCAGGTCCGTGGGTATTTGCATGTCCTCGCGTCTCTACGCATTACTCATTCTCCAATGAGATGGCATTGTATAAATTTGGTCCTTTGGTGAGACCTTTAGTTCCTTGGGATTAAATCATGTTGATACAATTGTCGTACAATGTACCTTCATAGTATTATCCCGCTCTGAACCACGCCTAGTTTGATAACAACCTACTTAACACAAATGCCCTCCTTTGCTGCTACTATAGCAGTTATATACTTAGCCTTTTGTTGTAGTATCCGTCACAATATCTCAACTTTGGAACTCATCCCAATCCATCATGGAATATCCTTTCCATTATATTGTGCCACCCATAGTCTAAATTGAGATAAATTTAATTTGTATCTTGTGACAAAACTAGTATCAATGTAACACTTTACAACGAACTACCTTTAACTATTTGTCACTTATACATGATATATTCTTAGTTCTTCCAAAGCTCATAAGAATATCTTTACTATTGTCCAATGATCATGTTATGAATCATTCTGGTATATGCTCATAACATTTAGAGCATAGGACATATCTGGATGTGTACATCTCAAGGAATGATTGATCAAAATATGCTTGTGATTTCACCAAGTGTCAAAATACTTGAATCTCGTGTCAACACACTTGAATCTTGATTTAGTCCTTTCCGTGTGTCAAGAACCTTTCTTGTTGTTTCCATATTGAACTCATTCAACATCTTATCTATGTACATTTGGCAAAACCATATTAGCGCCTCAATCTATTCATATAGACATGGATGCCTAATTCTTGAGTTATGCCTAAGTCTTTCATCGAAATGAAATTCTTAACCTGTGTCAATAAAAGATACATTATTTCTAATCAACAATATGTCTTTCACATAATGTATTAGAAATATGTCTTAGCGCTCCCACTTAACTTCTTGCAAAATGCAAACATCTTCATCGTCTCTGAAGATTCCAACTCCGCGATACTCACTTCAACCATTGAAGTTTTGCATACTCTTTTAGCATCCTTTTAATTTAATAAAACCCTTTGGATCGTGTCATGTACACGTCCTAGGTAACCATTCTATTAGAAGAACTTGTTTTGTTTGTTCAACTACCATATACCAAAATATATGTAGTGGTTGCTACATTAATCCGTCCAGACTAAATATCGCTATGAAAGATCAAATCTTATCATGGTCAATTCCTTGAACATTGTCATAAACTCTTTCCGACATGTTGACTATTTCATAGATTTGAAACATCCATGTCTATTTCTTTATAGATCCAAACACGACCGATAGGCTTCACGCCTTTCCGGAGGGTCTTCTAAGTTCAGAAACTTGATTTCTCGTGTATGGATACTATCACGGATTCCATGACTTCTAGTCATTTTATGGAGTCAGGGCCCATCATCGCTTCTTTGCATGTAGTCGGTTCATCATTGTCAAAACAATAACGACTTTCTTATCAAATCTTACTATTTGATTCTTACCGACCCACACGGTTCTATAGGAACTCTAATCTCCGAGATCACACCTTTTGTAATCACGAGAGCCATGAGCATTGTGGCCGCCACCGGGACACTTTCCGGCGCTGCGCTCCTTAGCACATATAGCTAAGGTTCAACAACCTTATCAAAGTTCTATTGTCGTCCCACTTAACTTTTCACGAAAAAAATTCCTTCTCAAGAAACTTGACGTTCCAAGCGACAAACTCATTTGTCCTTGGCGTTATGGAGAAATTCCCAACAAATTCTTTGGAATAACCTACAAAGACGTGCTTATCTGACTTTGGTTGTAAACATTTTACTCATGCATAGCATACCAAAATTTAAGAAAAGACAATTCGGGTTTTATCCCAAACCATGACTTATATGGTGTCATTTCAACGGATCACGATGGAGCTCTTTTCAGTGTAAAAGCGGTAGTCACTAAAGCTTTAATCTTTAATATATAATGGCAGTTTTATAAATGAAACCTTTGATCTTACAATGTCAAACAAGGTTTCATTACATATCTTGAACACTCCATACTCCTATGGTGTTTTGGGAAATGCAAATCTATGGAACGATTCCTCAAATCTTAGGTGTTTTGCTAAACTTGTAACTCAAACATCTTTCTTTATGATTCAATCATAAACTCTTTTATTTTCTTGTTACAATGATTTTCCACTTCATCTTGAAAGTCTTTGAACATTTTTCAAATGTTTCATACTTCTTCCTTATTTAGTAAGTATATACATATACTCACTCAAATCTTCGGAGAAAGCATATGAAGCTGAAATCCATCGCCCAGGACTACACATAATGGACTATATACATCAATATGTACAAATTCCAATCAGTTAGTCATCCGTTCCTCTTTTGGCCTACGAACGGAGTTTTAATTATCTCCAGGAAAGTATCACAAGCGTCATTTGATCCAAATCAAAGTATCCAAAAATCCATCAACATGGACTTTCTTCATATATCCTTTCAATATAATTTAAACGGCGATGTCACTTCGCAAGTGATCTTTCAATCATTTGTCTTGCGACATTTTAGCATTAGTTTTATGGTCGTTATTTCTCCAACCATACTTGTATATCATCCATCTATTATGGAATACGGTAATTATTTGAACAACCTTTTGTCGTCATAATACCTGATCAAAATAACAATTATTGAAACAAATCTTGAAGGCAAGCTTTGATGTTAACGAGCAACACAACAACCTTTTGTTTTTTTTCGATGAACATCATCACATATTCTCTTGCTAGTTACTTAGGCCATTGCAGTTCATGAATTGTGTTGTCCTGTATGACACTTCATACCAACCAATTCGATATCCAATACCGGAGAACCATATTGTTTAACAAGCAAGGAATACAACCATAACATGTATATCTTCTATATGCCTAAGTTGGACATCTCCAACCTTTTATTTTCTGCCAAATATTTTATAGATTCTCTTTCAGCAATTCCTTTTCTTTTAAAAGAATCTATCAACATCAATAGTGGTGTCATTCACATGACACATAGTACAAAGTGTGTATAGTCAAATACCAATACCTTTGGACTTGCACTTTGAAGTGGATCACCTTCATCAAATGTTTGGCATTCTTTCAAAATTCCATTCTTTAGTAATCTTTTAGTGTAGTAAACATTTTACTTACATCTTCTATTCATCCTTATCATGACAACTTTCATGATCAAGCTGCTATAGCTTATAAAGGTGAATTGTGAGTATAATGTTTCTTTTTCAAAACCTTTTGGAGGATTAGGACGACTAGCGTCTCCAACCTTCACAAATTCTCATCAAATATGAGGACGTATACTCTATCATGTTGTAACCAACACATTGTTTTAGATATCGCAATACCTTTCACATATGATGGTTTCTGAAACATTGCTTTCAGCTCTTAGATAAACTTGATATTAAAAACAATCTTTTGAGTATCAAGAATCATGGAGGCAAACATGATACATTAGAAACTAACACTAGAATTGTTACTCTTGATTTAATACTATTTATTAAACTTCATGGAGTAAATAGAGTTTGCTGAAAGTTTGCAATAGGACTTATAAACTTTAAATTGACATTCAAAACAATACGATACCAGTTCGTAAAGTAAATATCCAGAATTTCTATAGTTCCACTATCTCAACTATAACTAAGCGTAAGGTGGTGAACGGATGCCAATGACTACAACACACTATGCAAATTCACTTTGATTGTGTTTATGATAAATTGAGTTTGACTAATCCAAATTACAAATGAACTCCCACTCAAAACAACATCCCTCGAGTTGTTTTAGTGATTACACGAACCAAATCCACTACACCAAGTCCGATCATCACGTGAGATGATGTAGCTTTAAAGGTGAACAATCAACATGTTCATCATATCATCCATATGACTCATGCTTTACCTTTCGGTATTCCGTGTTCCGAGACCATGTCTGTACATGCTAGGCTCGTCAAGGTTAACCTTAGTTTCCGCATGTGCAAATCTGGCTTGCACCCGTTGTATGCACACGTAGAGTCTATCACACCCGATCATCACGAGATGCTTCGAAACGACGAGTCTTAGCAACGGTGCCAACTAATGACGAACACTTTATTACTAGATATTTAGTGAGAGGGATCATCTTATAATGCTACCATCGCGATCTAAGCAATACAAGATGCATAAAGGATTAACATCACAGGCAATTCATAATTAGTGTGATATGATATGGCCCTTTCTTCTTGCGCCTTTGATCTCCATCTCCAAAGCACGAACATTGATTTAGTCGATCACTTGCCGATCTCAAGATCGTGTGGACGATCCTTCCGGCACCGCGTTCCGGCAGCGCTTCCGCAGTCGGTCACACGTGCGGAGTCGAAGCAGACCTTCCTCTCCCTGTTCCAGCGAGCAGCGGAGGTAGTATATCTTCTCCACGGAATCCCAGCAGCACGACGGCATGGTGGTGGTGGTGGAGTAGAGAATTCTGCAGGGCTTCGCCTAAGCCTGAGCAGAAGAAAGGAGGAGGAGAGAGGCGGCAAGGATTGGAGTAGTAGAGGAGTGCCAGGGGGTGGCGCCCCCACCCCTCTATTTAAAGGGGGGAGGCGCCATGGGGAGGGGGAGTCCTAGTAGGACTCCTCTCCCTCCTTGGCCGGCGGATTGGGGAGGGGGGGAGGAGTCCTCCTCCCCCACGACTCCTTGTCTTGCCCCACAAGGACTCCTTGATCCCTTTCTTGGTTTTCAAGCAAACTCCAAGAAATCTTCCAGAACCTTCCGGAACATTCTGAAACCTTCTAGAATCCTCATACAAATACTCCGGAACATTTCCTAAATCAGAAAATGATCCCCAATATATGAATCTTATTCTCCGGACAATTCCGGATCTCCTCGTGATGTCCCGGATCCAATCCGAGACTCCGAACAACATTCGGTCTCCAACGCACATTCCATATCTACTTAAAACAACTTCGAACCTTAACTATGTCACCCTATGGTTCGTGAATATGCAGACATGATGAAGACACCTCTCCGATCAATAACCATCAGCAGGATCTGGAGATCCATAACGGCTCCCACATACTCAACGATGACTTCGTGATCGATAGAACCATTAACATACGAAACCAATTCCCTTTGTCACGCGATACTATACTCATCCGAGGTTTGATCGTAGGTATCTCCATACCTAGTTCTACCGTGTTACTAATAAGTACTCTTTACTCGTTCCATGTTATGTCATCCCTTGTGACCCAGTCTCATGCTTGCAAGCTAATTAGATGACATTCCACCGAGAGGGCCCAGAGCATATCTATCCGTCATATGGATGGACAAATCCCAATCTTGGTCCATGCGCTTCAACACATACTTTCAGAATACCCAATGACACCTTTATGACCACCCAGTTACGAAGCGGTGTTTGATGTCATCAAAGTACCCATCCGGTGATGGTGATTAACATAACCTCATGGTCGAAGGATTAGGTTACTATGTATTTTAAAGCTTATAGCAAACGAACTTAATGACTTGATCTTATGCTATTCTTACTACGGGTGTGTGTCCATCACATCATTCTCCTAATGATATGATCTTGTTATTAACGACATCCAATGTCCATGATCAGGAAACCATGATCATCCATTAATCAACAAGCTAGTTTAACAAGAGGCTTACTAGGGACTCTTTTATGTTTACAAATCACACAAGTATTAATGTTTCCGGTTAATACAATTATAGCATGGGATGTAAACATTTATCATAAACATAAAGATATAATAATAACCACTTTATTATTGCCTCTTGGGCATATCTCTTACAGCTCCATGGGGCAGAGGGAAACTGACAGGCTGGTCCCGCATGTCAGCGGCACATCAAACGCGAAACGTTACGAGGCAATCTCAGCGCTACGATTAAAAGGTGGATCAACGGCTGAGGAGCGTCGTCCCCGACGAACAGGTTGTCGGCGAGAGCTAACCCTAGAGGCATGGTGGGGGTAGGTGGGGGCTTACCAGGGCTCCATCTAGGCGTGGCGATGGGGTCGATCGAACTGGTGGACGACGGCGGTTCTAGGGGTGGTCGCGGTGGCTCCTGGGGCGGTCGCAATTAGCGACGCCTCTTCTCCTCTGCTGCGGTCAGCTCTAGTAGAATTCTGGTGACTGAGGGCTCGATTGGCTCCGGGGAGAAGTGGGGAAGGCTCAGTGCTGAGAGGGGAGGTGAGTGGTGTGAGGAATGAGGCTGGGGGTGGCCTCCTTTTATAGGCTCGACGGCGAGACTGAGCAGTGTGGGTGCGGCTCATCTGGGGCGATGGTACAGGTAGCTATTGCCGGGGCGGAGGTAGGCGGACAATGCGCGGTCTGCTGGCGGTCATCTATGGCGTAAAGGCATGTCTAGGGGTGGTGGCATTTGGTCGGGTGCGGCTCGTGCTCTGCCCGGTAGAAGCGGCGTTCGACGCGGCGCGCGGTGGTTGCGGGTCAAACGGCGGCAAACGAGCATGTCTGGGAGGCTGCTGGGGTCGTGGCGATGCGGCGCACGTGGGCTATGGTCAAGGCGCGTCGTGTGCATGTTTATCGTTCGTGGCGCTCTGGCGCGTGCTCGGCATGTCGCACACACGGTTGGCGCGGTGTGCTAGGGGGTGCACTACACCACAGCACAAGAACCCCAACAGACATGTTGGTCGGTAAAGTCGCTTATGCCGACTGAAAGTCGGTCAGGAATCAGTTTCGCCGACCAACTCGGTCGGTCACCGTAAGTCTCGTCGGGAAAGGCCTTTCCCGACCGATAAATATTTTCCGACCGACCGTTCGACAGCATGCCTGGGGCTTTCCCGACCAACCTTTCTTTGCCGACCGACACATTTTTACCGACCGACATTTTATTGCCGACCAAACTTCAGTCGACGAAAGCTTTCCCGACCGTCTTCCTATTGCGCCATGCCACAGACTGCTTCCTTCTAACATTTGGTCGGTGTTTGTTTTCCCGACCAACTTTCTGTTGTCCCTTGCCACAGATTGCTTTCCCATAACAGTCAGTCTGTGTTTCTTTTGTCTAGACCAACACATACATACTTTAGATATTTGAAGTTGCAAAATTCAGTATATCTCATATTCCATAGAATCATACATGCATATAAGAAAAGAAATATACAATACTGATTGTTCATATTGTCTCAATTCATTACAACATAGTCAAGTTCACAAAATATAGCTGACTTGTTACCACATATAAGCATGTTTTACAAAATGGAAGCCAAATGACTACCATATGACCAGGTTTACAAAATGGAAGCCAAATTCCTACCATATAACCAGTTTACAAAATGGAAGCCAAATGACTACCATATGACCAAGTTTACTCCATTACAGAATTCATCTTGTTGATAGGAAACATCCAGGTACTTGGTGGTTTGCGGCAAAAGTTTAGCTATAATTCATTATAAAGGGGACACCTGCACAACCAAGTACAAATAGATAAGAATAAGCCTGGCAATGGTGCTAGAACTAAACAAAATCTAGACCATACCTAATCAGCGTGAGTTCAGAACCATAACTAAACTATACCACCTGTCAGCCCCCACAACTAAAACTAAGGCCCTAGGATGATTTCTGTTTTGACTGCTGAATATGGAGTTATTTCCTTATTTGTTTTCACTGCGAAGTTGAGATAGGAAACAATTTCAAACCATTTGGTATGCAACTACAGTGCCTAGCTATTTTGTCCATAAGAGCATATCTAGTACTAAAGCCTATTTGTATGCTACATGATTCCAACGGAATCTGGACATAGAAACTGCTCCCACCGTGGCACGTATTCAAATGTTTTATGTCTACTATTTTGTCAGTGTATTTTCTTCAAAATAATTTTATATATTTGTTCTGTGTTTTTTCCCTACATCAGTCTACAAAGGAACCAAGAGAGACTTCAGCATAAACAGTGCCATCATTTAGTCTACAAATAATTCTATATATTTGTTCTGTGTTTTCTTCAAAATAATTCTATATATCAGACTTCAACATCAACAGTACCATCATTTGGACTTGCTTTTGTTTCTTACAGAGCAGACTAAAAGTAGCTCTCCAAATATTAGCTAGCTTTGGCTGTCAATATTAGTACCATCATTTTTGAAAAGTGAAGCAATATCAGTTGCTCTTCAAATATTAGCAGACTACCGGAAGATACTGAAGTGATGTTTCAATGAAGTGGAAGGTGATGCCTGTGAGGGAGAAACCCAACCAAGAGTACTGTGTCCAGCTCAGAATTCCCACAAACCTATATTGCTTACCACACGGAAAGTATACAAGAAATTTGCTGACAATTCGTCCTCCGGCAGATAAACTGGAAGCTGTTACTATCGATGCATTATCCTAGCTGTGGCTGTTTCTCACCACTCGAGACACGTAGCAAATTTGCTGACAACTCGTTCCCACCCGGAGTAATCAAACCCAAGTGATAAAAGTTTAACTCGCTATCACCTAACAAAAATGTAGAAACAACACAAGTATAGAAGTTTTACTCACATCATCTTCAATTGCGGCAAGATGAGCGAGATGAGCCAGACACAGCTGGTTTGTAGGGCTTAATCTAGCAAATATTTAGCAAGTCAGCATAACAGAAACAACTAATGATATGGATAAAACACATAGACATACATGGTGATTACCTTGCTAGATGGCCATGGAATGGACCTTGTAACAGCATCGCTAATGCATAGTAAATCATCATACTGATATGGCAGAATAGCATCTCTTTTAATGGCAACATTCACAGTAACCTCATAAGTTGCAGGCCCAAGGGGCTCCCCACCCACAATTGTGTCTGGATTGACCAAGAGAACTGTTGCCTTAGCAACAGGAGATTCAGGACCAGTCCATGCATATAGAAGCACATCCATCCCAATCTGAATAGAAGGATATGCAACAAGGATACATGAGAAAATTAAAGAAACATGGAAGTTAAAAACATTTAAATATGCAGTAAAAATGCCTAAGAAGCTTACAAGGCTTTCATCTAGGTGGGTTGAAGATATATTTGGATTTGCAACAAATCTTCTCTGAATATACTCATCTTCGCCTACATGCAAGCATATATATGTAGGGAGTTACATCTGATTTCATCAAGTACTGAAGTTTAAGAAAGTTAGCAATGTGTGTTGTACCTAGGCGCATTCATCCAACTTTTATCCATGTTAGTTGCACACTTATTATTACCGGATCAATAGAAAATACTGACACAATAAAGGAAAAACCAGGAGCACGCACAAAATGAGAGAGGTGGAATACGTCGATGGAAGTAATATAAATAGTTATTTGCGTAGTTCACAAAAGAAAAGAAAAGGCATTAATAATACCCAGAACACAGCAGATAAAAATTTAGTATATTGACAGCGCTAATTGAACAATGAAGTAGAAGGTCCACTCACCAACAAGTTAGTGAGGTAGTGACAAGAAGAGAGATTGCAGTTCCGCCCTAGAGAGGCCGTGAATTCCTAGGACCAAGAATCCTAACAACCAAACAAATTAGAAAATGAAGAAAAATTAGGCTCCACTTCTATTTTCAAAAATAATCACCATACAATAGTATTTAAATAAGCATACAAATAGATTGTAGGAATGAAGGTACAAAGATCAGTCAAGATTATTCTTCAGGACTAAATAATACAACAGCATGCCAATTAAAAGATTTTCATCAATAAACAATTTAGTGCTAAATCAGAAGGGTGTACAGAAGCAAACAACACCCGAAATAGGGTACAAATCATTCATGTCATTGAGCAAAACCAAGAGTTACTACTAATTGCTCTACTGATTTTATGAAATTAGGGCCAAACAACAATATCTAGTAAGCACCGACCAGCAATAGACTACTAGCTGCATATATATTAAAGAGTGTCTTCTGAAAGTATGGTCAAGCAATCGTTATTCTCAAGGAATCAATATAGAAGTGAAACAAGCTTACGAACAAAATTCTCTAATGCCACTTAACTAGTATTGTTTAAATGGCCCACGAAATCAGTTATTTACCTAACACTGTTCTGCAGCTATACAAGAAATAAAACACAGAGATACACATGGGACTGGAGATGCACGATATCGATGTACATTCAGTGGTGGCGCTGGGGGTCTTCACCGAATACCAAAGATCCATATGAGTCCCATACATCCTACTAGTAACCATCGTCCCAGGCAACTACTAACTATGACCTAGCCTTTTAATAAATACCAAGACAACTACCAGCAAAAATCTGGTGATGAGACAGGGGGAGGGGGAGAGACAGGTGACCTCAATGGTTTGGGCATAGACGAAAATCACCACAGGTTGCAGCTGGTTGTGGGCAGCGACCGGATGGGAGCGTGAGGGACAGCTCCTGCTTGCCGGACGGGTAGCACTGCTGCCAGTAGGAGAGCACCGTCGCCGCTGGTAGGAGAGTGCCGCCGCCATCGGTAGGAGAGCTCTTCCACCGTCGGTAGGAGAGAGCACGTCGGTTGCCGGAGAGATCTTGAGCGAGAGAGACGTGCCGGAGAGATCTTGAGCGAGAGCAGGGCGGTAGGACGGTGTGGCAGCGGCGGAGAGGGAGTGGCGGGCGCGTGTGGTGAAATTGGGGATTAGAGTTAAGAGATAGCAGTGGGGGCGGATTTGGGGCTTTTTTAGAGGAAGCGGCGCGGCTTACAGCGGGAGGAAACGAAACTCGCGCGCGGGGGGGGGCGCTAAATATTTCACCACGTGCGGGCCGGCCCAATAACAACCAAGAGTTGGTCGGGATTATTTACCAACCGACGATCGGATGCCTATGGTCAAAATACCGACCGTTCTTTCAACAACAAAGGTTTGGATATTCCCGACCTTCAGCCGGACGTTATACACTAGATTTCCCGACCAACCGTTCGATGGAATCTTTGCCGACCAACATTCTGTTGGCGATACTGGTTCATTGCTGACCAACGTCAGTAGGGAATGTAGTAATGTGGTGTAGTGGTGGTCCACGGCCTAGCTGTCATTGAGGGGTGGACAGGGAGATGCGGTAGGGTGCGGTGATCGTCCTAGGCACGGCGAGGAGAGAGGGGCGGTCTGCTGCGACTTGTCCATGCTCGACCGGCGGGCATGGCCTCGGCGTGGCTCGGCACTGCTGCTAGCGGCGAAGGAGGTGATGTCTGGGGCTGGGTTAGGTGCTAGGGAGACAGAGGAGAGATGACAGGGTCAATTGGGGGACAAAGCTTTGATCAATCAATAGTATTAGGCAGGTTATTTGGTGATCACCAGGTGTTCAACACAATGCCCGTATGAAGTTCAAATTTGAATTTTGAAAAGATTTTTCATGTGTGACTTGATCTTATGCTTGAGAGTCTCTGGTTGCTTGGGATTGGCAAGATGAACTCATTTGAGTGGTTTTTGAAAAAGTGTGATCTTAAAATGTACACTTGATCCAATTTTCAAATGTAACTTAAATTGCTTTGCTAGATGTTTTTGTAAGTTTGTAAAGTGGGCCTTGGTAGATATTTACTAGTACTAGCAAGGGATGCAAAGAGTTGAGAATGTTTCGGTTTGAAATTGACTTCTAGGAACACCTAAAGTGGCCTAGTGGATTAAAATGGTCAAAATGACCATTTGGTCTTTTATTCCTATTTGATTTCATTTTCTTTGGTTTTGTTTGTGAATGATCTAGATGGTGTGCCATTCACCTTTGCATCATTTCACAACCATTAGAACAATCAAACATGGCATTTTCAAACAATTCTAAACTAAGGCAACAAACACATGCATTCATGATTATTTTAATAGGAAAAAGTTTTTTTTAACCCTAAGTTGGGTGATTTGGATCTTGATAACCTTGATTAAAGATTTGGGATGTTACACGATACCAGTTCGTAAAGTAGATATCCAGAATTCTATAGTTCTATTATCTCAATTAAAACAAAGCATAAGGGAGAAAACAGATGCCAATGACTATAACAAAATATGCAAATTCACTTTGATTTAGTTTATGAGAAATTTGGTTCAACTAATCCAAATTAGAAATGAACTCCCACTCAAAAACGACACCCCTCATGCCTTTTTGGTGATTACATGAACCAAATCCACTACACCAAGTCCGATAACACGTGAGCGGTGTAGCTTCAAAGGCAAGCATCAATATGGGCATCACATCAACTATATGACTCATGCTTAACCTTTCTTCCGTGTTCCGTGGCCATGTCAGTACAGCTAGGCTGTCCAAGTAAGAACCTTAGTACTCGTGTGTGTAAAACTGTGTTACACCCATTGTATGAAAGCGCAGAGTCGAGTACACCCAATCATCACGTGATGTCTCGAAACACGATCCATAGAACGGTGCATACTTAAGGAAGAACACATTTTATCTTGATATTTTAATGAGGGATCATCTTATAACGCTACTAAAACACCAAACTAGCAATATAAGATGCAAACATTATATGTGTAAAGTGGAATGATATGATCTATGCATTTGATCACTATCATGTGCATCGTGGTATGATCTCTGTCATTCCTTTGTGTGTAAGGCCAAGGTCTATGGAACTTACACGTTAGGTGTGTTGTAAGGGTATCAACTATACATCAACTTACAACATTTCCATATCATGACACTTGCCCAGCAACGATCTAAACTAGACGCCTCTAATTTATCAATTGCAAGTTTTTATGTGGCTTAGGGGTTTCGAAGATAGAACCGGTCTTACCTATGAACATGGAACCACAACGATGATCACTAAGTTATTAGCAACTCGTTGTAAATCAGATATTGACTATAGTAGGAGAGACAGACACCCGCCAGCCACTTATGCAAAACTAGTTGCATGTCAGTCGTGTAACCGGTCTCATGTGTGATGACATGTAAAGTTGGTCCGATCCGCTTCATCCCACTATGCCACGAATATCCAAAATACATGAAAGAAGCAATAACATGATCATCATTGCCCACATACTCTTATGTGTTCTACCCGTGAAAAGCACGTATGCATAGATCAGGCTCTGATACCACTGAAGGGTTCGCAGCATAGAAAACAAAAACAAATCCTACGATGGGAACTATACACCAAGATCTATCTACTAGATACAAGCAACGGGTGGATATACACCCGTAGAGAACATACCCTCGAAGACAACAAAGCTTTGTTAATGAGATGAAACTCGTGGATGATGTAGTCGTACACTTGCTGATCTCAAGATCGTGATGAAGTCCTTCAGGTCCAGAACTTCCAGCACCATCAGGTCCAACACCATCAAGTTCAACACCGCAAAGTAGCGGTGCATCCATGATCGCACACATGTCCAGACAACCGAACAATCTCCGCCTCCTCTCTCCAGTGATGCAGCGGAAGCAACCACTCCTTTCCAGATAAAGCCACCGGGAACATGTATCTCGCTAATCCGAGACCATAGGGAATAACTAGAGGGAGAAGAGAACCTTCACGAGGAGGTGGGGAAAGAGGAGAGGAGCCATGGTGCTCCTTTTATAGGGGAGGGGCGCAGCCCCAAGTCCATGGCTGGCCGGCCATGGTGGGTGCCCCCACCTCTCCCTCATTCATGTGGGTGGAGCTTCCACTAAGCCCACTCACATCAATTTCAACTCCACTCACTTTGCATTTAATGTCCACCAAATTAAGTGCATTTTATCTTCAAATAAAACACTTTTATTTATTTATTCAGAATTTTGTTAATTACTTTAATTAACAAACATTCACATAAAACTCGCTACAACATTTCAATATCACATGCAGAACCAGTTTCAGCAATTTCACCCGAAACAATTCCGGTTTTTATGGAAATGATTCCAGCACTTTCATAATCTTTATCTGAAACATATTTTCTCCTAAATGGTGTCGGAATCCCTTAAGTGTGTCACCCTATGGTTCGCGAATAATGCAGATATGATCGAGACCACTCTCAGATCAATAATCAGAAGCGGGACCTGGAGATCCATACTGACTCCCACACATTCAACGATGACTTATGTGATCGTGTGAACCTTTAACTCTAGTAACTTAATCCCTTTGTCTCATGATATATTACATATCCGATATTCGATCATCGGTATCCAAATACCTAGTTTGATCTCATTACCGACATGCACCCTTTTCTCGTTCCCGTGATATAACATTCTAGTGATCACATCACTTGCTTGCAAGCTATTTCAATGTGATATCACCGAGAGGGCCCTGAGTATATCTATCCATCATTGGAATAGAAAAATCCCACTCTTGATCCATGAGCCTCTACATAACACCTTCGTAGCACTGAACCCACCTTTATAGTCACCCTGTTATGATGTGACGTTTGATGTTATCAAGATACCCTTCTGGTGTTAGTGATTAACATGATCTCATGGTCTAAGGACTAGGATTACTTCGTATGATGTTATAGAAATATAAACATAATGACTTTGATCGTAATACTATACTTCGGATGAATGTTCATCACATCATTCCACCACTATTGTGACCTCGTTATTAACAACATCTAATGTCCATGATCAGGAAATCTTGATCATCTTGTTAATCAACGAGCTAGTTTATATGAGAGGCATACTAGGAACTTTGTATTTTGTTTATTAAACACACATGTATTAATGTTTCAAATTAATACAATTATAGCATGCAAAATAAACATTTAACATAAACATGGAATAAGATAATAACCACTTTATTATTGCCTCTCGGGCATATTCCCTTCCGTATTCGGAGGAACACTTGAGGAAATATGCGTCAAGAGAGGTATTTGTCCATCCGCGTGACGGAAAAGATACTCGAGGGTCCACTCGGAGAAGTTATATCCATTAGCTGTGCAGCGTGTGATTTGATCACGGGGATATCACTTGTCGGAACGAGTCAAAGAGCATTTGTTGGCAACGAGATTCAACACGACATATTGATGTCATTGATCAGATCTCGGACAATGTATGTATCGAGAGACAAAAGGAATATGATACGACGTTCATGGTTCAACGGCAAAAGATTTTGTGGAATGCACAGGGGCCACATAGCCATCCAGGTCCCTCTATTGATCATTGGTGCAGGAGGGTCCCGACCATGTCTAGAGTGTTATCGAACAGTGGGGTATCACGCTTAAAGGCTTGATGATGCTTAGAGAGTGTTTTAGGATCGGCAGAATCACCAAAGCAAAGAAAAGAGAGAAAATCGGAAGGGTTTCGGCAAGTCCGAAGGATGTCCGGAATGAGTTCCACATCAATGGGGATTGAATAATATGTAAGTGAATATTAAATATTAATTTAATCATTCATTTATATTTATTTAATAAAATAAAAAGAATTAAAAAGGGTTAAATACCTTAATGGGCCAAACCTGGAGGAAAAAAGGGCCCATGAGAGAAAAGACCAAAAGGGAGGAGAGAGGGGTAGCAGGCTGGGCCTTGGGCACCCCGGGTGGGGCCCACAATAGCCTTGGCTAGGCTAGTTAGCAATGGGGGGTTTCCCCTATATAAAGAGAGGTATTTTGGGAAATTAAATACACAATAATCATAAAAGGTCTACTCTCTTTTGGGGAGACCTCTAGTTGATTCTCTCTCTATCTCCCATGACCGTGTTTCCATGTCCGAATCGTGCAAGCAAGAGTCTTCTTCACCGTGGAGCTCTGTCGCACTGCGGGATTTGGATTCAGGAACTCCACTTCCAGAACTGCTGCTGGATCGTAGGAGCGGGAGTTATCGTCAGGCACCGGACGTGTGTAACTCCCTACGAGGTGCAACACTTGGGGCACTAGGAGTCGTTGGAACCGCAGGATCTGTCAGGACTTCGACATGACCTTGAGGTCGGCTTTGGCTCCTCTACATCAGCCATGCATGCTCTCCTGAGCGTTGACAACGTTTTTCGGTCTTCAAGGGTAAGTTCGCAAAAATATAAAAAAACCGGTAGCACCTATGTCGAGGGCAATGTCGTCCGCATGGATGGTGCCCATGTGCCATATGGTAGGGCCTATGCCGACGGCATTGGCCTCCACATAGGTCCCCTCCACCGACGTGTATCATGCTGGGTCCCACAGGCTATGCAGATGGCATTGCCGTCGGCATAGGGCACGTCCAGGCCAAACGGCCGTTGATGCCTTGCAGGGCCCACCTAGTGGTACACCGACGGCTACGCTGGGCCATCGGCCCACGACCTACGCTGACGGAAAAAACCCTACTCCCTAAACCTGGAATAGATGTATTATTTGATTTATGATGTAGATCATATACTTGATCTAGAAAATAAATAAAAAGACGATTAGAGCAAAAAAATTCAAGAACATGACAGCCCTAGATAATAATTGTGCAGGCTGCACGTACACGCACATCTTTCTAGCATTTCAAACTGAAATACTCCCTCTGGTCCGGTTTATTAGGCACGCACGTAGTTTAAGAACAAGTTTGAGCATTAATTTTGACCAATAAAATATATAACATATGTCCTAAAAAATATACCATTGGAAAGTACTTTTGAAGATGAATCCAATGATATAATTGTTGTGACATATTATGTAAAATTTGTTGACCAAAATTAATGGTCAAACTTGTCCTTAAACTACGTGCGTGCCTAATAAACCGGACCGGAGGGAGTACTAAGGAGACTAAAATTTCAGAGTGCGGGGAGTATCAGGAGCGATATCAAAAAGGTGGTTGAATTATTAGTTTTGTCTATATATAGGTTCACTAGTGGAGAACGGGCCTCCAGTCCCGGCCCGTAAGGGGCTTTAGTCCCGGTCCTGGTAACCAGGACTGGAGGGGCGGGACTAAAGGCCCACCCATTAGTCCCGGCCCTCTTACCAGCCGGGACCAATGGGCATCCACGTGGCTGTCTGTGCGGGCGCTGGGTCTCCCCAGTCCCGGTTCGTATTACGAATCGGGACAAATGGTTCTCTGCCGCGGCAGTATTTTAGGCACTTTCTCTAACGCGGCAGAGAATTTAATTCGTATTCTTTTTTTCATTTCAAAATAGTTTTCTACGCTACCACATACCGTACATGTTCGTGCATACATAAGATAACTTCTCTTAAGATCGAGCATATAGATATATACATGATAGTTACACATGGAGATCACAATTATCGGGACTAGAGCCCGTATATTCAATTACACGGTCGGGGATCATCGGGGCCTATTCACACTAAATTCTCCGGCGTCATCTATCATCTTGTTCATCAAGAATCCTACCAGTTCTTCAGCAATTGCTACTACGCGTTGCTGTGGTAGGAGCTGATCCCGCATTTTCTCGAACTATATAAGAAAAGGAGATCAATATGAATATCAATCATGATAACAAAAAGTGACGGTAATAAAAAATAATGTTATAAATGTATTGCTTACATCGACTCTATAATCATTCAGCTCACTGGTAAACGTGCGAATGAACTCGCAAACGTAGAATCCACATAGATTCGTCCCCTGTGGCTGCCTCGCGCACTTTACGAGAATAGAATTCAATCAAAATAATAATCATGCATCATAATTGTATTGAAACTAGAAGTAAAGAGATGCGCCTACTACTTACCGAGACCGGCTTAAACGTCAGCTTCTCAGTAAAGTCAACCGTAACCACACTCTTGAACTGGTTCCAAACCCTACCTGGTAAAGAAAATGAATGAGTTATTTATTACGTGATATCTCAGGAAATCAACGAAAGAGACCGCTGTAGCGCAAAAATTACCTCTGGAGCATGTCCTGCATGTCACTAAACTGTTCCAGGGGTCTCTTTAATGGGTCCATGACTTCAACTCTTCCCTTATCAAGTTGAATGTCCATGAGAATCCAGTGGAAACTGTACACGTTTATATATACATCAGTAACTCATCAATTACACTTAACATCGAGTAAGCAAAAGAGAATGTGTACAATAGAGTAAGACACTCACGCGAAATTGTAAGGAAACAGTATGTGGTCACAGAAATTTTGCTCCGTTAGAAACCTTAGAAGGTTTTCCTGTGTTTCCTCAGGTTTTTCCTTTAGCGTCCGACAATGTATTTTATCTGGGTCAATGAAGCCAACACTGAAGATTGACCTTCTTTTACATTCCATGATCTTCATTCTGCATAATAATAGAGTACAAAAGGATATAATTAGGATAATTACATGGAATGAACTGAACAACTGAAAAAAATGAACAGCTTATATATAGACAATGAATTCAACAACTTACAGACAATAGCAACTCATGAGACTTTTGTCGATGGCGTCGAAAGTGTATAACTGGAAGAGTTCTGGAAACTCAACATGGACCTCTTCTTCTCGGAAGTAGTAGTCACGTGGGACTTTCGCCACGATCATTATTCTCTCCTCCTTTACGGCTTTCAAGTACCATTTATGTAAACTCCGCATTTGTGTTGGCAGTTGTTGGAACTGCTCAAAGCTGACTAGAGGATTCCCTGGGACATATGTAGGGACTACCTGAGCCTTGGGTAACTTGTCGTCCTGGGAACCTAGCAATTCCTCAACAGTCACATTCATAGCGGCCGCAAGCTTCTTAGCTTCTTCCATATCCTGCTGGGGAGTGTCATAGGATACCACCTTGAGGGGTGGGGTCAATTTTTTGGCCTATTCCCCGAGCTGGGGGACGTCCTTTCTTTTCCCGGTTGCACTTTGACTTGATGATTTTCTCCCACTTGCACTTCTACTTGATTTGCTCTTCTTCACTTCCTTCTGAAGTGTGCGTCGATAGTCATCTGGCTTATGGTGCAAGTCATATTGCGATTTTGTGTTCAGAAAAGAAAGTGCATACGCTTTTTGCTTCTTGGTGTATACCGGGGCGGGCTCGGGTTTCTTCTTTTGAAGCTGCGCAACACATTCGGCCTTGACGATCATGTCGGTTTCCTCGTTAGTACGATCGTAAGGTCTGAAGAAAGATTCTTATGAGGTACTCTTGGGAGGGGCGACATTTGTTGTTTTGGGCTCCTGCGTCGTTTAGTACTAATCGAAGGCTGCGGCGGAGATCGAGATGGACTCGGGCTGTGGTGGTCGTAGTCATGGGGTGGGCTTCTTGGAGGTGATGGAGGTGAAGGTGACATGTGACCACTCGGAGGCGGTGTTGGCTTTGGCGTCCAGCCTGGAAGCTTGATGTTGTTCTTGTCCCATAGAATGATACCACCCAGTACTTCTCTGAGTGTCCTCTCACCTTCAGGTCCAGGGATGTCAAGCTCCATTAAGTCCCACCCCATTGCGATTTCATCCACACCAACTTTAGCATAGCCAGCTGGAATCTCACGGCCATGCCAGCGTGCGCCAGGTGGACAAGGTAAAGCACATCCGACCGCCACCTTGATGGATAGGTTATTCACCTTCTGATGGAGCTCACAAGATGCCTGCTCCTTGATTCCATCCACGGGGTAGCCGGGACCGCCATCTACCATACGTGCATCGTCAGAAGGGACCTCCGATTCAGCCACGCTGCTTTTCCGCTGAGATGGGACGGCGGTAATATTGAGTACAACATCTTGCAGGCGCGCTGCTCCTCGAAGTTCGTCAATCTGTTGCTGATGCATTCGAAGTGTTCCTATCAACTCAGTGAACTTGTCTCCCTCCTCCTCCTGCCGTCGCCTCTTTACTCTCTCTCGGCTCCTATAAGTATCTCTGTCTTTGGGAAACTCCATCTCCCACGTATAACTAGGGCCAAGGCCTCGTACATGTCCTCCACGTTCATCATTCCCGAGGACCTTTGTCAGCAAGTCTTTCTCTCTATCAGGACGGAACTTTGTTGTCCCTGCTTTAATCTCCTTCACCACTTTCTGCCATGTATCCCGGGGTATTCTAATCCCGTCACTGCAAATAAGGTCCCCTGTACTTTCGTCATACTCACTCCCATGCCCAAGGAACCAATTCTTTGCCCTCAGATCCCATTCTTCGCGTATTGGTTCTGGAGTGATCCCTTTAGCAAGCAGCTCATTCTCTTTAGCATCCCACTTTGGCATGGCAGCCCTGTAGCCCCTGGCCCCAGGTGATGGTGATATTTCTTCATCGCGGCAGTTTTCTTGTTTTTTTCCGACATTTCCATAGCAGGTTGTGACTCCTTGTACTTCACAAATGCATCCCAGTTAGCCTGCTGCTTCGTTAGATAGCCTTCAAATTTAGGAGTCTTCTTCGTCTTCTGATACTTTTGCCATAATGCTTCCTTCCAGTTCTTGAATAGTTCGGCCATCTTCGTAAGAGTCAACTGCTTGACTTTCTTCCTCAATGCAGCTGTGTCGGCATCATCCTCACATTCTGGCAGGGTGAAATGTGTCATGAGGTCATTCCAAAGACCCTCTTTGCACTTGTCGGAGACATACTCACCCTCTTTCACCCCTTTGGTCTTATTCCACTCTCGAACGGTGATCGGGATGCGATCCCTAACCATAACTCCGCATTGTTGTTTAAATACAGTTTTAGCCTTTTCGGGTTCCACCGGTTCACCCCGTGGTGATACCCGCGTAATTGTATAACGCGTAGATGCGTCCAACTTTTTGGCCGGGCCTCGTTTGGAATATCTTTTGCTCGATGTGGAGGCCTAAGAGAAGAAACATTCGTCAATTTATATATATATACAACTCAGTTAATGCATCTACTGATCACCAGACTTCATATATATACCTCGTCGTCGGCTTCTCCACCACCGGAGCCATCGGCTTCTCCACTACCGGAGCCGTCGGCTTCTCCACCACCGGAGCCGTCGGCTTCTCCTTGATCATTTCGTTCGACCTCCTCTCCCTCACCAGA
This sequence comes from Avena eriantha, assembly GCA_910589775.1. NCBI lineage: Eukaryota > Viridiplantae > Streptophyta > Magnoliopsida > Poales > Poaceae > Avena > Avena eriantha. Next base: position 112,749,597 of record OU342742.1, on the reverse strand, counting down.
GGGGTTCAGATAAATCAACGGAGATTCGGGTGGATCAACATGGGGGTGTCGTTGATCATATCCTCGAGAATTTCTTCCTGTGCTAGGTCTCCCTGGATTGGATCCATAGTTTTCTACAAAATGCACACAATAACATTTTTCATTCAATATAAAAATAATTCCTATATACAAAATATTTCCTATATACAAATAATTCATATATACAAATATTTATATATACAAAGATTTCCTATATACAGATAATTCCTATATACAAATATTTCTATCTACAAAATATTTCCTATATACAAATAATTCCTATATACAAATATTTCTATATACAAAAAAATTCTATATACAAATATTTCCTATATACAAATATTTTCTATATACAAATAATTCCTATATACAAATATTTCTATATACAAAATATTTCATATATACAAATAATTCCTATATACAAATATTTCTATATACAAAAAATTTCTATATACAAATATTTTCTATATACAAATAATTCCTATATACAAATAATTCCTATATACAAATATTTCTATATACAAATAATTCCTATATACAAATATTTCTATATACAAAATATTTCCTATATACAAATAATTCCTATATACAAATATTTCTATATACAAAAAATTTCTATATACAAATATTTCCTATATACAAATATTTCTATATACAAAAAAATTCCTATTACAAATATTTCTATATACAAAAAATTTCATATATACAAATAATTCCTATATACAAATATTTCTATATACAAAAAAATCTATATACAAATATTTCCTATACACAAAATATTTTTCTATACACAAAATATTTCCTATATACAAAATTTCTATATACAAATATTTTTATATACAAAAAAATTCTATATACAAATATTTCCTATACACAAAATATTTTTCTATACACAAAATATTTCCTATACACTTCTATATCAGCGGTGGCGGTGGCGACCAGCGAGGGGAGGGGCGAGGCCGGGGCTGTGGCGGAGCTCGTGGCGGCGTGGGTGGCCGCGGCGGCGTGGGGAGGTATGGTGGTTGGGGCGGTCAGCCGGGGAGGCGCGACGCGGGGAGGAGCTCGTGGCGGCGAGGGGAGGCGCGACGCGGGGAGGTTAGCCGGGGAGGCGCGGCCGAGGACGGCGCCGGAGATTTTTGGCAGCCTGGCGGCGTAACACAGCTCCTCGCGAGTGCTTCCTTCGGTCGATGGATTCGACCGGGGAAGAAGCGGCGCATTAAGTACCCACCCACCCTTTAGTCCCGGTGCGTGGCTAGAACCGGGACTAAAGGGGGGGCCTTTAGTCCCGGTTCCAGCCACGCACCGGGACTAAAGGCTTTGGGTGCATTTTCGCATGTAGAGCCTCTAGTCCCAGATGGTGTTCTGGGTCAGGACTAAAGGCCCAAATTTGCGCGCGCTGGGCCTAAGTTGGCGCCTGTTTTTTCAAATATCACAATTTGTAGCTATTAGATTTTTTAAACATTTGAATTATACAGTTTTTGCATACTTATGAATTTGAGAAAATTTTCAACATGAAAAGTTTTTGAATTTGAATAAGTAATCCAAATCTATTTTCTGTTTTATAAAATAATTATTCTAACTAGTGAAACTAATAACCATTTTGCCATTTCCAATTTAAAAATGCATTAACTATTATATTTTGTATCTTTTTAACATAAAAAGTATTTGAATTTGAATAAGTAATCCAAATCTATTTTCTGTTTTATAAAATAATTATTCTAACTAGTGAAACTAATAACCATTTTGCCATTTTCAATTTAAAAATGCATTAACTATTATATTTTGCATATTTTTAACATAAAAAGTATTTGAATTTGAATAAGTAATCCAAATCTATTTTCTGTTTTATAAAATAATTATTCTAAGTAGTGAAACTAATAACCATTCTGCCATTTCCAATTTAAAAATGCATTAACTATTATATTTTGCATATTTTTAACATAAAAAGTATTTGAATTTGAATAAGTAATCCAAATCTATTTTCTGTTTTATAAAATAATTATTCTAATTAGTGAAACTAATAACCATTTTGCCATTTCCAATTTAAAAATGCATTAACTATTATATTTTGCATCTTTTTAACATAAAAAGTATTTGAATAAGTAATCCAAATCTATTTTCTGTTTTATAAAATAATTATTCTAATTAGTGAAACTAATAACCATTTTGCCATTTCCAATTTAAAAATGCATTAAGTATTATATTTTGCATCTTTTTAACATAAGAAGTATTTGAATTTGAATCAGAGATTCAAATCCATTTTCTGTTTTATAAAATAATTATTCTAACTAGTCAAACTATTAACCATTTTGCCATTTTCATGTGATTCCGACGCTCCGGTTTAGGGTTTAGGGTTTAGGGTTTAGGCTTGGTCGTTGCCATAGCACATCCAGACTCATATATGCCGCCTCTCTCCACTCTATCCCATGGCTTTCACCATACCTCTAACCCCAGGGAGGCGGAGATGGAGTCTTTCATGGGCTAGCAGGAAAATATTTTCTGAGGCGGAACTTCCGAAGATGCCATAGGGCGTGTGCACCAAGGGCATCTTCGAGAAATTCCGCCACGGGAGATTTCCAAACCCTTTCCTCCATCCATGGGGATGAAACTCTCCATCCATGTTGGCTTGGTCATTGCCATAGCACATCTACACTCATATCTGCCGCCTCTCTCCACTCTATCCCATGGCTTCCACCATACCTCTAACCCTAGGGAGGCGGAGATGTAGTCTTTCACGGGCTAGTAGGAAAATATTTTCCGAGGCGGAACTTCCGAAGATGCCATAGGGCATGTTCACCAAGGGCATCTTCGAGAAGTTCCGCCACGGGAGATTTCCCAACCCTTTCCTCCATCCATGGGGATGAAACTCTCCATCCATGTGGCTTGTTGAGTTGCTTGCCATGGCGTATCGATGCTCCTTTTATAGGCACGGCGCCGCTTCTACTTTGTCTTCTTCCTCCGACAGGGCGTCGTGTGCTACATCGAGCAGTGCAGTCCACCCACGCGTCCTTATCCTACCGACAGCTTTAGTCCCGGTTTGAGCCCCTACCCGGTACTAAAGGTTACCCACGCGTCCTTATCCCACCGACAGTTTTGTTAGATGACACAAAAACCAACTTTAGTCCCGGTTGCACCCACCAGCTGGTACTAAAGGTTAGCCACCCCCCAGATAAGGCCCTCCCAGATAAGCCTCCCCCAGATAAGGCCCCCCCATCTTTTGTCCCGGTTTGAGCCCCCCGGGATGAAAGTTTCCCGCGCCACTGCGTTCCCGCGCTTTCCACCGGTTCCCACCTCTGTCTTCCCGCCATTTTTTCAGTATATATATGTACGCTTGGCCTCCATTTACATATCACATCTAGACTCATCATTCTCTTCCCATGGCTTCCGTCGTATCTCTAACCACCCTGGAGGCGGAGGCACTTTGCGCCTCGAACCACCCCTGCCCACCGGGCTACCGCGTCCCCACCGGCTGGATGCTGAGCGCCGGAGGCGTGCAGGTCCCTCCTGTCCCTCTAGGTGTGGAGCGCCGGATGGCCATCACGAACCACTACTACCTCGAGCTCACGCCAGAGCAGCGGAGGAATCCCAACTGGCATCCCGACTATTTCCTGACTTGGGAAGCCTTCTTCATCAATCGGCGTGAGAGGACGCTCGCCAGGCACGAGGAGGACGGCCCACCTCCTTCGAACTTCAATGAGGCCGACCATCGGCTGTGGTGGCGCGGCCGGACTCTCCAGAGTGTCATGGCCTACAACACGACCGGCAATAACCCTCGCCTGCGGTACCCTCAAATCCAGCCCATGCGTGCCCAACCTTCAAGGTTCGACTACGGCGACCCCGACGACGACAGCGACGACGGCGCCGACGACTATGATGACTACAGTGGCGCGTATTACAGGGCTAGGCAGGAGCATGAATCAATCACTCCAACCATTAGGCATGTTTCTTAATTTTCTGTTGTGCTATGTATCCTTAGTGTTTGTGGGTTCCTTCTCTTGTGATGGTTCCTTCTCTTTGTGTGATCACCTACCGCGGCTCAGAACGTCTAGTTTGATTGAGCAAGATGTATTACATGAAAGGGGACCTTTATGTCTCAAATAAAAGGTTTAATACATTACATAGATTTATGTCTCAAATAAAAGGTTTAATTACATAGATTTATGTCTCAAATAAAAGGTTTAATACATTATTACACATCACCAACATCTAGTGTTGTGGTTTTCTTCTGCACCGTAGCCATGGAGAATCTTCATCATTTAACAGGATGCTTGGGTCAGTTATCACTTTGAAGGGCGGAATTTCATGAAACTTATTGTCGTGGTGGTGTCACGGCAGATGCCATGGATAGGCTAAAGGTGGGGACTAATACACTCTAGGGGAATCCAGGGAGGGATAGTGGAGTGATTCTCCACACAGATGTTTGTATAGATTTGTCTCCAAGATTACAAGTGCTACTTGAGCTGTATTGGCGAGAGGAGGAAGAAGGAGCTCTCTTACTCTCACCCACAGATCACAACTAAAACCCTAGCCAAAACAGAATAGCAGAAAAACCCAACCCCTTCTATAGAAGCCCTAGCCCCCCTTTTATAGAGGTGGCTCGGTTTCTGCCTAGGGCATACGTGGAGGCATATTCCTAAGAATATGCCTCCTCCCAAAGTGGTAAGCCGACCGGGGTGCTTTTTCCCCCGTGTCACACACGCTTTAGCTACGTGAGCCTCTGCGGTGCCCGCGTCAGCTGACATGGGCGTCGTCACCCCTGTCGGCCATGACCCGGTGGTCCTGCTCTTGTCTGCTTCGCTCATGCAGTGCGTACCGGGCCCTCTTTTTTACTAGCAAGATTCCTTCCTTCTCCTAGAAGCCAAACATGACCCGGATCACAGCTGATCCGGGCACCCCTGTTCCTGCATACAAGTAAACATATACTTCCGACTTACTACTTAAGTCGGTTGAGACTTAGTTAGGCGAACACCCCCTGGTCCGGGTTACTCCGTGATTTGGCCTGTCTTGAGGTGACCCGGCCAGCATCTGCTTTGGCCTTGCCGAACCTCGGCTAACTCGGCCTTTATACCCTGGTGTGAGCCTACCTGGGGTTATCCCCCCAACATTAGTCCCCGAAGCTGGTGCGGTCTTAGCTGCCTTGGCCGCTAAGGCCACATCAGGTTCAATTCTGTGCTCCGGTCGTTATTGTCGAGTTACCTCTTTACCTCGGATTATATGGATTTACGTTCCCTTCGCACATTCAAAGTTTTCACTTGCCGGCCGGGTTACCACTTTGACTCGGATCTCCTTGTTTTACTTTCCCTCCGCACATTCCAAGTTTTCACTTGCCGGCCGGGTTACCACAGTTTCATCCGGGTCTTGTTTCCTTCTCTCGTACGCTAACCCATGTGAAGGGTAATCATTATGTCGTCTTATTTTAAGGGCCTGCACAGTAACCGCCGCAGTAATTGTCAGTAATCACTGTGCGCGGGTCACGTCATGCCTGCCTCCTCGTTTATCGCATCACGGTGTCACGTCATGGGATCTTCTCCGCTCTGTGGCCCTCTGTGTGGCTACCCACTGATTGGTCCGGGCGGGCGATACATGGCCACAGCGTGTGGCCGATCCGTAGGACACGATCCCACTCACCGTCCGAGGGCGTGGTTAAATAGCGGAGGGGCGCATCCCTTCGGATTTTTCTCCTTCTGCGCCCCTCTGCCCATGGCTCTTCTTGTTCGTCTTCCTCGTGACCGCGCCGCCGCCAGTGCTCCAAATAGCAGCGTCGTCGCCGCGCTTTTCCCTCGCATTTCTGCGCCACAGCCACCGTTAAGCAGCTCCTTCGCCACGGGTCCTCGCCAATCCCGGCCTCTGCCCCCCGTCGCCGCTAGCGCCAGCGAGGGCAGCGAAGATCTGATGACTGAAGAGGAGCCCATCGTTGCTGAGCAGGAGATGGAGGAGGACGCCGTAGCGGCGGACCGCGGTGCGTGGGCCGGGTCCTGCGTCTGCGAAGACGACCTGGACTGGCTCTACCGCACCAGGCGCATCCATGTCGGCGTTGCGGCTCGCCTCGCCTCCTCCGAACTAGCCCTCTCACCCAATCCGGGTGAATACGTCGTCTTCTTGTCCCACTTCCAACGGGGCTTCGGGCTGCTGCTGAGCGATTTTTTCCGGGACTGGCTCAATACGTACCAGCTCCAGCCGCACCATCTTCCAGCCAACGCCATCACTTCTCTGTTTGCCTTTGCTTCTACGATCGAAGGCTACGCCATACTATGGCCCACGAAGGAGCTATGGATCCGGTTCTTCGGCCTTCGTCACAATGTCATCCCCAACATCCACGTTGATCCGGAGGACAAACGGCTCACTCAATTCGGAGCGGCTTCCATTTCACCCCGGAGGTTTTCTGTTTTCCCCCGGGTCACTGGGTTAGAGTCCTGCAAAGGATGGGCCCGGACCTTCTTCTATGTCCGGAATACGGGCACTGAAGACTTGATCCGGTTGCTCCCCTATACTCCGGGTCCACCTAACCCGGATCTGTGGGATGAGATCCCCAAGAAGCCCACTGCCTTGGCCAATCAAGTCAACAAGATGTACGCGGAGCTGAAGAAGCTCGGGCTGCGCAATGAGGATGCCATGATCACTTTCGTGCGCAAGCGGATTTCCCCCTCCAGAAGCGCACCCACAAGGTGTGCCACATGAGCTTCGGCCGCGACCCCAACTGGACCTCATCCTTCGAGCTGAGCAACACGGAGATCTATCGCCGGGTTAAGGCTCTTTTCACCACCCACAAGGACTTCTCCTCCGAGTGGACTTGGGGAATGCAGCATTACTGCCGCGATAGGCTTCCTCCCGTGGTAAGTTTCATGTTGCGAACTTACCCCGGTCCAATTATATGTCTGTTAATGTTGCAGTTTTGACTCTTTTGTTCATTCCTTTCCTCAGCAATTCCTTCAGTAGACCATCGAGGACGGCACCGATCCGAGCCTTAAGTGGGCTCCGGACCAGGAGACTCCGGATGAGGAGCCGGACCAGGAGATGTTCCTCCCGATGACTGACGCCACGAAACGACCCACGGGTAAATCCTCTTCCATTAGAGATTGGCCCGATGATGAAGATGACTCGGATGTCGAGGTGATTGAACCCGTTGAGGCTGTCCCCCTTTCTTTTGCTTTTCCGCCATCAGCTCACCCCGGTGGTCACATCCACAAGGATCCTCCCCTCGCTATGGGCGAACCTGTTCCGATGGCTCCGAAGAAGAAGCACGGGGCTGCTTCAAGTTCGTCCTCCGGACCTTCTCAGCCCGCTAAAAGGCGAAAGAAGTCTGGGGACAAGACTGCCTCCAAGCCAGCAGGCAAGGCCCCAGCACGAAGGGCTCGGAAACCCAAGGAGGCCCAAACCTCGGATGCATAAGTTGTTTGGCCTTTTGTAACTTGCTTTCCCTTGCATCGTTGTGATTTCTCTTCTAACATTATTCTCTTTTGCAGGGCTTCGGTGGAGGTCCCTCAAAATGGATCGAGCATCTCTTCACCTCTCCGACCTAGCCCTTCTCCCCGTCACGACGACGAGTCACGTCCGCCGAGCCCTATTCCAGAGGGTTCTGTGGCCGCTCCGGGTTCTGCTCCACCTCGGCAAGAGGGGGCAACCTTGGAGCGGGGGAGATCGGCCCAGCCGAGGCGACGACATCCACCACTTCGGCATCGCCGCGACCAGCATCCACTGAAGCAACCTCGGCTTCAGCACCAGTACCAACAACCAGACCCGTACCAACACCAACTCCGGCATCAGCACCAACTCCGGCTGCAAAAACATCAGCAGCAGCACCAAGTCCAGCACCAAGAGCACCAGCGTCTAGCTCCTCTGCCTCGTCCGAGTCTTCTCAACCTCGGCGAGGAACCACTCCGGCCGCTCCTAAGGGGAAATCCGCTGCGACGGATTCCTCTTCCTAGCAAGCCAAGGACAAGAAGGCTTCGGACACTACCAAGCCACCATCTGTCGAAGCCGGGCAGTGTACCCTCGTGTCAATGCTTCCCAAGAAAGCACCAGCAGCGAAAGACGCGCCTGCCGAGCCAACTGACGCACAGCAAATGGTTATGCACACCAGCCTAGCCCTTGCCTTGATCGAAAGGAAAGAAGCGCATGCGAAGGGCTTGGTGGCGCCCCATATGCCCAGCGGTGAACGGTACCCTCCGAGCTTAATTGAATTCGTCATGAATTGGAATAAGGCAGAGGTGGTTCAAGACACTGATCTTCCAGAGAAGTTCGGCCCTGCCGAGTTTTCCGCTCAGATGAACACAGCCGCAAAGGCAATTAACCTCGCTGGGCGAATGATGGAGGTACGTCGCTTCCCCTTTACAAGTTGTAGATAATAATCATTAGTCCCCAAGCCTCCGGGGGAGTAACTTGTTACTCCGCCGGATGCTCTTTAGAAAATTAACGTAGCTCCATGAGAACTTCGAATATGCACACACCTAGAGCCGGGTTAAGTTCCACTTGGCCCATATTTTAGTACACTTCGAATATGCACACACCTAGAGCCGGGTTAAGTTCCACTTGGCCCGGATTTTAGTACACTTCGAATATGCATCAAGCTAACTTGTGTTTCTGTATCCCTTTCAGGTGACCACCAATCGCCGGAGTGCGGAATTCCAACGCTTGCTGGATACCCACAAGATGCTACGCGCCAAGCAGGCCGCACTTATCGCGGAATACGAGAAGAGGGGTAAATTTCTTCCTTATCACTTCTTCCTTTTTCTTCATCTTCCTTTGCCGGACTAATCTCATCATTCGGTTTCCGCAGCTGGGGTGGAGGCCGAGAACATTATTATGCGAAAAAATCTGGAACAGATCAAGGGTAAGTCATTTCTGTCCGACCTTGTCGTGCTTTCTACTTCTTTTTTTCTTGGCTCGGCCAACATTCATACCTCGGCTCTGCCAGGCCAACACACTATTTCAGCATCGCTTGAAGATAGTGTGCCCGTGCCTGATATGATGCTGCATTTTCTCGAACAAGCAGGGTAGCACCAAGCCGAGCTTAAGAAGAAAGATGACGAGCTCACCCTCCTCCGGACCAAGGACGATGAGATTTCTAGGCTCAAGGCTGAGATGGAGAAGATGAAGGCCCAGCACCAATCCAAACTTCAAAAGGCTGGCCAGAATTTCATAGAAGAGCGCGAGCGCCTCAACCTCCAGATCGCCAAGGACCAGGATCTTCTCAAGGAGTCTGGCATCCAGCTTGGGTCAGCGAACGCTGAGCTTGAGCAGCTCCGGAAGAGACGTGATGAGTGCACGAAGGAGTTGACCCGGATCCTCAGTCATATATCACGTAAGTTTCTTTCCCTTTTCCGACCTACTTCTCCGGGTTACTTCATATGTCTTTTCTTGACCTTTCTCCTTTGTCTCGTTTCCAGGCAAATTTCCATAGGGCACTCCTATTGCGAGCGTAGCAGTTGCCAACTTCCGCCGACAAAGGGGTACTCCGGCCACTTCTGATAGTGAAGGGATTCATTATGACCTGGAGGACCTGTTGGTCAGCTTATCATCTCGCGTGGAGCTCACCAAGAATTACGGCAAGGACATCCTCGGCGCTGCAGCTCGTATCTTCAACACTTTCTGGCCCATCGAAGAAGCCCCGGAGACCACCGCACTTCTCATTGAGAAGTTAATGGAAAGAGACTCAACTTGACCTCTGGAGAGAGTCCGCTGGACGTGCCGCAGCTGATGCCATCCTTCACCACATACTCATGTGGTACGAGAAGATTGATCTCAACCTCCTGACACGTCTGCGCACAGGATCCATATGGACCAATGACCCGGAGTGGGTAGCTCGGCGCTAGGCTTGTGCCTATAGCCTCATTGAATACGCTCCCATTCATGAATGGGTTGAGGGGCCGAGCTTCCTGGAAGCCACTGGAGATGAAGAGGTTGAGCACGGTGAAGATGGCTCGGATGATGAAGGAGAAGATGATGCCTCTGATATTGAGGGCAGCGAGGACGATGCCGGACTTCCTCCTCCTGCTGCTCCTTGAGCGAAAACACTTAAAAATTTATCAGATCCCCGGTATGCCAGGTGGAGTTGTATTCCAAACACATGTGATATTTTGCTACTAAGTTCTTATCCCGGATTGACTTGGGCGTAGTCCCCGAGTTTCTTTTTCTTGTTCGTTCAATCTCTTGGCTCGGTTCATGTCTACCTTGATTCGGTTTTATGACTTACGAATCGAGCTTCAAAAATTGTCTTAACAATACTGGGAAACTTTTAGACTTAGCACCAAAATAAAACTGCATAATAACTTGAAAATAAATGCAGGGTTAGTTCGAAAAACAAACGTCGGCTCGAATAAATTCTTCTCCTTAGTCGTTTTTCATGTGCTACGCAATTCCAAACTTGTTCTCTTGCTTGCCATGAAGCCAATTCTTGTTGGACAGCAGCAAGTCGAAGAGTTGGGTTCTTGGTGCTCGCACACTACTAATCCGAGTTAAGTAGAATAACTTATTCCAGCTGACGCGCAAAAAACAACAAACATTATTAAGGCAGTCCCCGAGTTACTGCTCGAGGTGCCAACATTTCATTGATAAGCTCATTGCCGACATACATACCGATATATGAGATAACTCGGATACATAGACTTCTTAGCTAAGTGTAGAAAGGACGAAGTAGAGCTATATTCCATGGTCTCTTGGATTCCTCTCCGGACCTGTCCGCCTTGTTCTTTTCCTGTGGCTTTGCATCTATAAGATAGTAAGAATCATTGTGCAATGCTTTGCTCACGATGAACGGCCCTTCCCATGGGGGGGATAACTTATGCATGCCCGTAGTACGTTGTACCAACCGGAGCACCAGATCGCCTTCCCAAAAGACCCGGGGGTACACTTTCCGGCCATGATAACGTCGGAGATTTTGCTGATATATGGCGGATCTGGACAGTGTTAGTTCTCTCGCTTCTTCCAGCAGATCAACATCATTTTGCCGGGCTTCTTGCACTTCGGCTTCTGTGTATTGGGTGACCCTAGGTGAATCATGCTCTATGTCGGCTGGTAATACAACTTCTGCCCCATATACCAGAAAGAACGGCGTATAGCCTGTTGATCGATTTGGAGTTGTTCTTAAACTCCACAGTACCGCTGGTAGTTCTTCTATCCAGCACCCCGCTGATCTTTGCAGCGGCTCAATGAGCCGGGGTTTTATCCCGGATAATAATAATCCGTTGGATCTTTCCACTTGCCCATTTGATGCGGGGTGGGCTAACGAGGCTACGTCCAGCCGGATCCTCTTATCCCGGCAGAAACGAGCAAATGCTCCTTCCACAAAATTTGTGCCATTATTAGTTATGATACTGTGAGGATAACCGTACCTCAAGATGATATCTTTGAGAAACGTTACGGTCGTAGCTCCATCACATTTTCTTATAGGCTTTACCTCAATCCAATTCGTAAACTTGTCCACCATTACCAGAATGTGAGTCATATTTCCCCTTGCTGGTTTGAACGGGCCAACCATATCCAAGCACCATACGGCAAATGGCCAAGTGATTGGTATGGTCTTGAGTTCCGACATTGGCATATGTGTCTTGGTAGCGTACCTCTGACAACCATTACATTTTCTCACCAGATCTTCCGCTTGCTCTAAGGCATTTGGCCAGTAGAATCCGTGCCAGAAAGCTTTTGCTACCAAAGCTTGGGATGAGGCATGATGCCCGCATTCCCCCTGATGTATATCTTGGATGATTTCAAGCCCTTCTTCCGAGTCAACACATCGCTGGAGAACATTGGTCACACTCCTCTTGTATAGTTCGGAATTGATGATCGTGTAGGCCTTTGCCCTCCTCTGTGTTTGCCTGGACAACACCTCCTCAGTGGGTAACGTTCCATCTTTTAGGAATTGAAATATAGGTAGTGCCCAAGCTGGTATTGTTCGCACAGGGAATACATCCTCGTCTATCTCCATCTGATCCACCGGCATAACTTCAACCGGATCACGTTGAGCAGTCCCCGGGTCTTGCGAAGCAGTCCCCGGATTTCGCGCACCACTTCCTGTGTCAACGTCCATGGGCACAGCTCCGGATTCGGTGTCCTCCGGGACATAGATTGACTCGGATTCTAGGGATGGCCTGATGGATGGTTTCCTGAGGTGCTCTAGTGCTACACCCGGTGGAATTGCTTGTCGGGTTGACCCGAGCTTCGACAGTATGTCGGCAGCCTCATTTTCCACCTGGGGTACATGATGAAATTCGCATCCCTCAAAGTAACCAGATATCATCTGCACATGAAATCTGTACAGTGCCATGTTCGGATCCAGGGCGTCCCACACTCCCGATACTTGATGTACCACCAAATCTGAGTCGCCAAAGCATATGATCCGACGTATCCCAATCTCTTTTGCTACCTTGAGCCCATGCACAAGTGCTTCATACTCAGCGACATTGTTTGATGCCGTGAAATGGATCTGCAGCACATATTTAAACTGGTCCTTTTTTGGCGACATGAGTACAACTCCGGCACCTAGCCCGGTTTTGGTTTTTGATCCGTCAAAGTGCATTCGCCAATAGTTCGGATCTGGAAATGGCGGTTCGTATTGTACCTCGGCCCAATCCACAAAAAAGTCCGCCACAGCTTGAGATTTGATGGCTTCTCTTCGGTCATATTGCGGAGCATAAGGAGCTAGTTCAATTGCCCATTTTGCAATTCTGCCGCTCGCATCCTTGTTACTCATTATCTCGGATATGGGGGCCTCACATATGATCCGGATGGGATGCTCCTCAAAGTAGTGCTTCAGTTTCTTAGCGGCCATATACACGCCATATGCCACCTTTTGATAATGTGGATAGTTCTGCTTTGAGGCTGACAACACCTCGCTCAAGTAATACACTGGCCTTTGCACCAACTTACCTTCCTCTTCGCGCTCCACCACTATCACTGCACTTACAACTCGGTTGGTTGCGGCTATATAGAGCAACATTGGCTCCTTTGATAGTGGTGAGGCTAGCACTGGTGTCGTGGCTAACATCTTCTTCAGGTGGGTAAAGGCTTCATTGGCCTACGGTGTCCAAACGAACTTATCCGACTTTTTCATGAGTTGGTAAAGAGGCAATGCCTTCTCTCCCAACCGGCATACAAACCGACTTAACGAGGCCAGGCAACCTGTGAACTTCTGGACATCGTTAAGACACTTCGGCAGTTCCATTCGTTCGATGGCCCGGATTTTGGTTGGATTAACCTCGATACCTCGGCTGGAAACAAGAAAACCGAGCAATTTTCCAGCCAGGACACCGAAGCTGCATTTTTCCGGGTTAAGTTTCATCCGGAACCTCCTTAGGTTTGCAAACGTTTGCCTGATATCGTCAAGGAGCGTTTTGCTTTCCTTGGTCTTGATAACCACATCATCCACATACACCTGTACATTTTGACCTATTTGGTCGTGCAAACATTTTTGCATACATCTTTGGTACGTTGCCCCTGCATTACGTAAACCAAACGGCATGGTGCGATAGCAATAAGCCCCATACGGGGTAATAAATGAAGTCTTTATTTCATCATCCGGATTCAGAGGTATCTGGTGGAAACCAGAATATGCATCAATGAATGACAACAGTTCACATCCAACAGTTGAGTCTATGACCTGATCTATTCTTGGAGCGGAAATGGATCTTTTGGACACGCCTTGTTCAGGTTCGTGTAATCAATACACATGCGCCAAACCACTGCCACGTTCGGGTCATCCTTCTTCTTCTCCACCAGCACCGGATTAGACAGCCAATCCGGGTAAAGAACTTCCATGATAAATCTTGCAGCTAGCGACCGAGCTATCTCATCCCCAATGCATTTCCTCCTATCTTCGGCGAAGCGGCGGAGAGGTTGCTTCACCGGCTTAGCTCCAGGTCTCACATTCAAAGAGTGCTCGGCCAACTCCCTCGGTGCACCTTGCAAGTCCTGTGTGGACCAAGCAAAAATGTCCCGATTCTCACGGAGGAAGCTGACGAGCTCGCTTTCCTATTTATCACTTAACCCGGCACCAATTGTTACGGTGCGCTCTGGGAACATGTTATCAACAGGAACCTTCTTGGTATCTTTCGTGGCTTGAAAGGAGACAGATCCATGCGGGTTACTCAGCGCCGGCATATACTGCTGTGCGGACTGAGCCAAAGCTGCCACTTCTTGAATTTTCCTTTTTTCCTGCGCGATCACAAATGACTCGGCTAAGCTCGACCCGGCCGACGCACACTCCATCGAACGTCGGAAATCCCCTGCAATGGTTATCACCCCGTTTGGTCCAGGAAACTTCATCTTCAAGTAGCTAATATGACAACTTGCCATGAACTTGTTCAGCGCTAGCCTTCCGAGTAACGCATGATACGCACTCTCTAAGTTCACCACTTCGAACTCCAGATTTTCAGTTCGGCAGTTGTCCCTCGTGCCGAACAAGACGTCAACCCGGACCTTGCCTATGGGCTCACAAGAGATGCCGGGCACAATGCCATGGAAAGTTGTCCTCGTGGCCTGCAGCATGTTCTCCGAGATGCCCAACTTGCGCATTGTGTTCGCATACATGATGTTAATGCTGCTGCCATTGTCGATCAGTACCTTTGAGATCCTAACATTAATTCTAGGCCCAATGAACGTCAGGTCCAGCACCAATGCATATGAACCAGGGCTTGGCATAAGCTTGGGATGATCCTTTATGCTCCAGGTGATTTCCTGGTCCGACCAAGGCATGAACCTCGTTACTGTCGGCATCACCGTATTCACCTCCATATGCCTATGCTGTAAGCTTTTTCTGTCAGTTTCCTCAGTGGTGAACACACAGTAGCTCTGATGATGCTCCCTGTACTCGTTTCTCCCCTCATTTCCGGGGTACCTCTGATCCGGCTGATGCTGATTTTCTACCTGATGCACTGCATCCCTTCTCTCATTGTTATCATACCTCGGCGGAGGGGGAGGCAACATTAGCTGTTGCGTGTTCGCTCCGGACAGTAGTTGCTGCCGGGGTAACTCCTGCCGAGGCTGATCATTCCGGGGTGCCTGAGCATTCCCCGAACCACCTTGTTCAATCTTGCGCATCCACTCACATTGCCTCGTCGTATTACCCGCTGGGTTGTTCGGATTTGGTGTATGAAACTTACACGGCTGGTCCAACATCAACTCATAAGTATACCTCGGACGGTCTTTCCTTTCTTGCCACTACTTCTTTTGCTCTGGTGTACAAGTTTTCTTGCCCTCGTTTCTTGGAGTCCATTGCCCTCCAGTTTTCTGGCGCTGATTGCTCCCTGCTCCGGGTTGATCTTGATTCACAGCTGCAACTTGCTGCGAACTGTATCGGTGGTCCGGTCTATCATCTCTCCTTTTTCCTCTGTAGTCATTCCTTCGGGATGATCCGGCTCCATCCCTCTGATAGTACTCATCGCTTGACTCGTTTGACGCGAGCCTAGGTTGAGTTGGATCACCCAAAGCATACGAATCTGCAATCCAGATCATTTCTGCCAACGTAGTTGGCATTTTCCTTTACAACTTCATTCACAGCTCGCTTGCATATCTGCACCCCTGTGCAAACCACGCTATGGCATGTGATTCTATCACGCCCTCACACAAGTTTCTCACGGTACACCACCGGGTTAAGAACTCCCGGTCTGTCTCATTAGGTCTTTGCTTGCACATAGCCAGGGTCTGCGGCCTATTTGGCCTCTGATATGTACTCGAGAAATTGCTGATGAACATTTCCTCAAAGTCTATCCAACCATACTCTTGTCGGGCCTTCCAACATCTGGGATACATATCGTACTTCCCATCTCAATTTGCCAGTGGCAATTTTCACGGCTGTAGCATAGTTTATCAGCCAATCCTCCGGCTTGGTACTGCCGTCATATGTCTTCGTGCCCCTGGGTAACTGGAAGTTGGGTACTGGTGGCTCTTTCATGATCCGGGGTCCAAAACAGGCAGGACCCGGTGGACCTTGACATTCGATCTGTTCCGACCTATACAGTCGATCCAGTTTCAACCTGGCATCATCCGGCATCAAATCCCTGCTTCCCAATCTCGACCCTATCACATGATAGTCCGTTCTTGGGTATCCCGCGTTTGCCATATCGGAATCACCGTCGTTGTACCGGTTTTGCTCTTGTGGCGCACCTTTCTGTTGCATACCTCGGCCGGCACTTTTCTCTTGCCTTGGTATATTCCGCTGCTGTGGTTGTCCTGCTCCAGCCGAGTTTCACTGTCCGGCATTGCCGTTGACAATGTTCCCTTGACCGGCATTGCCTTGATCGCGGTTCCCTCGGCCAGCTTCACCTCGGCTCACACTCCGTTGATCATCATTTTTCTGCGCTTCTTTTCCTTTCCCTGCCTGCGTTGGGTCATACGGGACGATCTGTCTGTTCCGTCTGGGCGAGGTTACTACCTCCTCTCTCCTTGGACCACCATGAGGGGACGATGCGGCTCCAGCGGATTTCTACGGGTTACCCATTGCCGAATGGACGATCTTGGAGGCTCCAGCTCTCTCCAGGTTTGCTCTGCGTAGTTCCTCGTTTTGCCTATTTGCAATCCGAACCAGCTCGTTAACCCTATCTTGTTGTCCCTGTCGGGCTTCACCCGTCAGACCCTCTAACTCGGACGCAGCTGCATCCGCTGCTCTGAGGTTCTTGGCCGGGGTACTATACCTCGGCAGCCCCACGGACAAGCAGTTTTCTGATTCCTCAACTCCATTATCACCTTCTCTGTTCATCTCACTCATGAGATTTCTCCCGTTTACCTTTACCGCCTCAACTTTGTTTGCTTTCGCATACTCACGCAGCGTCATGTTCAACGTCTGCTGAGCTGCGGCTATTTTCTTTGCGCCCTCTAGTATCTTTTGCCTAGTTTCTTCCAGCTCGGCCTGCGCTCGAGCCGGATCTACCGCTGCTACTACAGGGTTTGCCAAGCTGTCCATTGCCTCTCTCAACACATTTTCCGACCTCTCTAGCGGAGGACCCCTAGCTTTCCTTGGTGCCTTAGGCGTTACCTCCGGATCTGGCGCTGGATCCTTGCTTGCGCCCGCACCAGGCGCAGTCATCATCACTTCTCCGCGGTCCGGGGAGCGAGCGATACGCGCCCCGCGAGCCACAGTGAGGGGTGGTTCCCCTGCTTCGATGACGTGGCGTGGATGAATGCAAGACACGTCCACCGCAACGTAGACCTTGTGCGTGCCGAGCTTGACGAAGAGGCTGTTGCGCGGAAGAGTACGCGTGCCAAAGCAGCCTGCATTGTCGCTGACGAAATCCAGCGCTCCAAAGCGTTGAACGAGCCCGGAGACGATGCGTTCGCCGGTGGCGATGAGGTTTCCTGTTCGGATCTTGACCCCTGCTAGCGCCGCTAGCCCCACGGTGGGCGCCAACTGTCGTGGTGGTGTCACAGCAGATGCCATGGATAGGCTAAAGGTGGGGACTAATACACGCTAGGGGAATCCAGGGAGGGATAGTGGAGTGATTCTCCACACAGATGTTTGTATAGATTTGTCTCCAAGATTACAAGTGCTCCTTGAGCTGTATTGGCGAGAGGAGGAAGAAGGAGCTCTCTTACTCTCACCCACAGATCAGCACTAAAACCCTAGCCAAAATAGAATAGCAGAAAAACCCAACCCCTTCTACAGAAGCCCCAGCCCCCCTTTTATAGAGGTGGCTCGGTTTCTGCCTAGGGCATACGTGGAGGCATATTCCTAAGAATATGCCTCCTCCCAAAGTGGTAAGCCGACCGGGGTGCTTTTTCCCCCGCGTCACACACGCTTTAGCTACGTGAGCCTCTGCGGCGCCCGTGTCAGCCGACATGGGCGTCGTCACCCCTGTCGGTCATGACCCGGTGGTCCTGCTCTTGTCTACTTCGCTCATGCAGTGCGTACCGGGCCTTCTTTTTGACCAGCAAGATTCCTTCCTTCTCCTAGAAGCCAAACATGACCCGGATCACAGCTGATCCGGGCACCCCTGTTCCTGCATACAAGTAAACATATACTTCCGACTTACTACTTAAGTCGGTTGAGACTTAGTTAGGCGAACACCCCCTGGTCCGGGTTACTCCGTGATTCGGCCTGCCTTGAGATGACCCGGCCAGCATCTGCTTTGGCCTTGCCGAACCTCGGCTAACTCGGCCTTTATACCCCGGCGTGACCCTGCCCGGGGGTATCCCCCCAACACTTATTGTAATCTTCTGACATGTCTGTCTTGTCATCCACTCCCACGATGTTTCTTTTCCCTGAAAGAACTATGTGGCGCTTTGGCTCATCGTATTCTGTACTCTTTTGCTTATCTTTCCTTTTTCTCGGTTTGGTAGACATGTCCTTCACATAGAAAACCTGAGCCACATTGTTGGCTAGGACGAATGGTTCATCCATGTACGCAAGATTGTTGAGATCCACTGTTGTCATGCCGTACTTTTCGTCTACATGCACCCCGCCTCCTGTCATCTTGACCCATTTGCACCGAAACAAAGGGACCTTAAAAGTAGGTCCATAGTCAAGTTCCCATATCTCCTCTATGTACCCATAATATGTGTCAATCTGCCCATTGTCATCTGTTGCATCAAAGCGGACACCACTGTTTTGGTTGGTGCTCTTTTTATCTTGGGCGATCGTGTAAAATATATTGCCATTTATCTCGTACCCTTTGAAAGTACATATAGTCGAAGATGGTAACCTGGCCAACGAGTACAACTCATCTCCAACAGTGGTGTTATTCATGAGATGTGTCTGCAACCAATTGCCAAAATACTTCTCGTGTTCCCCTTTAATCAAGGTTTCAGGCTTCCCCGGGTTTTCGGAGCGTAGAATATTCTTGTGTTTCTCGATATATGGAGCCACCATGGTGAAATTGTGTAGAACTGTGTAGTGTGCTTGAGTGAAAGAATGCCCGTCCCTACATACCATTGATTTCCTTCCTAGTGTGCCTTTTCCAGTCATCCTCCCCTCATACCGAGATTCAGGAACACCAATCGGCTTAAGGTCAGGAAGAAAGTCAACATAAAACTCAATGACCTCCTCTGTTCCATAGCCCTTGGAGATGCTTCCTTCTGGCCTAGCACGGTTATGAACATATTTCTTTAAGACTCCCATGAACTTCTTGAAGGGGAACATATTGTGTAGAAACACTGGACCGAGAATTCTAATCTCTTCGACTAGGTGAACTAGGAGGTGCGTCATAATATTGAAGAAGGATGGCGGGAACAACAACTCGAAGCTGACCAGACATTGGACCACATCAATATGTAATCCTGATAGACTTTCTCGATCGATTACCTTCTGAGAAATTGCATTGAGGAATGAACATACCTTCACAATGGCTAGTCGAACATTTTCTGGTAGAATTCCCCTCAATGCAACCAGAAGCAATTGCGTCATAAGCACATGGCAGTCATGAGACTTTAGGTTTTGAAATTTTTTATCTTTCATATTTACTATTCCCTTTATATTCGACGAGAAGCCAGACGGGACCTTAATACTGAAAAGGACTTCAAAAAAGATTTCCTTCTCTTCTTTGGTAAGAGCGTAGCTGGCAAGCCCTTGAAACTGCCCTGGATGCTTGTCGTCTCGTCCTTTATGATGTTCCTGGTCCTCCCGTGCTGTCGGGGTATCTTGTGACTTCCCATACAAGCCCAGGAAGCCTAGAATATTCACGCAAAGATTATTCGTCAGGTGCATCACGTCGATTGCAGAGCGGACCTCATGCACTTTCTAATAGGGTAGCTCCCAAAATATAGATTTCTTCTTCCACATGGGTGCGTGTCCGGTAATGGGGTCTTTCGGAACAGGTTGTCCTCCAGGACCCTTTCTAAAGATTACATCCAAATCCTTGACCATACCAAATACATCAGCACCACTACGCGGGACAGGCTTCATCCGGGTTTCTGCCTTGCCATTGAAATGCTTGCCTTTCTTCTTTAAGGGATGACTGGGCGGAAGAAAACGATGATTGTACGGGTACACATTCTTTCTACATTTATCCAGATATATACTTTCAGTCTCATCTAAACAGTGCGTGCATGCATTGTATCCTTTGTTCGTCTGTCCTGAAATGTTACTAAGAGCATGCCAATCATTGATGATTACGAACAGCAATGCTTGTAGGTCAAATTCCTGCTGTTTGTGCTCATCCCACACACGTACACCTGGTTTGGCCCACAACTGTAGAAGTTCATCAACTAATGGCCTTAGGTACACATCAATGTCGTTGCCGGGTTCTTCGGGCCTTGGATGAGCACTGGCATCATAATGAACTTCCGCTTCATGCACAACCAAGGAGGAAGGTTGTAGATACATAGTCACGGGCCAGGTGCTGTGACTGCAGTTCTGCTCCTCAAAAGGATTCATGCCATCGGCACTTAGACCAAACCATAAGTTCCTTGCATCACCAGAAAAGTCCGGGAAGTCTCTCTCGATTTTTCTCCACTGCCGACCATCAGCAGGGTGCCTCAACATCCTGTCTTTCTTACGGTCTTCCATGTGCCATCGCAACAACTTGGCATGCTCTTTATTTCTGAACAAACGTTTCAACTGTGGTATTATAGGAGCATACCACATCACCTTGGCATGAACCCTCTTCCTGGGTTGCTCGCCCTCAACATCACCGGGGTCATCTTTTCTGATCTTATACCGCAATGCAGTGCATACCGGGCATTTATCCATATTCTCGTACTTCTCACTGCGGTAGAGGATGCAGTCATTAGGGCATGCATGTATCTTCTGCACGTCTAATCCTAGAGGGCAGACAAGTTTCTTTGCTTCGTACGTACTGGAGGGCAATTGGTTATTTCTTGGAAGCAGCTTCTTCATTATTACCAGCAACTTTTCAAATCCCGAGTCAGTCATACCGGTCTCTGCCTTCCACTTCAACAATTCTAGTGTGCTACCCAGCTTCTTCTGGCCATCTTCACAAGTTGGATACAGCAATGTGTTGTGGTCCTGTAACATCTGCTCGAACTGCAACCTCTCCTTTTCTGTGTCGCAGTCTCGCCTTGCATCACTAATGACCCGACCAAAATCATCAACGGGCTCATCTGGTTCCCGTTCTTCACCCCCTTCTTTTTCATTATCTTCAACTGCGGTATCATCGTATTCAGGGAACATAGATCGGTAGTTGTCATCATCGTTCTCTTCTTCATCGCCGTCTTCCATCATAACCCTCTTTCTCCGTGCTTGGTCCAAACATTATAGCCAGACATGAAACCGGACCGAAGCAGGTGGCTCTGAATGACTCTTGAGGAAGTGTGAGCCTGCTCATTCCGACATTCAACACATGGACAACACATAAAACCATCCCGCCGCTTGTTCGCCTCGGCCACAAGGCGAAAAGAACGCACGCCTTCTCTGTAAGCGTCAGAGCGTCGGTCACCATACATCCATGGGTGGCTCATATGCATCATACAACCATGCATATATATCAAACGCAATCACGATGCTTAAATTAGTACCGCGCAGTCAAAACGAGAAAATAGTTGCTACCCTTTTAGGACACTTCAAAACAAAGAGGAGAAACCTTAAGTGTCGCTCTGGCAGCTCATATCATATTTTGTCTTGTGTGAACTCAAGTGGCATCGCTCTAATAGGCATTTCACCAAACACCTCTAGTGCATACGAAGAAAAAAAGTTAGCACAAAGTTATACCCACCTCTCACATAGGAAAAAAACAGGAGAGAGTGGACTGGGTGCATATATATAGGGCCAGGCCATTAGTCTCGGTTTGAGATACAAACCGGGACTAAAGGTTCTGCGCGCCGGCCCAGACCCATTTGTCCCAGTTTGTATCTCAAACCGGGACTAATGGTTCCTTACGAACCGGACATAGTGCCTCGGCCTCCTCGGGCCGTCTGGTTCGGACCATTAGTCCCGGCCCCAGCCATGGCCGGGACTAATGGCGAACCAAAGGCCCATTTTTTACTAGTGGTTGCACTCATTTCTTTGCTCACCAACGTTGCATTACCAACTGACAGTGTCGTCTATAGGTCAGGCATATTTGGGAGTTTGCTTATTAATGTTTAAGCCTACAGCAAAATAAGTAATCGAGATCGGTGACAAGAGATATGAGATCATAGATCGGAGATCGATGGTAGAAGATCATAGATCTGAGATCGATGACAGAAGTGTAATTCATGGGAGCCTGACACAATGAAGTCTATTAAACGGGCAAGTGTCTAGCAAGGCATATTTTGGTGTTCGTTTCAGGTTGCAGGGGTCAAGGATGCCGACAAATTTAGGACTTCATTTTTATCAATGCATCAGCCCTATTGCAGGGGTCAAAGATGCCGACAAATTTAGGACTTCATTTTTATCAATGCATCAGCCTACCGACACTGTATTCCTGACAGTCTGACATATAAGGGTGTCTTTTTCTCAATGTTTATGCCTACCCAATAAGATTTGAGATCAATGCTAGAAGATTAAAAACGGATAACTATGACAGAGGTTTAATTACAGTTTTTTTAAATGGGTAGCGGAGCCCCGGTCTCTGCATCAAACGATGCAGACAACCTTTATTCCATATTGTTTGGCCAAAACCATTACAAAGATCATACAAACCGGAACCACCAAAGCAAAATACTGAGCAAAAAGATAACTGTATCGTCAGCTCCCCAACGAGATCTATCAAACCCCTATCTATTGGTTTCGACCCCGCCTCATGGTCACCCCCACACCGTTGCCACTCGCCAAGAAAAGCTGGAGTGCCTTGGCACGGCGGCACGAACTCAAGCAAAATGAGCCCTAAAACCGCACAACATATCCACAGAGCTGCGCCCACGCACACGCTCTGGATGTCGCCGCCTTAATAATCTCCCGCCAACCCGTCGTCAGCATGTAGATCGATGCGTAGACCCTCGCCAGACCAGCCACCGATACCACATCGGTGCCAAGCAGCCCCATCCCGCGCGCTACCCGCTCCACCCCTCCTGTCGCTTCCATCCAACGCTGCTCCACAAGTGATGCTCCCAGGAGAGAACACGATACCGACACCACGGCACCGCTATCGCCCGACCCGAAGATTTTAGGGTTTCCCCATGAGTAGCACGAGTGAGGTCGACAGAAGGTGCACGGCGATGCCTTCATCAAGGTAACGGCGTGATAACGCCGCCATCGCCTGCCAATGGCTCGGTTTTCACCGGCACCTAGGTCTCCCCGCCTCGCTACTGGGACTGGAAGACGGATCGCGAGATCTTCCAATCCATCCGCAGGCCGACCACCTTCGACGGAGAAGATGGCCACCTCCACCAAACCCACGGTCTTCGCCCCGGGTGCCCTCATCATGCAAAGTAGGCCGTAGAAGATCTCCGGATGACACCAGCCAACGTCGAGGAGGCGAAGATGACCGATCTAGGAACCCTAGATCTTGCCACCACCAGCAGCCTCGCCGCCTAGGGACCGTTGTCGTCAGAGCTCACCAACCACCGCCCACCCGCCATCACTGCTACAGATCCACTGGAGCGCCGCCGCCGTTGCCTGGATCTCAAGCTGCTGCCGCCATGGAAACGACACGCGCGAAGGCTCGGGCCCCGCCGCCGCCTCGCCACTGGAGATTTGTCCAGCGACGGATCCGGCGGTGGCGGAGAGGAGGAGGCGTGCGGGAGGGGGTGGCTGGTCGGGGGCACGGGTGGCGACCCGGTGCGGCGGCGGCGGCACCGCACGGGGTCGGGAGGAGGAGGGGAACTGATTAATTACAGATAAGCTTGACACAAAAATTCTTACTCCTCCGATCCAAATTAATTGACTTGATTTTGTTTAGATTCAGATGTATCTAACACTAAAAAATACGTAGATACATCCAAATGTAGACAAATATGAGTAAACTTATTTGGCTCGGAGGGAGTATTAAACTAGCAAGTCTACTTATGTTTCCTGCAAATATCAGAGAGCACAGATGATTAAGATAATCAATTACCCACAAGCCTAACACGATGACCAAGTGGTTTGACATATATACATAGAAATTCATTCAAAGTTGCTATATGCAGGCTGACAACGTTCTTTTGTAAGATACTTAGGAGTTTGTTGTTAGAGTTTGATCCTACCCGCGGTGCATTTAGATACACAGATTGATCAAGGAAGATCAATCGAGGTGAACGATTAACCAGTAATCGAGTCAATAAAATAGCTACCCCGCTAGTCAGGCATATTTAGGAGTTTGCTTATATTATATTAGAGCTGAATCCTACTTGCTCTGTGTGCACAGATCATAGATGGCAGAAGATAGAATTCTTAATTAAATTAGGTCAGGCTTGAAGTGTACTATAAACGAGCAAGTGGTTCTCAGGCATATTTAAGAGTTCGTTTCGTACATGGTCAAAAAATGGTGTCTTTTATACTTGAGAATGCATTGTAAGAGTGGGACTTTGTACATAAGTAACATGATCCACGATACATCCTCGTTTGACCATTCATGTATGCTAGACTGCTCGATCCACTGTGTCCTTCGCCTGGTAGCAGAAACATGAAAAGCGTCGTTTTCTTTCTTTGCATGAGGTTGCTCGCCAGTGCAACCAGTAGTATCACTACAAAAATACATTCTGCCCTGCACTTTTTGGAAACGGCATAAGTGAAAACTACTTGGAAAAATTGGTTACCTCACGGATAAGCAATCGCGGCAATATTTTTCTGCGGTAGCTAACTTATCACTACAGGATAGGCGCGGTAGACGGACGGCCAAAAGCTGTCCTACTCCGCCGACGGCGCCTCTCAGCGTATCTCCCTCGGCAAAGGTCCCCCTCGGTGCAGCCACGGAGGCCCTCGGCGTATCCAAAAGCCGTCGACATAGGCTACGCCGAGGGCAGCCGTTGGCTCTTAAATTTTAAATAGGCTACGCCGAAGGCAGCCGTTGGCGTAGCCCCCGTCGGCATAGCCTAATGGCCGGTTGTAAAAATAATTTCAATATCTTTATTTTCATTGATTTTTCCAGTTTTTTTTTTAATTTTGAATTGGTTGACTCATTAATCTTTCACTTGGAATATTTTCAATACTAATTATACGTAATCTTTGATCAAATTATAGTATTGGTCAAACTACTCGGTCGGTTATCCATCCTCACTACTCCATCAGTAGCACGGTTAACTTCTCCGTTTCTTCAGAATCAGTTTCGCAAAGAAATTTATACCTTATTATCAATACTATGATATCAATCCTATTAACTCTTATATCATCATGCCACATGTTTTTAATTTTTTTAAATACAAAAAATTATTTAAGTAAACAACAATGAATAAGTAAAAATATTATTAAATTCAAATAAAATATAATGATTTTATTTTTTGTATTTTTCTATTTAATATGGAATAATTAATATCTTTAAATCCGAAAATCGGAATTCGACAAATAATATGTCTAAATTGGTCAGAAAAATGAGAGGAATCCAGATATGATATCCATATCAACTTATCAAAAACTATTCGGTGATTCTAGCCATAATTTCATTTGCTCGTTTAAAATGGCAGGCATAAAGATTCTTAGCTCGGGGCTGACTCTCGCTAAACTTCATGTGGATATTTAATGAAATAGCATATTGTGAACCCAAAAATTATTTTTAAAAAAAGAAGCACGATACTAGTAAGTTTGTTTGTTGTGGTCAAGCCAGTACTAGGCCGCATGAATGCGCTAGAGGATGGGAAACGGTGAATTGATGATAAAAAACGCGAGGTTGTTTTTGTAAAATAGCACTCAGCGTAGTAGTATATATAGCATGTGTCCACAAAAGTTGATCATCGAGATCACATAGTAGTAGAGTAGCTCCATAATAACCAGATAAAGTTGAGAGAGACAATGGAGTACGGGCTGACCAGCATCCTCTTGTGTACTAGTATCACCTTACTCTCCATTATTCCTCTCATCTTTATTACGCTCAACAACAAGCGTAGTCCTGCTGGGCCCAAGAAGAAACTCCCGCCTGGTCCACCGGCACTGCTCTTCATAGCCAAGTGCTTGATGATGAAGGGGCCGATCTATCAACTTGGCCCGATACTCCGCAGCCTGCACGCCCGCTACGGCCCCATCATCTCCGTGTGTCTCGGCGGGCGAACCTTCGTCTTCGTGGCCGACCGCCACCTCGCGCACACCGCCCTCATCAAGGGTGGCGGGAACTTCGACACACGCCCACAGCCCAGCGAGATCTTCACCCTGTTTCTAGGGGGCTCCATGTCCGCCTCTCCCCTGGGGGCCTACTTCCGTCTCGTCCGCCGCAACCTGCACTCGCAGGCGCTGCACCCGTCCTGCATCAGGCTCTTCGCGCCGGCCAGGCAGCGCGTCTGCCAAGCCTTTCTTGCCTCCCTGCGCCTCGGAAGCCTAGATGCTGAGGGCGGCACTATTACGGTGAGGCCATTGCTGGCACGGTGTCTGTTCGACCTTCTCGCGAGCATGAGCTTCGGGGTCACGCTTGGGCAAAAGAAGCTGGAGGAGATGCAGCAGATGCAGCTCAAGATATCGGAAGGCATCAGCAGGTTCCCCGTGCTATCCATCTTCCAGGGCATCACCAAGAGGCTGCAGCGGAAGCAGTGGGCCCGCGACGTGGCGCTGCGGGAGAGGCAGAAGGAGCTCATGCTGCCTCTCATCCACGCGACCCGACGCCAGGCACAGGGTGGCCCGCGGTGCTACGCGGACTCCCTCCTGGAGCTCCGCGTGGCGGAAGAAGGCGGGCGCCCGCTGACGGACGACGAAATGGTGAGCCTGTGCTCCGAGTTCATGATCGCGTCGCTGGACACGTCGGTGGCCTTGCTGGAGTGGATCATGGTGGACCTGGTGAACCACCCTGAGGTGCAGGCCAGCTGTACGAGGAGGTGAGGGGCAAGCCTGCTGAGCTGAGCGAGGACGACCTGCGCGGGATGCCGTACCTGAAAGCCGTGGTGCTGGAGGGGCTGCCTGGTGTTCCCGCACGGCGTGCAGAGCGACACGGAGCTGGGCGGGTACATGGTGCCCAAGGGCGCCGACATCAACTTCCTGGTGGCCGATTTTGGGGTCGACGACACCGTGTGGACGGCGGCGCGTGAGTTCCGGCCCGACCGGTTCCTCCATGAGAATGAGGTGGTGGACATCACTGGAACCAAGGAGTTCAAGATGCTTCCTTTCGGTGCTGGTCGGAGGATGTGCCCGGGCTACGTGCTCGCCATACTGCATGCCGAGTACTTCGTCGGCAGCCTCGTCAGGGAGTTCCAGTGGCTGCCGCCAGCAAAAGCCACTCATGTCGACATGACGGAGGAGCTCGCTATGGCCATCAACATGAAGTACCCGCTCCGTGCTCGCATCATCCCAAGGCCAAGGCCTCCTGCTGCTGCTGCTGCTTAATTATTTATTTACTCCATCCATCAAGACTACGTACTCCCTCCGACCCATATTAGTCGACTTAGATTCATCTAGCTACGAATGTATCTAGTCATGTTTTAGTGCTAGATCATACATCCATATCTAGACAAATTTGAGGCAACTAATATGAATCCGAGTGACTAATAATAATGAATAAGAAACCACTACTTCCATATGTTTTCATGCCATCATATCTAGTAGTATGTTTCCTTCTCTCTCTGGTCTTCTTTCACAATCTGTTTTCTACTCTTCCACCGTACGCGAGTTAATAGAGATCACCGTACGTGAGATGATGTTGTTACCAGTTATGCTGGCCAGATGTATTATTTGATCTAGAGGCAGGAGCAAGCAGTGGGCAGTCCCATCCTCGATCGTCGTCTCCTCTACCCTCATCCGCAAGAGCTAGCAGGTATGTGTTCCTTATGTACATAAAGTTTGTTCCTTGGATGTGAAAATTTGGTTTGGATAAAAAACTTATCTTCAAGTAACTAAGTTTCTCTATTAATTTAAATTAGCACAAAATTATTTATTTTAAAAAGGAGCTATTTAAAACCGCGTCACTTATTTTAGAATGGAGGAAATATATATTCATGTACATGTGTGTAATTTTTCTAATTCCCTTGTTGTAACACTATATGTGTAGCGGCGAGCTAGCAGCTATGAGAAAAGAGCTAGCAGGTATGAGGAGAAATTTGCGGACGAGGCAGTATCGTCCGTACAACAGTACCAGAGGGTATCCAGGGGCGCCAGC
Organism: Avena eriantha; assembly: GCA_910589775.1. NCBI lineage: Eukaryota > Viridiplantae > Streptophyta > Magnoliopsida > Poales > Poaceae > Avena > Avena eriantha. Next base: position 112,721,566 of record OU342742.1, on the reverse strand, counting down.
GAGTAACTCCCGCTGGCACTGTGTGGGCCTTGGGTCGTCAATTCCATGCCTCCCTACAGGTACGGAACAGAAAAACGGCCCTTGGGCCATTTATTCCAATGCCTCCATACATGTACGGAACAGAAAAACGGCCCATCCGGGGAAAGGCTGAAACAAAATACGTTTTGGACTTAAAAATAGTGTGTTGTCTATTTCTCTAATTGGCTTTTGGGCCATTTCTCAAAGTGTCACTAAAGACATTTAGAGGCACTTTTATTGAAATTTCACTGAAGTATTTTGAGGCACTTTGGTCAAAATGCCCCTAAACTTTAACCGACATGAGTATCCAGGTCGCATTTTAAAGTGCCCCTAAAGATTTTTAGAGGAATTTTCATCCTATATAGAGGCACTTTGAAGTGCCCCAAAATGATTACCATGTTGTAGTGCATGTTGGGAAGTAATATCTCTCGCCATGTCACCCAACCGTGTAGATACCTCTGTAAAGAGCTCGCGGTTCTTCGCCCTCCTCTCCCACCGCTGCTTGCACGACCACCATCACATCCAAATATTTTTATAATTTTGGAATATGAAATAAATAAAATAAGTTTGATTGTTTGTTTAACCTTGTTAAAAATTCTCAAAGAAAAGAAACTTTTTGAATTGAAAACCCTCTCAACCTTGAATACAAAACATTATATTTTTTTGCTATGACCTAACTAGCCATTTTGGAAAAAAAGACATGATTTGAGTTTTAGTTTTAGAATTGGTGTGAAAGTTTGCAACAAATAAAATTCATTTTGCATGCATAAGATCATTGCATTAAACCCCAAGGAAATAATTTTGTTGTCCAAAAAGAATACCCTAAAAACCTTAAATGTGATTTCCCCAATCTATGTACAACCCCAACGCTATGGCTTTTCCAAAGTAACAATTAAGAAATAGTATTCATAAATGGCGTATATTTATAGATATCCCTTTTTGAAAACTGTAGAAATTGGTTTGGTGGATTTTGGAGCTACAATGGAAAACATATGAATTTCAGATGATAACAAATATAATGCCCTATAGACCTAAGTAATTAATTCTAGTTGGAAAATTTGAGTTGGATTGAAAAATGGTTGTTTGGCATCCTAAAATACCATTTAGAATTTTACAAAATTCTAGAAATTGGAACGCACCAATATGGATGCCTAAAACAAAAACTAGAAAATAAAACAGAAAAAGAAAATGGAAAAGGAAAAAACCTAACCCTACCTGGCCGAGCCACCTGGCCCAGCCCATCTAACCCTCCCTAGCAACCGCCTGCTCTCCGCCCCGAGCAACAGCTAGCAGCGTATCGCCCACGGTCCACAGACGGCCTAGAGAGCATCTGCACCAGCCCACCTGCAGAGATCCTCTACCCTGTTTTTTCCCTCCCATGTGCCTCTGACCAGTGGGCCCCGCTAGTCGGCTTCTTCCTCTCATCGATGGAGACCATCCTTTGCACAGGATCGATCCTGACTTAACCACCACCGCAGATATCGTCGAATCCAGTAACTATTATGTTGCGAGTATTTTGATTGTGATGAGTGCAACCATTATAATTGTGAGGATTATCCGAACGACTACAACAAAGGAAAGTGGTGTTATCTTGGTCATAAATGTCCTATTGTTTTCCTATGCACTATAGATGTTTTCGTAGATTTGAATGTGAGGAATTAATGTGTTTATGCTATGCTATGTCCTATACTATGTTACATAGTATTCCTTGTTTATGAGCTGTCGTATTGGTAGATTGTTTAGCTATGCTTTGTAGACGAGGATGGAAATCAGACCATGAAAAGTTATGTGTTTTAAAAGCTTATATTTTGCTAAATGACAAAACAACATAATTTTAATGAACCACCTAGATCGATTGGTTTGATTTTCATCAGAGTGAAGATTTATGGTAGGGAATGCCACCCGGGATAGTAAGAAAGGATTGGGTTCTTTGTTTGGTAGCTTAGGTGTGCAACCAGATGCTAATAAGAAATGGACAGTTGGCTGGACTTAGTAAGTTGTGGTGACTTGAACACTATGTAGCCAAGGATATAGATAGTGTAGGTTGGTACGCTGCGTGGATGAGTTTGGGAAGCTCTTTCCGAATGGTCTCGTCCTGAAATTCTCCTACCATGACACAAAATAAGTGTGGTTGTACGAGAGGGGTGACCAGGTCACACCGTAAAGTGTACAAACACCTATAGGGTGTCTAATCTAAATACTTACCTGTGTTCCGAGTTATGAATAATTTGAGCGACCTGATACTAAGGCTATGATATGTTTTTCGCTAATCCCAATTTCTCAATTACTTAAAACTTGTTGGGTGAACTTAATTGTGTAGGAACACCTCGAAAATAAGCATGTAGTTGCTAGACCCAGTGGCGGACCTACGGGGTATGCCCGGTATGCCGCGGCATACCCCGCGATGTCCGGCTTCTATCTCTAACACCTGATCGTTTGCATGCAGCTAGCTGATGGTCACCTGATCGATCGGTTGATCGGTTAAAACGTTCGCTTCTATCTTTCCACCTGGGCAGACCAGCCGTGCATGTTAGGCTATGCGTGCATCAATTATTCCCTCACGGCCCATTAAGAAAACATGCACGGAGGTGCAGTGTGGTGTACCGAAAGATATCTTGATTAGTTGGGCTAGTTAATTATATATAGCTAATTAATTTGTCATCTATTAGCCCATAAGTTAGTACTTCCTCCATTTCAATCAATTAGGTGTACTTATTATCCGTAAGTTTTTACAAAGAATTATCCGCTTGTTGATATAAAATTAGCACCATTAGATAATTGTTATTCTACTATTACCATATATACACATGCTTTGATCCATCGGGAAATGCCGAATTTTCTACCTAAAACAATAGTAAATCAGGAGAGTTTTGGGAAAAAATAGAAAAAATAGAAAATCAGATGATTCAAATATTTAGTGGTTGAAGAGCAAACTAAATAGCTCGAGCGATGAATTTTAAATTTTTATTTACAAAATATGTATCATAATTTTAGTGCGGCATACCCTATGATAAAATCCTAGATCCGCCACTGGCTAGACCCTGTTGTAATCCACTTTAGCCTATTTGCCATACATTCGGGCCGGTCGACAAGGGCGTGCGAGATGTGCTGACTTACATGGCCCAAAAAAAAGTAGGGCCCCGATTTGGTCTCTAATTTGTGATTAAGGTAAAATTTAACGGGAGACAATAGAGCTGGCCCAGCCTGCTGCAGGCTCTGCCTTTCGTCACGTCGTCGAGGAAGGTATATTAATCTACGCACCTTGACTGGCTTTGCTTGAACGCCTCGCCGCCTCGACAGTTCTGGCTGCTGCCCCTATCCATCTGCCATATGCACCGCCGCCTGCAGTAAAAATCAGTTCTGAGATATAGGCCCCCTGTCCTGTGGAAATCGGAACGAATTTCTTGCAATGCCTGAGAGGTGTAGCTGCCATTCATCACCATATCACTGCTAGTTCACGGAGTAGGTTCGCTTATTGGGGCTGGATCTTGGCCTTTATTTTGGATCCCATGACTAGGGGTTAGTGCTTTTATGAGGTATTTTGGATCCCATGACTAGAGGTTCGCTTGGAGCTGGATCTTGGCCTTTATGTTGAATCTTGGTTTTGAAATTCTGAGTTCATAATGTATACTTAGTTCCTTATAAAAGGGTCAGTCTCACTTTAGTGTCGCCCTCGCTTTTTTCGTACTCCCTCCGACCCATACTAGTTGACTTAAATTTGTCTAGATTCGGATGTATCTAGACATATTTTGGTACTCCATCCGTTTCAAAATATAAGATGTTTTAGGTTTGTGAAGGAAGTGTATCTAGACCCCTTTTAGTATGTATGTTCACTACAAGCTTAGATAAACCATACAGTCAATGTGGTCTAGATACACTCATTTCACAAAACTAAAATATCTTATATTTTAAAAGGGAGAGTGTATTAGATAAATCCAAGTCAACTAAGTCAGAGGGAGTACTAATATTTGACGTGGTATCCGCCTTTTCGTATCAGCTGGTCACATTTGTCATTTTCGATTTCCTGTGTACGGTAGGAAATAAAGGGCATGCATGCATGCATGCATGGAGAATTAATTACGTGCATGCATGGAGAATGAGTTCGGAGGCCTCCGCTAATAAAGCGCTACGTTCGGTTTTGGAAGATTAATCGTGCAAATTTTCAAGGCCAAATACGACCGTACGTGGCCTACACAAAAAAGGAGATAATGGAAATTTGTATTTGTTTGAATAGTAGAAATCCAATCATTATACTGTTAATGGGACATTTTGTCATTTTTTGGGTAGGTCAGGTGCAATTACATATTTTCTTGATAATTTGCACAACTAAGTATAAAGATAATAGTATACGCGAAATTTTATTTCACTTTTCTAAAACATTAGAATAGCATTTTTTTTCTATTTTCAAAATAAATGTGTCCACCGCGACGTTGATTCCACGGGGTATTTCTTGTGGTTGTCGATGAATATTTCGGAGTTAGTATAAAAATAGGAGGCTGTTGGCTGGTGGAAGCAAATACTACTAGCAAAGGACATACTCCTTCCCGTTCGGTTTATAGAGTAGTTCATTAATTTGAACAATATAATACAAGATATATATTACAAAAATTATATCAATTAAAATATAATTTCTGAAGTTTTAATTGTATGTTTTTTATAACATATATGGTATATTATGATATTCAAATACGAAATATAGAACTACGTGCAAGCCCTTGAAACGATCCGGATGGCGTAACGAATATGCAAGCGTCCTTCGGGCGTATCAATGTAACAACACTAAGACCAATGTAACAATGTAAAAACTAATGTGCCTTGAACCAATGTAAGAACTCTTTTTTTCAGACCTTGGAGATCAATTAATGCAGATACAAACAAAGGGATCACTTAATGTAGATCCCGATGTAGAACCTTGCCTCATTAATTAGCTAATAGATGCAGCATTGACCCGCATTAATTGGCCAAAAATCTGCATCTTGTGACCGATGCAAGGTAGATCACTAGCGCAAGAACTTATTAATTTGTTTTCTTCTTTTAGGATATGCAACAACATATTAATGTGCAGCTAGTATGATCGATTGTGCTTTTTGAAGGGGTTTCGTGGCAAAAAACAAAAAATACCTAACAACAATAACACCATATCCAAGATCTATCTATGCAGATGAATGGTAAGTAACGCGAGAGGTTTGGTATTCATACCTTTGAAAACCGAAAGCGGGATCACGTTGGCGCACAAAAAGTTGGTGTTGTAGCTGAAGCGTAGCTGACCCGAAGGTTGAGAAGGAATCCATCGTCCAGCACCACAAGTGGCGGTGCCTCTGAAGTACTACACACATCCGTTGTAGAGACGTCTCACAGGATCTGGTCCAAGAAAGCAGCGGAAAGAAGAAGATCTGAACCGACTCCAATTACACAATGGCCCGCGTATGGGATGAGAGAGGAGAAGGGAATGCCAATGAGATGAGATTGGGAGGAAGGATCTCCCATCTATATATAGGGGAAAAGGGAGCACATGGGAAGTGAAGTTGGGCTTGTGCTGCTGGGTGCTTCTGTGGGCTGTGCTGAACTTGGACACTACATGGGCCAAAACTGGAGTTGGGCAAGGGAAGCAGGTTTGGCTCTCTCTCTATTCTTCTATATTTTCTATTTTTAGTTTTTAGTTTTCATTTTATTATTTTCTCGTTAAGTATTTGTGGCAATTTTAATCAAGCCAAAACTCAAACCTTTTTGTATCTTTGTAGAAGATTTTGAATAGGAGGGTTTGACAGCCACAAAGAGAGACAAGAATGAATAAGATAAATGGAGAGGATGCCCACGTATAATTCCAAATGGGCATTAATACAAGAATGAATTTTAGGGTTTAAGAAAATGGAACATGAGCTTATGTGAAATAATGGACCCTAGCAAGTGGATCATATGATTTAGAAATACAAAATAGGGCCACGAAATAGAGAGGAGAGAGTAATGTGATATCAAGAATAAACACAAGCAAGATACATACAATATATAAGTGCAATGCAACTTAACAATGCACCAGTTTTAATACAATCAATGCAATAACACATGATAATAGGATGATGCATTTTATTATGACTAGTTGAGTGCCTGTGCGTTGTCACCGCCTACAGAGTTTATTTCTCGCTAGATAGGTAAATATGATGCATGCACATTGTCGCACCAAAGGGATGGGAGCTTGGTGCCTCACGTTTTTGCTTGACCCCTCTTTTGGTAGGATGGAATAGAAGGAATTCAAAGATCTTCAACAAGGTGCATCTCAATATTCACCTAGTCCTTTTTGGTCTGTAGTCTCAAGTGACTTTCTTTCTGGCCCAATCCATTCTGACCACCCTCAAACATTGCCGTATGTCATCTTTTCCTACCTCATTACTTTCTGACCACCACATAAATATGAGTTATTTTTAGAAGCTTGAACAAAATATTAGTAATGGACTTATGATGCTCCTTCTTCGACCCATAATTTCAAACATTGGGAAGAAAAATATCGGGAGAGCTCAAGATCGAGATAATAATCTAGTAAAACTTAATGGTCGCACTTTACTAGAAGAATTCGATCACACATAAGGCACCATGCAGTAAAAGGTTTGACACATGGTCAAAACCACATGTATTTTACTAGAAGAATTCGACTACACATATTGAATATATATATTTGAAAATTTGTAAATGATGTAGAGAATAATGAAGAAAATGTAGACACACATTGATACAAATAGAGCGAATTTTTCCCCACTGCCATCTGCTCCTTCGCAATCTACCTCCCATCAATAGTACATCGTGTACCTTTCTATATATCACTCTATTTTTCTAAACAACATACCTTTATGTAAAATTCAGAGTCGTTGATGCTTTTATGTCTTCTTGTTTATTTGGATATAATAATAATCATTGAGTACGAAGAGCCATTCACATTTTCTCAGCCTGATGAAATTTATGGGAGTGTGGAGATTCCCTTAGTAGTTAGTACGATTGTAGTGCTCTTCCTAGAAGATGCCGACGTCGCCGCATTCTGCTCGTGTAGCGTGAGGATCCACGTATATCAGTTTTAACTTGGAACAAAATCAATTGAATCCTGCGCGTCAGTGTGAAGTGTTGAGAGAGAATCACGGAATAGAAACCGCTATTAGCGAATAAAACAAGGAAATATTTGACCAGGTTATTTCCTTTACTTACGATAGCTTTCCAAGTTTACCAAAAATGATGTGTGTGAATCAACTGGAGAAGGGTAGTGCTAGGCGTCCCTCGGGGGATCAAAACTTCCGATCCCCCGGGTCCCCAGCCAACCACGTGTCCCAGATGTGGTCAGCGCGGGCAACGACCGCGGGCCTCTCCCTTTCTCTTCCACGGAAAGGAACCGCCCGCCTCACCCCGCCCGTATCCCGACTTTCGCTCGAAGAGGGGGTGCTCCAGGCTGTTGCCGGAGAAGTCGCCGGAGTCCATCCTCGCCGCAGTAGCAACGCCGGTTGCCGCCTGTAGCAGCCCCTCCCGCCGCAGTAGCAACGACGGTTGCCCCCTGTAGCAGCCCCTCCCGCCGCTGGTAGCAAAAGTCCCCCACCACTCACAGCAGAAAGGCATCGACGCCAGAGAAGACACCGTCGCAGCAGTAGCAAGGCTGACCAACCTTTGTAGCAGAGCCTCCGACCGCTGATAGCAGAGGTACCGACCGCTCGCAGTAGAAGGTACCCTTGCTGGAGAAGAGGTCGTATCGGTAGCAACGACGACCAACCTTTGTAGCAGCTCTGTCCGGTGCTTGTAGCAGGGTCGTCAGGCACGAGTAGCAGCGCCGTAGGGGGAGCACGACCGCCGGGAGCATGTAGCAGGTCCGTCCCGGCACGAGTAGCAGGTCCGTCGGGCACGAGTAGCAGCGTCGTCGGGGGCTTGTAGCATGGCCGCCGGGAGCATGTGGCAGCTCCGTCCGGTGCTTGTAGCAGCGCCATCGAGGGACTGTAGCAGCGCCGTCGCATACATGTAGCAGGTCGCCGCCGCACTTGTAGCACGTCGCCGCCGCGCTGGTAGCAAGCGCCGCCGGCGCGCTTGTAGCAAGCGACACCGCCTCTGTAGCAGGGCACCGCCGCGCTTGTAGCAAGCGACGAGCTTCGACGGCGCGCGGCGATGCGGGACAAGGAGTAGGCGCGAAGAGGCCTGCGCGGCGGGCGACGATGCGGGGCAAGGAGAAGTCGCGGCGAGGTCCGGCGGCGCGTGATGAGCAGGCATCGAGCGCCTCTGTAGCAAGGTGCCGCCGCGCTTGTAGCAAGCGACGAGCTCCGGCGGTGCACGGCGATGCGGGACAAGGAGTAGGCGCAAAGAGGCCTGCGCGGAGGGCTACGATGTGGGGCAAGGAGCAGTCGCAGCAAGGTCTGGCGGCGCGCGACGGGCAGGCAACGCGCGGTGAGCTATGGCGGGTTGTGTGCAACGCCTGGCCATGGCGAACGGTTTGCGGACGGAAACCACGAGGAAAAAGAGAGGAAGAGATAAGGAGGAGAAGGGCTGGGTCCCACCCATCTTGTCACCATGTGAGGGTGAGGCGCGACCGCACGAGCTAGAGGCAGCGACCCGGGGGATCGCGATGTGCTATCCCCTGGGGGAACTGTATCGTTTCCCAGTGGAGAAAGACATGGGTTGGATGATATGATTGCTTTCCTTGCTTCTTCCCCACATGGAATTCTAGGTAAAAGGACATCGGACGGTGTATGTGAATCAAATGTTGAGTGCAAACACCAACTTCAATTTAATAGTAGAAGGAGGTATCATGATTTTTTTTTGATTTTCTGTACAGTGGTTGCTTTCCGTTTAATATGACTTCCCGTTATTGTGAATTTCTATTTCTGTCCCGTGATTGTGAGTTTCCATCTAAAACCATGATTATGACTTTCCATTTTTTGTAGATGGATGGGATGTATGAGATTAATTGAATGGTTTATATGCATTTTGATGGCTAAGATTGCTGCAATGTTTGATGTTTGTGTTTTGATGGCAAAGATTTCTCCAATATTTGATGTGACCCACAATCATCAACTCCCATTTAATAGTAAAGAAAAGATGTGCATTTGATCCACAACATAAGTTGAAAGTAGCATTATAAGGATTAAAACACTTGGGATGCTACATCCAGCACCCTCGCCTGCTCCTCGAGCATCTCGTCCTCCTCCTCTTCGGCATACCGCCCAGCCTCCTCCCATCATTTGAGATGTGGTCCTCGTGTGCAAAGACGGCTTGGCGACGTGGAGCTTTCTGCCGCGTGTCCGGCAAGCTGCTTCCTCCCCAACGCATAGCATATGTGGAAGGAGAATAGACTACACACGCATATTACGTAATTCGAGAAAGGCATACAAGATTTATGACTCACCGTGTGAGAAAGAACACATAAAAAAAGGGGAAAATTGAGAAAACTCCGCAAATATGAGGCACATGGTTCAGAAGAAAACATGGGTGTTTTGTTTATAAGGAAATGGTTTTCCCAAAGTGTAACGTGTGCCTTATATTTGTTGTGGTTCTAGACAACATTCGGTGCACGAGAAACTCACGAAGATTCCTGCCTGGGCCGTGGGCAGGCGGTCAAATATTTGCAGCATTAGCGTTCTTCTGCTCCGCATACAAAAAGGGTTTTTCATACGCGATGTTAGGCCCCAGGGACCGGATATGTACTAGTGGAAGATTCTACAGAACATAAGTAAGCATTAGACATTGGGTTACTCTTGCCGCAGCTAGTAGGCAGGTAATGTACTTAAAACCGGTGTGATGATGATGCCCTTTTTATTTTATTGTTTTTCACTTGGTCAGATCATGATTTTCTTTTGTAAAGGGAACAACACCCGGTCTCTGCGGATAAATTAATGCAGATCCCAATTAAGAGATCAATTAGTGCATATCCGATCTTGGGGATTAATTAATGTGGACCCCAATCTATACATCTATACCTATACCTATACCTATACCTATATATATATAATAAATTATGGATTGTTTCTTTCGGTCCAACACTTTTTGGACTTTTTATCCTCACAATAAATCACATATTACCCACCGTGCCACCTAAGTGAGAAAAAAGTTAAAATTTTGTTCCATATATATGCGGGACCACGATGTGAGATCGACCAAAACTTGAGATCGAGCAATACCTGACCTTACCCACGACTAATGCTGATGAACATACGTATGCAACTCCGCCGGCGCACCTTGAAGCCCTGCCGATCTGACAACTCATCGTCGCCCCTGCCGATCACCGGTCCGCGGCGTGTTGCCACCCAGGAGTAGCGAGCCATGGTGTTCAGAGATCGACAAATTCATATCTGTTCAGAGGTCGACTACTTCAGATCGGTAGCTGCTAGCCTGCTGCCGATTTGCTCGCCTTCGCCCATGACGCAAAACAAAAACTGGCAGAAATCCTCCTTATATCAACAGATCTAGACGATTCAATCAAGAATATAGCAATCAAAAGCACGAGATTAATGGATATTTGGAGATGCTGGCGGCAATAGCAGTTAGCTAATCATGACCTCGCACGACGTCCAACTAGCTGAGTGCAACTGATTGATCGAGATTTGACTACAGACTACAGTAGTAAGTAGAAGTGTCTGTTTCAAAGTACAAAAAACCTCCAGGAGTTTCACGGGATATTGATGGTGCTGCTGTCCGGTACAAGTATAAATGATATCGGAGGCGTCAAACATGACTATGCCAACGTAAATTTCAATGCTGCTTTTGTTGAATTAATAGTCCGTGCATGAGGTTTCGCCATTATGTGAGAAAAGGGTGAGTTTCTGGAATGTGTTGCTGGTAAGATTGAACATACCCTTTTGCCTAGAAGCAACAACTGGTTATGGAACGCCCCCAAGTCGACGGCTATGTTTAATCTGAGTTTGGTGTCCCTCGTGAAGGTAGGAGCTTATGCATCCTAGGTTTTGATTACCATTCTCAATTTGGCTATGGGACAACCATATTCGTTCCTGCGTGAATCGAGCATTAAACGGACTTTGTCTCTGATCTGGTGCGCTACAAGTTTAATCCGAAGTAAAATTCCAGTAAAAAAGGTTGTACTAGAGGATTTGAATAGTCTTTTTATAAAAAACAATTTGAAGAGAGCCACTGACAGGTTCATGGAATCATGGAGAGGTGTTTGCATAAACTGGGCATCATGGCCTCGCCGGAGTTGATCAGTAGAGGAGTTGTTAAGATAATTGCTGACCATCTTCAGCAGCTGCTATGATAGAGGGGCATCTGCACCAGCAGCTACGATAGCCTACATGAAGCTGAATCAGTTCTTAGTTCGTAATGGTTGATTTCATTACCCCATATCTCAATGTCAACCTAACCACCTAGGTACGACCTGTTGTGTATTCCATCAATCCGAGTCCCTTCGGACAATGCCCGCGATGCGCTGGCTTTGAGCCTGACGGGCATCCTCCACGCCGTGTCCGTTTGGGTTGCTGCCGGAGTGGGTGCCTCGACCCTGGATCGGCGGTGTTCGGGTAAGGAGAGTCGACTTCGCCAGACAGCCCGACCAATGCTCTACACAAGGTACATAGTGTTTTCTTGTGTTATCTGTTCAATTTCTTGTCTGAGATTGCATAGGCAGTTGTTCATACTACAATGAATTTTGTCTGAGTAAGTGTTTTATGTGCATTTGAATCAGTAGTAGGATTCATCGCAATGCAATCTATAGAAGAGCTATGTGGGTAGTAGTATATGTGAGGCTCTGTACTAAACATATTTCTTAACTTAGCAAAAGAGTAACAATTCTGCAATGTTAGTGCAATTTGATTTTAAGCTCTGTGAAAAGTGCTCTAGAGGCTTTGAATGCAGACAAGTGGGCTAACCACTTACGTTAGGCTTAGATGGGTTGATAGACTTCAGGGGACGCACAAATTTTCTCTCCCGGTGCAACGCACAGGTATTTTTTGCTAGTAATAATAAAGGACAGATTGTTTCTCTCGGTCTAACACTTTTTTAACCCTTTTACCCTCCCACCTAAGTCCAAATTACACACCAACTAGCCCAACACCGAATCGTACCTTTCCCCCACCCGATCGTATTGCTTAATACGCATATAAAAACGTCGTTCGTGCATGCACGGCCTAGGCCTGTGGAACTAGCCCAACATCTGTTTGTGCGCCAGCCCACCATAATTCGGATGCAGTTTGACACGTGAGATAATACACACAAGAGAAAAATTAGTCCCACATTGAAATATTAGTAAGAAATCAACCAATTTAAATAGACCTCTATCTGATGGTTTACAAGCAGGTCGTCTACCTGTGAGGCCCAATGATACTAAGAGTGATTGAAAGAGAGATTACTAGGGCCCTGCCGCTGCTCTGATGTAAGCGTGATCGAAAGAGGGATTACCGGGGCCTACCTAAACACCGATAGCTATGGCTGTTGACGGATAGCCGGTGAGATGCGGAGCAGGGCGGCGAGTTTATAGAGGAGGCAGCCACCCTCCAATTGACGACAGGGGTCGCGAGGTAGCGATCACCCGCGTTGGCGTGGTGACAACACCAGACGCCGGAATTGTCCGGGCCGGCGAGATGCAGAGGTGTGAGGCGGCGATCTTGCAGAGGAGGCGGCCACCCTCCAACTAATGAACCAGGGGTCGCGAGGTAGGGGTCGCCCGCGGTGGTGTGGTGGCGACAGCAGGCGACTGACATGTCCAGGGCGGCGAGCTTGCGGAGGAGGCGGCCATGGCGGCGACAGCGACTTTGCAAAGGGGAGGTCGCGGACGCACGCTGCCATAGCTCGGGCCTCATGATGCTCGGAGACGGCGGGCTTGAGGCCGAGGCGGCGGCGGCGGCGAGGATGGTGATCGGAGGTTGAGGGCGAGGTCGGGGGGACAGGGGTGCCGGCGTGGTTTGCCACACATAGAGAGGAAAAGGCGACGGTCGCAGAGGAGGACTCGAGGGTGCGGGATCTGTCAGTGGCGGCAGTGCTCTGTAGGGGTGCGTCACGAGCGAGGACGCAGTGGCCATGGCGGCGAGCTACTAGCGGCCGTATTTCATGATGCTGGGATGGGAGAGAGAAGATGACGCGGGGTGATTTTTTTTCCTTTTTGGAGAATAGACGCGGGTGGTTGCGATGCAGGGGTTGTGTGCGTGTACTGTGTGGAGCGTGTCGTGCGTTTGGCTGGTGTCTTTGCGTCTGGAGTGTGTGTGCTGGCCGGGTGTGTCGGGTGTATGCGCCGGCGGCACAGTAGCGTGATAGGGATAGCGTTTAGATTTAGGTCAGGGGTAGTAGGGCCGGCTGGGCTTTTGGCCTAATTGACTACCTTTCCTAAAAATCTTTTTATTTTATTTTTATAACAAACCATTTTATAAATAATAGTTTTAGCAAAAAAAAATAGCTGGGAAGACTGGAGTTTTAATGTGAAATAAAGGTGAGGATAATTTAAAATACACAAACCGCACACTGCTCCCGTCGGGCTACGTCTTAGGTTTTTTTCATCCCTGCATGCAACGGATCAACGCCGTAAATGAATGAAAAGGTACGCAAAAGTAATATGGCATAAACCAGACACTCTCTGGTAGAAAAATTCTAACGGAAAAAAAATAATGCTCCTCCGAGCCAAATTAGTTGACTCAAATTTGTCAAGATACGGATGTGTTTAATAGTAAATAATGTCTAGCTATAATCAAATTTAGACAAATCTAAGTAAACTAATTTAGGTCGAAAAGAGTAAGTAAAAACCAAACAGAGCTCACACTTCAAAAATAAAAACCAAATATGCGGAAACAATGTCACCTGATTTAGAAACACTGTCGATAAATTCTCAAACAAAGGATCTGAAAAACAATTTTCATCTCTCTTAGTATCCATATTGTGAAAATCAGGATATGGCAAAGACCAATAAATTGTTTTGCTTCTAAAAGTAAAGGAATAGCTTGTTAGGGATATGATTGTCTTATTTACACATTCGGAATAGAGTGCGAAACATGACTGCTTGTATTGGCTGATTTGGAGATTTAGCGGTATTTGGTTCTGTTTAAATTTGGCTTTAGGCTTGTGACATATAAGCACAAAAGCACTTAAATGGGTGCTTTTTATTTTGGTTTTTGGCTGATACAATCATACAACTATAACCAAACCAATGTGCTTTTGTGATTTATAAGTCAAAATTAAAAAGACACGTCTAAGCCCAACAAACACTGCCTTACTATTTCAATGAAGTTTTTCACAAGATACACAGGGATTTAAACTAAGTGGAACCTCATAGTCCGGATTTGTTTCCTCTCGCTTGGGTTTATTTGTTTCCGCATGAGACACACATTTTTGTCTCCCGTTGCAACGCACGGGTATTTGTGCTAGTAAAATAAATACATACGTTATATAAGACATCAGGGTCAGATCATGTTTATTTTTTACCGAGTAAAGTATTGTTGCCACTGACTATGGAGAGAACACCAACAACTGGCTTAGGTTTGGGTTCGGACTTACTGGATAAACCGGAGGTCCAGAGTTTGAGACGAACATGCTAGCAGTATTTTTGTAGCATTGGCGTATTCGAAGGAAGCTTTAAGAATCTGCTGATTTGACTCGCTAATGCGTAGTTCTACGTTGGATAACTGATCATCTGATAAAACATTAAGACATATAATTGAGTTGTTCATGAGAGGTGTGAATTGGGCGGTGCTGGTAGATACGATGTTGCTCGAGCGATCCTTCATGAAGGTTGTTAAGAGAGCTTCCTGATCCTACTCGGGTAACATATAAGGTCCTACTCGGGTTCCTAGAAGAGAAAGGGTGATGCACCTCAGTACGTTCCGAGGAGTCCGATCTTACAACGCGATATGCAAGATAGCATGCTGACGCACTTTAAACCAGAAGCCCCGGTTTCTCGGAAGGGACCCCGTGTGAGATTCCAACAGCTATTGGCTGAGTTAGTCGGCATGTCCACTTTAACTCGGTTGTCGATCCTTTGCCATTTAGAGTCACCCAAAAAACAGAAGCAGGGACACGGGTGGGATAGTCAAAAGTAATGTTGAAAAGTAGTTGGAAAAGTATATAAAAATTAAATTTTATTAACTTATCAATTGTGTTCTTAAAGTCATTCGGCTGGTACCCCTCACATATATATGGGGTGGTTTGTCTTCCATGCAGCCTAGGAGAGTAATAACCGAGTATATTACGAACTACTTAGTAGGAAAGTAACTCTAAACTAGATAACTAATTCAGCTTCGTATTGGATCCGGTGAACCCTTCGCATAGTCTCTTCCTTCCATGTTGGCACAGTTATCCTGTTGTTCTAGTATCCTTACCGACTAAGTCATGGGCTTGGCAGAACCTTCACTCTTAGTAGGTGTTTGTCGATGTAAACTTTTGTGGGACGACTTCCATCCAACCGACATAGAGTCGATTGGTATATTGTACGAATCTTGGTGACTGGAAAAATGCGTCGATCTACTGCTCACCTTGTCCGGATTTCACTTTTGTAATTTTAGTAGGCCCAAAACTGGTGCTAACGCAAGCACCCTCACCCGTTCCTTGAGCATATCGTCCTCCTCCTCCTCGGCATACCGCTCAGCCTTCTCCTACCATTCGAGCCGTTGTGAATCATCCTACGGAATCATAGTCGTCGCGTCATCGTCATCCTCCAAATTAATTTCGCAATCCTCGTGTACCAAGATGGCGCGGTGGCGTGGAGCTTTATGTCGCGCATCAAGGAAGCTATTTCGTCCCCAACGTGTACCACGTTGTGGAAGGGGAATAGTCTACACACACTTCTTACAGAATTCGAGAAAGGCATAAAATGATTTATGACTCACTATGTGAGAAATGGCACATAAAAAAAGAAAGTGAAAAATCAAGAAAACGCCCCCAAATATGAGTCACGCGGGTCACGGGGAATACAAGAGGGGGATTTTTTGCTTATAAGCAAATGGTTTTCCCGAAGTGGGTCGTGTGGGATATAGTTGTCACGGTTCGACAAAGCATTCGGTGTGCAAGAAACTCACAAAGGGTTCTGCCTGGGCCACGTGCAGCCGGTCGAATATTTGCAGCATCGGCGTTCTTTCGTGCCGCACACAGAAAGGGTTTTCTGTGTGTGACGGTACGATTTGATAGATCCGAGTAAGATTCTAAAGGACTTAAGTAAGCACTAGACAATGGGTTACCGCTTGTTGTAGTTAGTAGGAAGCTAATGTGCTTTAAACCGATGTGAATGATCATTCCCTTTTTATTTTATTGTTTTTCACTTGCTCAGATTAGGTTTCTTTTTTTTTGGGGAAAGGGAACAACACCCAGCCTCTATAGATCAATTAATGTTGACCTCAATTTAGGTATGAATTAATGCAGATCTGATCTTGGGGATCAGTTAATGCTGACCCCAATTAAATAAATACATACCTAATGTAAGATAATAGGGTGAGATCACGTTTCTTAAAAAAAAAAAGGAACAACACTCGGCCTCTACATATCAACTAATGCATATATACGATTAACAGACCAAGTAATGCAGATCCCAATTAAGGGACCAAGTAATGCAGATCCTCTTAACTAGAAGTACCCATTATTGTCCATAAGAGAAAGTTCAAAATAAGAACAAGTGCAACAGGAGTAAACACAAAAAACAGAGGATACATACTTGAAAAAATGGAGTATAACTAAATACATAAAAAATAAAGTATGCTTCAGAAAAAAATTATTAATTTGGTGAGTATGGTAATTCCATCGCCGAGCCTCGTGGGTAATACGCCATGTGTGTCTCGGTGATCCGTGTTGCAGTAAATAAAGCTGACTGCTGATTATTCGGCGGCATTGCGTCCAGAGTTGCCATGCCCACGTCATGAGTAGCTAATTATTGGCGGGGTTCACTTTTTCTCCACGCCGCGGAAATGGGCACGGGACTTGTGTGCCACCAACTAACTGTCCATGGTAGTAAGTGTATTTCTACTTGAGTCGTGTTGAATGCTTAAGGAACAATTATGTGGTTGGAGGTGGTGAGGATGTTGTGCATGTGCCTCTTCTGCTCCGTTGGAATAAACTTACTCCAACAAACTCTAATAATTTGCAGAAAATTTGCTTCTTGTGACCGATGGAAGGTAGTTCACTAGCCCAACAACTTATTAATTTGTTTTCTTATTTTAGGATATGAAACAACATATTAATGTGCATCTAGTATGGTCTATGGTGATTTTAAGGGGTTTCGTGGAAAAAAACAAAAAAATTCTAACATTCCTGCACAAACGTTGGTGTTGTAGCCAAATCGTAGTCGACCCCAAGGTCGAGAAGGATTCAAGCGTTCCAATACCATAAGTGGCGGTGCCTCCGAATTAGAACACACATCCGTTCTAGAGACGTCTCTCGGGATCTGGTCCAACAAAGCAGCGGAAGAAGAAGATCCGACTGAATCCAATTGCACATCGGCGTCTGTATGGGATGAGAGAGGAGTGATACATTGCAAATGTATCTATAATTTTTGATGTTCCATGCTTGGTTTTATCCACTTTCTTGTGTTTTGTTCCAACTTTGGAGTACTTTTCTTATGATTTCTTGGACTAACCTATTAACAAGAGCCACAGTGCCAGTTGCCTGTTTTCTGCTGTTTTTGGCTCCAGAAAGTCAGAAAATGAATATTCTCGGAATTGAACGGGACAAAAGCCAAAATTGATATTTTCCCGGAAGACTCACGGAGCCAGAATACGAGACAGAGGAGGGCCAGGGCCTGGCCACACCATGTGGTGGCGCGGGCTAGCCCTGGCCGCGCCACCAGGTGGTGTGGGCCCCTGGCACTCCACCGACCTTTCCTCTTCGCCTATAAGAAGCCTCCCGATGCATAAACCCTAAATTGTCAAGCCTCCAGCCACGAAAAGTTCCGCAGCGCCGCCGCCACCAAAGGGGAGATTCGGGGGACAGAAAGTCTTTGTTCCGGCACCCTGCCCGGATGGGGAAGTGCCCTCGGAGCCATCTCCATCGATCTCCACCGCCATCTCCATCGCCGTTGCTGACTCCCATGATGAGGAGGGAGTAGTTCTCTCTCGAGGCTAAGAGTTCTACCGGTAGCTATGTGTTCATCTCTCTCTCTCTATGCATGATCGTATTGAGATCATGAGCTTGTAATCTATAGATCTACCTTGCTACTCAAGTGCTTTATTAGAGCTCTGCTCTCCCCATGTGTGTGAAAGTGACAGCGTGCACACCATGGTGGCACTTAGGCCAGAGATTACAAATACTTGTTATGAGTTATATTTGGAGTTGGATGTTTCTATGAAATTGTGGTGTTTGTTGGAACCATCTCGAGCTCAAGGTGACAGTGTGGGGTTATCTAGATGGGAAATGCTTACTTTGAGGTGCGCTGTTATAGCCCTACCAACGATTAGAGTATCCAACCGGAGAGTAGTTCAGAGTAGTATCATGAGGATAATATAGTTATATGAGAGTGTTCACTAGTGAAAGTATGATTCCTAGGCCTTGTTTCTAAACATTGAAACTTCGTTTGCAATTAGATCTGTTACATATTTGCTTGCTTTCTTCTTTATTTCAGTTTGCCTTTAGTCTTTTCCACACCATCAAGCTATTTTGTATCACCGTTACCACTTATAATTATCTATACCACTTGTATTTCACTATCTCTTCGCCGAACTAGTGCACCTATACACCTGACAAGTGTATTGGGTGTGTTGGGGACACAAGAGACTTCTTGTATCTTGATTGCAGGGTTGCTTGAGAGGGGATACCTTTGACCACTTCCTCCCTGAGTTCGATAAACCTTTGGTGATCCACTTAAGGGAAAACTTGCTGCTATTCTACAAACCTCTACACTTGGAGGCCCAACAACTGTCTACAAGAATAGAAGTGTGTAGACATCAAGCTATTTTCTGGCGCCGTTGCCAAGGAGGAAAGGTAAAAGGTATTCACACCGGAGGATTAAAGAAGAAGAACCTCCCACGACAAACGCCTATTTTCTAGTGTGAGTGCTCGAAGTTATTTCCTTTAGAGTCTTCAATTTTGTCTTTTTGTTTCTTGTTTTCACTAGTTAGGCTTAATGGAAAACAACAACAAAATTAGAGAGCTTTATAGTATTTATCTTGAGTTAGGACACGAAGTGTTTAAAGAGAAAATTAAAAAACCTATGGAACTTTATTTGCATGCTAATAGCAATGTTGTTAGTATGAACTCTTTGGACACCATTATCGCTAATGCTATGGAAAAGTCTAAGCTAGGGGAAGCTTGTTTTTATAAAGATGACCTTTTTAGTCCCCCAAGCATGGAGGAGAAAATTTACTTTGATGATACCAAACCTCCAATATATGATGATTACAATGATGAATATAATATTTTCAGTCCACCTACTATTGAGGAGAAAATTAATTATAACTACAATATGCCTCCTATATTTGATGATTATGGTGATGAGAATAATAATAATAGCTATTTTGTTGAATTTACTCCCACTATAATTAATAAGAATAACTATGCTTATGTGGAGAGTAATAATGATTATATGCATGTGGCTCATGATAAGAATGTTTTATGTGATAGTTATATTGTTAATTTTATTCATGATGCTACTGAAAGTTATTATGAGAGAGGGAACATGGTTTTATGTATCTCAACAATATTAAGTTTCTCCTCTTTATGTTGAACGTCTTGAAGTTGCACTTGTTTTGCTTTCCTATGCTTGTTGCTTTGTGTTTTCATGACTTGTTTGTTTATAAGATTCCTATGCGTAGGAAGTGGGTTAGACTTAAATGTGTTTTGAATTTGCTTCTTGATGCTCTCTTTTACTTCAATTCATATTTCTTATGTGAGCATCTTCTCAAACTATCATGCCTAACTTAAAGGCGTTAAAGAAAAGTACTTATTGGGAGATAACCCAAAAGTTTTAGATGAGTCTTGGAAGTTATTACCTCAGTAATAACCTCTCCTTATCCTTTTTATTTGCTTTTTGTACCAAGAGTAACCTCTAATGAGAGAGAAGTAATGATTAGAAAAGTTGCTGTCCCGAAACAGATTTCTGTGCTTCACCGTAAAAAATCGTGTAAAATCTCTGAACGTCCTTTTAAGGCGTGAATTTTTGTGCTTCTTACCCAGGTTGTTATATAACTTT
Organism: Avena eriantha; assembly: GCA_910589775.1. Taxonomy (NCBI): domain Eukaryota; kingdom Viridiplantae; phylum Streptophyta; class Magnoliopsida; order Poales; family Poaceae; genus Avena; species Avena eriantha. Next base: position 112,701,492 of record OU342742.1, on the reverse strand, counting down.
AGTTAGTTCAACACTTTTTCATTTGAGCGACAGAAGGTATTCAAAAAAATTCGTGTTTACCTGCTGGTCTGTTTTGACAGATTTCTGCCATTTTCTACATTTGCTTCTTGTTGGTTCCTTTTTGAGTTATTTTGGGGAACTGAGCTTCTTGAGGGAAGTGCTACAGTAGCTAGTGTTCTAATGGAAGTTTATTTGGTGTTAGAAATGAACCTTAAGACTTATTTATCTTGAGTGCACTAATGTTGCTAATAAAGATTGTGTGAAGTTTCGTATGAAGGAAAAATTTCAGGTGTATGAAAGGAATGAGTAATCAGATGAAGGATAGACTAAAGCTCAAGCTTGGGAATGCCACGCGTGTCACCCCAAGAAATATCCAAGAAGTACAAGCGTCAACGCTCGGGGATGCCCAAGGCATCCCCTTCTTCATCAATAAAAATCCCAGGTTTCTTCCAAACGCTTCATTTTTATTGTTTCATGCACAGTTGTGTTGTTCTTGGAGCGTCTTCTTTTTCGTTTTTCATTTTGGTTTTCATTTGCTTGGTTTTCTTAGTTTTCTGAATAAATTGGTTGGACCCCCTCTTTCATACATTGGTTTGCAAATAGTTTGGTTTGGATTGGAAAAGAGTAGGAAAGTTCATGCTTATGTGGTAAAAAGAGCTCGTTTTTGACTGTGGCATATGCTTTGTCATGCCATGCTTGATATTGTTTTGGCTTTACGCTTAGTATTCCTTGCTGTAGCATGACTTGTTATAAAAAAATTGAGATTGCTTAATGTGCCTTGGATGAATCATGCGTTGTTTTAGCATATTAAAGCATAGTGTAGTGGTATTCTCCTTTGATGCTTTATTTCGGTTGACTTGGCGCATGCTCACACCATGTTATGACTATCTCAAGTCACCATAAGCCTTTATGATCCTTTAGTTTTCAACTTGTAGTATCACTTTATGCTTTGATCAATGATGTTTTGTCGCTCTGCATGATTATGGCGCTCCCAGTCTTTTGCTAGCCTCCACAACCAAGTATGAGTTCCACTCATGAATCCAACTCCCTAAACCAAGTTATTCCAAAGAGTCCACCATACCTACCTACTAGCTTATGCTATTCCAAGTATATTCATGCTTTTGTTTATCTTCCAAATTAAACTTGTTATGAGAAAACTAGTGATTAAAGCTCTCACGAACTTGATGGCACACTTTACTTTTCTTGCCCTTAATAAACTTGAACCATTGTGTCTTCTATGTTGTATATGCTTGCACTTATTTGTCGGGAATTAGCAGAACCATGCTTTCATGGGGAACGCTTTCAACATTGCACTTGGTACTTGTACCTAGTTGATATCATGCTCTTTTGTATATGGATGTCGTCGGTGTGAAATGAAAGGGGAGCTTGTAAGTCCATGGAGTTATGTATATGTCTTAGAGAAACGCCTGGGCCGCTGGTCTAATCCATGCTGACATGGTGGAAACCTCCAGCGTAACCATAATGAGCTGTCTATGAAGCATTCTTCTTATAAAAAAAAGAGTCCTATATTGAGAAAAAAAGAGAAAAAGAAAAAAAGATATTATGAAAAGAGGAAAGAGAGAAAAAAGCACCATATTCCCATGGTAAATAAGAAGATTGCTAAGATGCTCGTTGTCTGCTTGCCTTGTCATTTTGATATGGGGATTCTTCCGTATCATCGGGCAAGGGGTACCCCGTTGGCGGTTCTCTATGATACACATATACTTACAATGACAAGAACTTACCGGTGACTAAACTTGAGTAGCATGAGGAGCGGCCCTCGTATACAAGGGACATGAGATTTCTGACTTATACTTCGTCAAGCATGTACACCATAGTTTGTTCACTTTAACCTTAATCACTTCAAGATGCTTATGATAGGGGCAATGAGAGCTGAAAGCTATAAGTACCATAATTTTTGGAAGCTCTTTATGAGACTTGAATCCCTGCTTCCTTTTATAAAAAGGTCTTTTTCCACTATTATATTGAGTCTCCATCTTCTACCTTTATGCACCTACTTTGAGAGCATAGTGGCCATTCTTAGTTCTATGTGCATTGTCCCAAGACTAGTTGATTAATGCATAACTTGATATTGCTTGTTTTAAACTATTGTATCTAGTCACTCTTATGAACTTTGAAGGTGTCCTATGCATTTACATTTGCTACTCTATTAAGGGATAAGCTGAATATTATTATGCTATGTTTTCTTTATGTGAAACAAACAAACGTCTTGCAAAGCATTGTTATTCATGAATCTTTTGTTTGTGCCTTTTCATGTTGCATCATAGTTTCTTTGTCTTTTTGCTAGAACTTTGTCTTTCATGTTTTGATTGAAGTACTATGATCCCAGCTATCAATGTTTTACAAATACTTTTATCAAGTTTACGATGGTGCATGTCACCTCAAAAATTATTCTTTCTTTTTATCACTTACCTACTCGAGGACGAGCAGGAGTTAAGCTTGGGGATGTTGATACATTGCAAATGTATCTATAATTTTTGATGCTCCATGCTTAGTTTTATCCACTTTCTTGTGTTTTGTTCCAACTTTGGAGTACTTTTTCTTATGATTTCTTGGACTAACCTATTAACAAGAGCCACAGTGCCAGTTACATGTTTTCTGCTATTTTTGGCTCCAGAAAGTCAGAAAATGAATATTCTCGGAATTGGACGAGAGAAAATGAATATTTTCCCAGAAGACTCACGGAGCCAGAATACGAGACGGAGGAGGGCCAGGGCCTGGCCACACCATGTGGTGGCGCGGGCTAGCCCTGGCCGCGCCACCAGGTGGTGTGGGCCCCCTCGCACTCCACCGACCTTGCCAGAAGCCTCCCGATGCATAAACCCTAAATCGTCAAGCCTCCAGCCACGAAAAGTTCCGCAGCGCCGCCGCCACCAAAGGGGAGATTCTGGGGACAGAAAGTCTCGGTTTCGGCACCCTGCCGGGATGGGGAAGTGCCCCCGGAGCCATCTCCATCGATCTCCACCGCCATCTCCATCGCCGTTGCTGACTCCCATGATGAGGAGGGAGTAGTTTTCTCTCGAGGCTAAGGGTTCTACCGGTAGCTATGTGTTCATCTCTCTCTCTATGCATGATCTTATTGAAATCATGACCTTGTAATCTATAGATCTACCTTGCTACTCAAGTGCTTTATTAGATCTCTGCTCTCCCCATGTGTGTGAAAGTGACAGCATGCACACCATGGTGGCACTTAGGCTAGAGATTACAAATACTTGTTATGAGTTATATTTGGAGTTGGATGTTTCTATGGTGTTTGTTGGAACCATCTCGAGCTCAAGGTGACAGTGTGGGGTTATCTAGATGGGAAAGGCTTACTTTGAGGTGCGCTGTTATAGCTCTACCAACGATTAGAGTATCCAACCGGAGAGTAGTTCAGAGTAGTATCATGAGGATAATATATTTATATGAGAGTGTTCACTAGTGAAAGTATGATTCCTAGGCCTTGTTTCTAAACATTAAAACTTCGTTTGCAATTAGATCTGTTACATATTTTCTTGCTTCCTTCTTTATTTCAGTTTGCCTTTAGTCTTTTCCACACCATCAAGCTATTTTCTATCACCGTTACCACTTATAATGGACCCTAGCAAGTGGATCATATGTTGTAGAAATAAAACAGAGGGACACAAATAGAGAGTAGAGAGTAATGTGATATCAAGAATAACCTCACGCAAGATACAAGCAAGGTATAAGTTCAACGCAACATAACAATGCACAAATTTTAATATAATGCATGCAATAAAGCATGATAAATGTGATGATGCATTTTCTTATGACTAGTTGAGTGCCCGTGCGTTGCCACGGCCTACCGAGTTTATTTCTCGCCAGATAGGTAAATATGATGCATGTGCATTGCCACGCCAAAGGGATGCGAGCTTGGGGTGTCACATTTTTTGCTATCCTCCCTCTTTTAATTGCATGGAATTGAAGGAATACAAAGATCTTCAACAAGGTGCATGTCAATATTCACCGAGTCCTCTTTGGTATGTAGTCTCAAGTGAATCTTTCTGGCCAAATCCATTCTAATCGCCCTCAAACTTTCTCGCATGTCATCTTTTCCTACCTCATTGCTTTCTAACCACCACTAAAATATGAGTTATTTTTAGAAACATGAACAAAATATTAATATTAGAATTATGATGCTCCTTCTTCGACCAATAATTTCAAACATTGGAAAGAAAAATATCAGGAGAGCCTAAGATCAAGATAATAATCTAGTAAAACTTATTTGTAGCACTCTTTTCATAAGGCACCAGGCAGTAAAAGGTTCGACACATGGTCAACACCACATGGATTTTACTATAAGAATTCGATCACACATATTCAATGTATATATGTGAAAATTTGTAAATGATGTATAGAATAATGAAGAAAATGTAGACACACATTTATAGAAATAGAGCGAATTTTTCCCCTCTGCCATCTGCTGCTTCGCCATCTACCTCCCACCAACAGTACATCGTGTACCTTTCTATATATTACTCGTCTATTTTTCTAAACAACATACCTTTATGTAAAATTAAGAGTTCGTTGCTGCTTGTATGTGTTCTTGTTTATTTGAATATAATAATAATAATAATTAAGTATGAAGAGCCATTCACATTTTCTCAGTTTGATGAGAGTTATGGGAGTGTGCATCGTCGCGACTAGTGTGGCATGAGGATCCACGTATATCAGTTTTAACTTGAAACAAACACAATTAAATCCTGCCCGCCATTGTGGAGTGTTGAGAGAGAATCAAGGAATAGTAGGAGAAAAAATCTCTTGTAAGTTGTAATTGCTGCTCTCCTATAGAAACGGCTATTAGCGAGTAAAACAAGGAAATATTTGACCAGGTTGTAGGAGAACCAACCATGTAGCTACTACATGGACCCGTAGTCTAGGGATGAACTACTCACGCATCACACCGGAGGTAGGCATGGTGCTGAAGAAGGCCACTTGGGTGATCTCTCCTCTCCAACAGGGTACCAGGAAGAGCTTCAGATCCCTCCCGATCTAGGGATGGAGATGGAGACGGCTAGAGACTCTTTCGTGGAATTTTGATCAGGTACTTAGGGTTTTCGTCCCGGGAAGCTTTTATAGGCGGAAGGGCAAGGTCAGTGGAATACCAGGGGCCCACACTCCCTGGTGGCGCCCCCCAGGCTACGCCGCCACCAGGTGTGGCCGCCCTGGTGCGTGATGGCTCAATGCATGGCGCTCAGAAAAGTGCTGGTGCGGTGTTGATGTAGAGCTCGTTGGGAACCCCAAGAGGAAGGTATGATGAGCACATCAGCAAGTTTCCCTCAGTTATGAAACCAAGGTTTAATCGAACCAGTAGGAGCAAGGAAACACCCCCAAGGTGTTACTAGCTGAGCTTTGGCAGGGCGCACTACCGGTGCTAGTAGCAACGTGGAGACCTGCACAACACAACCACAGAACTTTGTCCCCAACTTGTGATGAGGTTGTCAATCTCACCGTGTTTTGCGGAAAACAAAGGATTAAACGTATCAAATGGAAAGAAGTGAAAGTTTGCAGAAAGTAAACACAAAGCAGTAAAAGATTCTAGATTGAATGTAAAGAAAAAAGACCGGGATCCATAGTTCACTAGAGATGGCTCTCCTTAAGATAGATAACATGCTGGGTGAACAAATTACAACGGGAGAATTGACAAACACCGAGAAAGCAATACATGCATATACTAATCATCTTGACTCCTTTGAGACTTGATTGGACATTACAACATTATACATAGACCGCCATCCAACTGCATCTATGACTAATAATCCACCTTCAGGTTATCATCCGAACCCCCTCCAGTATTAAGTTGCAAGAAACAGATTATTGCTTTACGAACTGCGTATAAAGTAAACAATTTGATTGTTTTATGAACAAAGGATTGTTGTCTTCTCCCTAGTAGCAACAACAAATCTAGTACCTTAGAGATTTCTGTCACTTCCTGATACGTCCAAAACGTATCTACTTTCCCGAACACTTTTGCTATTGTTTCTCCTCTAAACTTGTGTGATTTGGATGCAACTAATGCGGACTGACGCAGTTTTCAGCAGAATTGCCTTGGTGTCTACTTTTTGTGCAGAAAATCAACTATCAGGAAAAATCCTGGAAAATATGCCAAAAATCCTATTTCACCCGAAGACTCTAGGAGCTAGAATACGAGACGGAGAAGAGCCCTGGGGTGGCCACACCACCTGGTGGCGCGAGCTAGGCCAGGCCGCGCCAGGGGGTGGTGTGGGCCCCCCAGGCACCCCCTCGGCCTCTCTCTTCGCCTATAAGGAGCCTTCTGACCTATAAACTTCGGGGGGTTTGTCGTTTTTCCAGAAGGAGTTCTGCTCCGCCGCCACCATCAGATTCCACGAAACAGCACCAGAAACTCCGTTCTAGCACCCTGCCAGGACGGGGAATTGGAGGAGATCATCGCCATCATCATCACCATCGCTTCTCCATCGACCATCCATGTTTCCCCCATCTATGAGTGAGTAATCCCCCGTTGTAGGCTATGTGGATGGTAGGGATTGGATGAGACCGTTCATGTAATGGCATTAGATTGTTAGGGCATGGTGCCTAGTATCTTTTATTAGTGCTTTATGAGTTTGTTGCAACTTGTTGTGCTTAATGCTTATCACTAGGGCTCGAGTGCCATGATTTCAGATCTGAAATTATTATTGATTCATTATGATAGTATTGTTTCTGGTCTTATCTACAGGTTGTATACACACGTCGTTGTCCGGAACCTATGGCCCCGAAGTGACAGAAATCGGGATAACTGGAAGGGAAAGGCTTTGATGTGAGGATCACATGTGTTCATGGAGTGTTAATGCTTTGCTCCGGTGCTCTATTAAAAGGAGCACCTTAATTGCCAGTAGTTTCCTAGAGGCCCCGCTGCAAACGGGCTGGCAGGACAAAAGATGTTGTGCAAGTTCTCATTGCGAGCACGTATGACTATATATGGAACACATGCCTACGATTGTCTAGTACTTGGGTGCTTTATCTTATTTATCTGCAATTGCCCTATGTTCTGATTGCTATGTGAATTGTCTTGTCCATGCAACGCCTGTCCATCCATCCCTATGCCTACCGCACTCGAATCCCACTGTTTACTGCTTTTGTTACTACTGTCCTTGCTTTACTACCGCTGTTACTTTACTATTCCTACTACAAAACTATTGCTACTGATAAACTGTTGTGAGCAAGATTGTTTCCAGGTGCAGCTGAATTGACAACTCAGTTGTTAAGGCTTATAAATATTCTTTGGCTCCCCTTGTGTCGAATCAATAAATTGGGTTTCACTTCCCTCGAAAATACTGCGATACACCCCCTATACTTGTGGGTCATCAAGACTATTTTCTGGCGCCGTTGCCGGGGAGCATAGCTTTATTTATCAAGTTCACTTGGATTCTCTATTGTTCGCTGCTACTCATCCATCATGGGTAAGTCTCGTGATGGCAAGGTTCCTATTTTACCAACCACTACAAGAAGAGGTACGGTTCTGAACACCTCTACTGCTCTTGATTCACCATCTGTTTTGAGTAAGTTCCTTACACCACCACATACACATGCTACACACACTGCTACTACTGCTGAATCTGAAACTTCTGATGCTTATGATGCTACTTCTACTGTGCTTGATAAAAGTGGTTCATTAGGTCCTTTCCTAGATGCTATGATTGCTAGAACTATAGCTGGAAATACCGAAACTCCTAATGAAGGCACTGCCATACCTGTTAGCTCACCTGAGTCTAGTAAGAGTTATGATGCTGAAGAAGATTATGTTGAGATGACTGATGAGTTTATTGAAGAATGTAGGAACACCCATGATAGGAGCGCTGCTAAGAGTCTCCTTGAGAGGCGTACTATTAGACCCAAATTATCTATTGATGCTAAATTTGCTGCTTCTCCCATAAACATTATAGATGAAGATTATGGTTTCTCTCTCGATCTATCTTACATAGCTATTGTCGAGAAAGAACCTTTTTGTGGGACTAAGAATGAAAGTACAGTAGCACATATGAATGAACTTTCTACCTGAGTGGCTTGTTTTCTGATGATATTAAGATGCGTACTTATTTTGTTGCTAAGATTTTTCCTTTTTCACTGAAAGGAGAAGCTAAAATGTGGTTTAGTAATTTACCTCCTGGATCTATTGATAGCCCTGAGTGCTTGATTAGTACTTTCCTGCAGAAATATTTTCCTCCCAGTGCTAGACATGCTATTTTGCAGGAACTTTTTGATTTTAAACAGGGAGAAAAAGAGGTATTGCCCGAATCTTGGGCAAGGTTTTGTGCTTTGATTCATGCACAGGTTGGGAGTCCATTACCTAAGAATGAGCTTCTTGATATATTTTATAATGGACTAACCGAGGAATCTAGGACATACCTAGATAGTTGTGCAGATTGCGTTTTCAGGAATAGGACTCCTAAGGAAGCTGAGGAATTAATGGCTAAAATAAGCAAGAATTATGAAGACTGGACTCCTCCTAAACAAGCTATACCTGAAGTAATTGAACCTGAACCATCTATTCCTGTGCCTATTCCAACATCAAAGAAGAGGGGAGTTATTGAATTAAATGATGAAGTGATGAAAGAAGCTAAGAAATGTCTTAAGGAGAAGGGAATTAAAGATGAAGATGTCAAGAATTTACCTCCTATAGAAGAATTCTGTAAGCCTATTCCCTACTCATCCACTATTGAGGTACACTCTCTCCAACACTTTGATGAAGGTGATATCCCTTATTTGAAACCTCATGATCAATGCTTAGAAGAATTTGATATCTTTATTGTTAAGCAAGATAACTTTAATAAAAGGGTGCAAAATCATCTTATGGAAAACACTAGAGCTATTGTTGAGTTGAAAGATATTGTGGAAAGAACCTCCAATGATGTTAAAATGATTGTTAAACACTTTCAAATGGTTCAAACTCAAATAGATCAACTCGTTAAAGTGCAAAACTACTTGCTAGTTAATGCTGCTAAAGAAAAACATGCTTATGAAATTAGAACTAGAAGTGGTGCTGCCACCCAGGATCCTCTATATCCTGAGGGGCGTCCCAAAAGAATTGAGCAGGATTCTCAACAAGCTGAAAATAGTGGTTCCACTCATAAGAAAAGGGAAAAGAAACATAAAACTGTTGTAGAACCCTCTAAACCTGCTATAGATCCTAAGAGTATATCTATCTCTGATGCTGAAACTGAAAGTGGTAATCAAGAAAATGAAGTTCCTAGTGAAGAAAAAGTTGAAGAAGAATCTGAAAACCACAGTAAGAATACTAAATACACTAAAAAAACTTTATTGCTAAGAAACATGGTAGTGAAAGAGAACCTTGGGTCCAAAAACCTATGCCTTTCCCTGATAAGAAACACAAGTCAAAGGAGAATGAACATTATAATAAGTTTTGTGAGTGGATGAAGCCTTTATTCTCGCAAATTCCTTTGACTGATGCTATTAAATTGCCTCCTTACTCAAAGTATATGAAGGATATTGTCTCGAATAAAAGGAAGATCCCTAATGAAGAGATTTCTACTTTGTTTGCTAATTATTCTTTCAATGGTAAGGTTCCTAAGAAACTAGGAGACCCAGGGATTCCAACTATCCCTTGCTCTATTAAGAATAGTTATGTTAGAACTGCTTTGTGTGATTTGGGAGCTGGAGTTAGTGTTATGCATTTCTCTCTCTATAAGAGGCTTCAGCTTGAAAAATTGATACCAACTGATATATCTTTGCAAATGGCTGATAAGTCTACCACTATTCCTGTGGGCATATGTGAAGATGTACCTGTTCAGGTGGCTCACAATTGCTTGATATTAACTGATTTTGTTGTGCTTGAAATGCCTGAAGATGATAATATGTCTATTATTCTTGGGAGACCTTTTCTTAATACTGCAGGAGCTGTTATTAATTGTAATCAAGGAAAGGTGACCTTCAATGTTAATGACAAGGAACATGCTGTCTATTTCCCCAAGAAGATTGAAAGGACTTATGGTTTAAATTCAATTGAACATGTTGAAGGCATTCAAGTTGGAGAAATATATTGTCCCATACCAAAAGAAAAATTTGAAACTATTATGATTGGGACCATTGCTATCAAGGTTGAGGTAACATAATCATTAGTGGAGTACAAAGTTTTGTCTCATATGCAATTGTTTTGGTAGCAAGACTTGATCAACCTTGCTAACAAAAGGATTCCATTGAACAAAACAATGTTTTCATTATGATTATCCCCGTTTATTTCTATTCTTTGCATTTTAGTTTTTGCTTTCGCTTAGTTTTCTTTTTGTTGTTAGTTGCTTGCATGTTAGAACTTCTGTAGTTCTAGCCTTGTTTTGTCCTTGCATCATGTTTCAAAAATAAATAAAATCTGTCTGTTAGAAAAATCATTCTTCTATTTCTGAAAATTGCCCAAAAATAAAGTGTCTCGAAAAATTCCAGAAAATTCATATTAAATTTTTACATGAAAAAAGGGTTAGAGGAGTACCTAGTAGGTACCAGGGGGGCCCACCAGGCAGGCACACCATGTGGTGGTGCGGCCAGCCCTGGGTGGCGCCATGCCCTGGTGTGGGCCACCCCTGGCCCCCCACTAACTCTCTCCCCTGCCACTTTCTTCTCTCTCCCGAGTAAGCTCCAGTTCATAGCTCAAAATCACGTTCTTTCTGTGCTTGCTCTCGATTTCTTCCATCTCCTTGGTCAGCCCATCTTTCTTGCTGAAATTTGGAGCATTTGTTCCCTGGTATGTGACCCCTCCCCTTGTCCAAGTATATTTGTGTTTAGTGGTTTATATGTTGAGTATTTTGCTGCTGTAGGTGACTGGTTTTGAGAGCTTGTAAGCTTGTTTGATGCTTAGAGATATAGTTTTGATGCATGTTTAGTCCTCTTACAAGTCCCTATGAGTAGAATCCTTCATTATATTTACTTTGCAATCACTTGTTTAATAGGTGTTTAAATTTCAGAATAAAGGATGAGTGAACACCACCTAAACCAACATGAGCTTTGGGTTCCTGATGTCATGAAGGTCCACCGGGAGGAGGAAGTTTTTACCTCCATTTATCCATGCTCTGAGTTCATGAGAGCTGTAGGAATTCTACAAGTTTTCCACACTTTGGTTTCTAATGCAGGGTTAGAGCACTTTTTGGAAGATGAACCTTGTCAATTTGTGAAGCTAACCATGTCTGTGGTGCAGGATTTCCAATTTAGTCACAATTTGCCTAACCCCATGGTCCATTACAAAATCTACAATATTGCCGTTAACCTTTCTCTTGATGATTTTTGTGCAGCCATTAAGGTACCTCAATGGGGATCATGTAGGAAGATTAAAGAGAGACCGGAACCACTCATGGATTTATACGCAGAAATTTGTCAAGGGAGTAGCTTCTCGAAGGAGAATGGAAAAATCCGTAACATTCATCTTCCCTCCATTCGCTACTTTGCCTACTTTATTGCCAAGTGTGTTCTTGCTAGGAAAACTGCCAATAAGTTATATTCGCTTTATCTAGCATTTATCTCTGCTGCTCTTAGACGAGATAGGTCTTACAACTTGGGTGCTTTGATAGCTTTCCATCTTGCTGCTAACCGTGAGAAAGGTGGAATTTGTGGAGGCCTCATCGCTTCTCGTTTACTAGCATTGCATGGTTTAGTGCCTCATCATCTAGACCTACAGTTTCCCATAGAGAGGCTTGATTTCAATTCCATGATACAGCATAAATTTATTTCCTCTTGGGCTAGTTTGAGTGAGTTATCTTATGAAATAACCTTTCTCAAAGCTGGTTGGAGAAAGAGCAACTCCGAGCATGTTGTTCTTTTGCCTGCACCTATTTTGTTTAACCTTGATAACAAGGAAGGATGGTCCCTCACTCAAGAGGAGCTTGACATGTACTTGGGAGAGCTTTCCCAACAGGAGCAGGACACTAGAAGGGAGGCTACGGATGATTCGAGCCAGCCCTCGAATGAGGGAGAGTCTTCATATCAGCATCCCGCTTATGATTGGGGAGCCTCTTCTTCTTCTCATGGGCCCAGCTACGACCATTCTTACCAAGATCCGCCCGCTTGGAACCCCTATTCATACATGGACTGATACCCACTTAGGCCAAAAGCCTAAGCTTGGGGGGAGGTACGCCGACACCGCACTCATCTCCATATCATGTTGCGTCGGTACTTTGTATATTCATGTTTTCGTTCTCTTTTTAGTTTTCGTTCTTCTTTGCTTTTTCTTTCTAAAAACACAAAAAGACCAAGAATATTTCGGTTGTTTCTCTTTGGTTTCCTTCTTCTTTTTGCCTTGGTTTTCTTTTCCCTTTTTGCTTTGTTTGAACTTTTTGAAAAACCCAAAAAGATTTTGCTTTGCTTGTTTTTCTCTTTTGGTTCTTGTTTAAAAATCAAAAACACCAAAAATATTTGTCGTTCTTCTTTGGTTTTTGCGAGTTGGCTACAGGGTTCGGCATTTCTCAGTGGATTATTGGTTTCATATTATTATTCAAGCCACACAAGTGAAGAGCAATAATGAGGATCAATGACAACTTGAGGCGTGGTAAGAGGCTGGTAAGAAACTCTATTTGTCTTCATTTTTGTACATATACTCATCATTGTGAGCTTGCTTAGTCCGTTCATGTAGAGTGTATGTTTTCTTTGGACGCTTAGTAGTTCTTGCTTTCTTGTGATTAGCTCCAGCTCGCTAATAGTTTGTAGCATGTTTCATGAATGTTTGCTTGCATTACTCTATTCATAAATTGGTGTGACACCATGGTATCCTCCTCTGAATGTTTCATTTGATTGACTTGGCACATGCTCATGCATGCACATGACTGTGATAATCAGTTAAGCCTTGATGCATTATTTTGCCTTGATGATCTGGAATCATTTTCATGCCATGAGTAGTCTTGTTTTGTTGCAAGCATGATAATGACAGCTATTGCTCTCTTGTTTGTCGCTCCCTTACTATTGCTAGCCTTCACTTCCACTAAGTGTTTTACTCAAGTTTCCAACTCCCTAAATCGAATATCTCCAAAGTGTCCACCATACCTACCCATTAGCATCATTTGCTACCTCCGTGCATATTCAATGTGCCTTGTTTTCTTCCGAATAAAATGTTTGCTTGTTATGAGAAAGTTAGTTAGTAAAGCTCTCACCAACTTGATGGCACACTTTATTTTTCCGCACTTAATAAACCTGAACCATTGCGTCCTTCTTTGTTGTGCATATGCTTGTGCTTTATGAGTTGAAGTTAGCAGAACCATGTATCATGGGGACCGCTTTCAACGCTTCATAGGTACTTTGTACTTAGTTGATATCATGTTCTTTTGCTTATGGATCTCGGCGGTGTGAAATAAAAGTGGAACTTGTAAGATCATGGAGTTTGTATGTATGTTAGAGAAACGCCTGGGCCGCTAGCCTAAGCCATGCCTAATCATGGTGGAAACTTGCAGCATAACCATAATGAGCATTCTGTGAAGTATCCTCAATAAAAATCTATGCATATAGTAAATAAAAAGATCGCTGAGATGCTCATTGTCTGCTTGCCTTGTCATTTTGATCATGGGATGGCTCCCGTGTCATGTGCAAGGGGTACCCCGTTGGCGGTTCTCTATGATACGTATATACTTACAATGACAAGAGCTTACTTGTGACTGAAGTTGAGTAGCATGAGGATCGGTCTTCGTAAGTAAGGGGCATGAGACTTCAATTTATAACTTGTCAAGCATATCCTCTTAGTTGTATCACTTTCACCTTAACCACATTAAAGATGCTTATGATAGGGGCAATGAGAGCTCAAAGCTAACGAGTACCATACTTTCAGCATCTGGAAGCCTTTCAAATTATTCAAAACCTTTTCCTCTAGCTGTTGAGTCTCCACTTATTCTTTGAGCACCTTCTTGAGAGCATAGTTGTCATTCTTTGTGTTTGTTCCAATACTTGATTATTTGTGTTATGACTTTGATGCTTGTATCCTTGATATCTTTACTTCTAGTCATCACTTGAACTTCAGAGGTGCCTTGGCATTCATAATCAAAGTCAAGCGAGATACCACTCTATCATAACTTTTTATGAGCATTGTAATGTTGCTTATGTTCGTGCTTCATGCTACTTATTATTCTTCAGTTGGAATCTCTTCATAGCTTGCAATGACTATTAAGTAGACTTAGTTGCACACTATTTATTATGAATTGTCCAAGTAGTTGATCACATTGCTCAGAATATTTACATCATATGAAGCAAATGTGTTCGTGAAAGTTCTTTTATCGCACTCAGTTTTCAACTGAATTGCTTGAGTACAAGCAATAAGCTAAGCTTGGGGGGAGTTGATACGTCCAAAACGTATCTACTTTCCCGAACACTTTTGCTATTGTTTATCCTCTAAACTTGTGTGATTTGGATGCAACTAATGCGGACTGACGTTGTTTTCAGCAGAATTGCCTTGGTCTCTACTTTTTGTGCATAAAATCAACTATCAGGAAAAAGCCCGGAAAATATGCCAAAAATCCTATTTCACCCGAAGACTCCAGGAGCCAGAATACAAGACGGAGAAGAGCCCTGGGGTGGCCACACCACCTGGTCGCACGGGCCAGGCCAGGCCGCGCCAGAGGGTGGTGTGGGCCCCCCAGGCACCCCCTCGGCCTCTCTCTTCACCTATAAGGAGCCTTGTGACCTTAAAACTTCGGGGGGTTCGTCGTTTTTCCAGAAGGAGTTCCGCTCCGCCGCCACCATCAGATTCCATGAAACAACACCAGAAACTCCGTTCTGGCACCCTGCCGGGACGGGGAATTGGAGGAGATCATCACCATCATCATCACCATCGCTTCTCCATCGACCATCCATGTTTCCCCCATCTATGAGTGAGTAATCCCCCGCTGTAGGCTATGGGGATGGTAGGGATTGGATGAGATCGTTCATGTAATGGCATCAGATTGTTAGGGCATGGTGCCTAGTATCTTTTATTAGTGCTTTATGACTTCGTTGCGACTTGTTGTGCTTAATGCTTGTCATTAGGGCCCGAGTGCCATGATTTCAGATCTGAACTTATTATTGATTCATTATGATAGTATTGTTTCCGGTCTTATCTACAAGTTGTATACACACATCGTTGTCCGGAACCTATGGCCCCGAAGTGACAGAAATCGGGATAACCGGAAGGGAAAGGCTTTGATGTGAGGATCACATGTGTTCACAGAGTGTTAATGCTTTGCTCCGGTGCTCTATTAAAAGGAGCACCTTAATTGCCAGTAGTTCCCTAGAGGCCCCGCTGCAAACGGGCTGGCAGGACAAAAGATGTTGTGCAAGTTCTCATTGCGAGCACGTATGACTATATATGGAACACATGCCTAGGATTGTCTAGTACTTGGGTGCTTTATCTTATTTATCTGCAATTGCCCTATGTTCTGATTGCTATGTGAATTGTCTTGTGCATGCAACGCCTGTCCATCCATCCCTATGCCTATCGCACTCGAATCCCACTGTTTACTGCTTTTGTTACTACTGTCCTTGCTTTACTACTGCTATTACTTTACTATTCCTACTACAAAACTGTTGCTAGTGATAAACTATTGTGAGCAAGATTGTTTCCAGGTGCAGCTGAATTGACAACTCAGTTGTTAAGGCTTATAAATATTCTTTGGCTCCCCTTGTGTCAAATCAATAAATTGGGTTTCACTCCCCTCGAAAATACCACGATACACCCCCTATACTTGTGGGTCATCACTTCCCCAGATTACCAGAGGCCTGAACCCACTATCGAGCATAAATACTAACTCTTGGAGTTGCTAGCATCTACTTGGCCAAGATAGCTACTAACAACGGAAAGCATGCAAGATCACAAATAACAAAGACATGATATAATCAATAATAAATCTAAAATAGCATCCCAATATCCATCGGATCCCCGCAAACACAACATGCAGAATTACAAATAGATGATCTTGATCATGAACGGAGCTCACAAGATTTAAACAAGAAAGCACAAAGGAGGAGAACCAGCCATCTTGCTACCACATGGATCCATAGTCCAAGGATGAACTAGTCAAGCATCACACCGGAGGCTTGCATGGTGATGAAGAAGGCCTCCAGGGTGAATTCCTCTCTCCGGCAGGGTGCCGGGAAGAGCTTCAGATCCCTCCTGATCTAGGGATGGAGATGGCGGCAGCTACAGACTCTTTCGTGGATTTTTTATCGGGTACTTAGGGTTTTCATCTCGAGGGCAATATATAGGCGGAAGGAGAGGCCGAGGGGGTGTCGGGAGCGGTCACACCACCCCCTGGCGAGGGCCAGGCCTGGCCGCGCGGCCAGGTGGTGTGGTGGCCCTCTGGCCCCTCTCCGTCTCGTATTCTGGCACTTGATGACTTCCGGATAAACAGGCACTTTGGCTTTTGTCCCGTCCAATTCCGAGAATATTCATTTTCTGACTTTCCTGGAACCAAAAACAGCAGAAAACAGGCAGCTGGCACTGTGGCTCTTGTTAATATGTTAGCCCAAGAAATCATATGAAAAGTACTCCAAAGTTGGAACAAAACACAAGAAAGTGGATAAAACCAAGCATGGAACATCAAAATTTATGGATACATTTGCAATGTATCAACATCCCCAAGCTTAACTCCTGCTCGTCCTCGAGTAGGTAAGTGATAAAAAGAAAGAATAATTTTTGGGGTGACATGCACCATCAAAGATTTGATCAAAGTATTTGCAAAACATTCAAAGCTGGGATCATAGTACTTCAATCATAACATGAAAGACAAAGTTCTAGCAATAAGCAAAGAAACTATGATGCAACATGAAAAGGCACAAACAAAAGATTCATGAATAACAATTCTTTGCAAGACGTTTGTTTGTTTCACATAAAGAAAACATAGCATAATAGTATTTGAATAAAATATGCTCTGAGAGGCAATAATAAAGTTGTTATTATGTATTCCTTAGATATGGTAGATGTTTATTTTACATGCTAGAATTGTATTGATCGGAAACATCAATACATGTGTGTTTAATAAACAAAAAGGGTTCCTAGTTATGCCTCTCTTATAGACTAGCTTGTTGATTAACAAGATGATCAAGGTTTCCTGATCATGTACATTGGATGTTGTTAATAACAAGGTCACACCATTGGTGGAATGATGTGATGAACATTCATCTGAAGTATAGCATTACGATCAAGTCATTATGTTTATATTGCTATAACATCATACGAAGTAATCTTTATCCTTACACCATGAGATCATGTTAATTGCTAACACCGGAAGAGTATCTTGATAACATCAAACGTCACACCGTAACAGGGTGACTATAAAGATGGGTCAGTACTACGAAGGTGTTATGTTGAAGCTCATGGATCAAGAGTGGAATTTGTCAATCCCGATGAAGGATAGATATACTCTGGGCCCTCTCGGTGATATCACATTGAGATAGCTTGCAAGCAAGTGATGTGATCACTAGAATGTTATATCACGGGAACGAGAAAAGAGTGCATGTCGGTAACGAGATCAAACTAGGTATGGAGATACCGATGATCGAATCTCGGACATGTAATATATCGAGAGACAAAGGGATTTAGTTACAAGCGTTAAAGGTTCTCACGATCACAGAAGTCATCGTTGTATGTGTAGGAGTCGGTATGGATCTCCAGGTCCCGCTGCTGATTATTGATTGGAGAAGGGTCTCGATCATGTCTGCATTATTCGCGAACCATAGGGTGGCACACTTATGAGTTACCGAACACCATTTTGGAGCACATATGTTTCGAACAAAAGAATTGCAAAGCACAGGAATTGTTTCAATAGAAACCGGAAATTGTTTCGGGTGAAATTGGAGAAAGTGGTTCTGCATGTGATATTGAAATATTGCAAGGGGCTATATGTGAATGTTTGTTAATTAAAGTAATTAACAAAATTCTGAATAAATTTAATAAAAAGAGTTTTTTAAATGAGAGAGCATTAAACTTGGAGAATTTTAATGCATTTAAAGTGGAGACTTTAAAAGGGAATATGAAGAGGCATTTTAATGTGGAGGGGTTACCACCACATGAATGGGGGAGGTGAGGGGTCACCCCCATGCGCCGGCCATGGAGAGAGGGGGCACCCCCTCCTCCTATAAAAGGCCACCCATTCCCTCCTTCATCAAAACACCTCCTTGTGAAGGATCTCTCTCCCCCTCTAGAATTATTCCCCCATGGTCTTGGATTAGCGAGATACATGTTCCCGGTGGCATTTCGTCTGGAAGGAGTTGCTGCTTCTGCTGGATGGCTGGAGCGAGGAGGTGGAGGTTGTACGGTGGCTTGAACGTGTGTGCGAGTGCGGATGCGCTGCTGAGTTGCGGCGCTCGGACTTCCTCACGATCTTGAGATCGGCAAGTGTACGACTGCATCAACCACGAGTTCCTACTCGTTAACAAAACTCGTTGTCTTCGAGGGTAAGTTCTCGTTGGATGTATGTCCACCCGTTGCTTTGTACCTAGTAGATAGATCTTGGCGTGTAGTTCACACCGTAGGAAATTTTTTGTTTTCTATGCTACGGACCCAACAGTGGTATCAAAGCCTGATCTATGCGTAGGTGCTTTGCACGGGTAGAACACATATGTTTATATGTGGGCGATGATGATCATGTTATTGCATCTTCTATGTATTTTGGATATTGGTGGCATAGTGGGATGAAGCGACCCGGACCAACGTTACATGTCATCGTACATGAGACCGGTTCCACGACTGACATGCAACTTGTTTTGCATAAGTGGCTGGCGGGTGTCTGTCTCTCCTACTATAGTCAATATCTGATTTATAACGAGTTTCTAATAACTTTGTTTTCCTCGGTGTGGTTCATGTTCGTAGGTGAGAACGATTCTATCTCCAAAAGCCCTAAGCCACGTAAAACTTGCAATTGATAAATTAGAGGCGTCTAGTTTAAATCGTTGTTGGGCTAGTGTATTGATATGGTATTGTTGTAAGTAGATGTATGATAGATACTCTTACAACACACTCAACGTGTAAGTTCCATAGACCTTGGCCTTACACACAAAGGAATGATAGAGATCATACCACGATGCAAGTGATAGAGATCAAATGCATGGACCATATCATCTCACTTTACACATTAGATGTTAGCATCTTATACTGCTATTTTGGCGCTTTTGGTAGCATTGTAAGATGATCCCTCATTTAGATATCAAGATAAAAAATGTGTTCTTCCTTGAGTATGCACCGTTCTGTGGATCGTGTTTCAAGACATCACGTGATGATCGGGTGTACTCGAATCTACGCTTTCATAGGAACGGGTGTAAGACAGTTTTACACACGTGAATACTAAGGTTCTTACTTGGCGAGCCTAGCATGTACAGACATGGCCTCGGAACACGGACCTAAAGGTTAAGCATGAGTCATATAGTTGATATGATGCCCATATAGATGCTCGGCTTTGAAGCTACATCAACTCACGTGATGATCGGACTTGGTGTAGTTGGTTTGGTTCATGTAATCACCAAAAGGACACGAGGGACGTCGTTTTTGAGTGGGAGTTCATTAGTAATTTGGATTAGTTGAACTCAATCTATCATAAACTTAGTCTAAGTAAACTTTACAAATTCTGTTGTAGATGGCACCACCTGCTTTTAATTTCAATGTGTTCATGGAGAAAGAGAAACTTGCTGCGAATGGTAGCAACTTCACCAACTGCGCTATGAATTTGAGGATTCTCCTCACTGCTGCACAAAAGCAATATGTGCTAGATGCGCCGCTAGGCCCCCCACCAGCTCCTGATGCCCCTGACGAGGAAAATAATGTCTATGTGACTCGTCAGGAGGACCACAACTTAGTTCATTGCGGCATACTATATGGGCTAGAGCGAGAACTTCGAAAGCATTTCGAAAATGGCAATTCCTTTGATACCATGGGAGAATTGAAAATGATTTTCGATACCCATGCTGCCGTAGAGAGTTATAATGCTACAGAAAAGTTCTTTAGCTGCATGATGGAGGAAAACAGTTCCGTTAGTGAGCACGTACTCAAAATGTCTAGGTACGCCGATAAGCTTGTGTCCTTGGGAATAACGATTCCCATTGACTTAGGCATACATCGTGTTCTCCAATCTCTGCCACCTAGCTACAAGAGCTTCCTGATGAACTATAATATGCAGGGCATGAAGAAGTCTCTTCCCGAGCTTCTGTCAATGCTTAAGACTGCACAAGTGGAGATTAGGAAAGAACATCAAGTGTTGATGATCAATTGGACCACCGGTTTCAAGAAAGACAAGAGAGGCAAGCACAAGGGAAAGAAGGGTGGCAAGTCTGTTGCCACGCCTGAAAAGAAACCCCGAGCTGGCCCTAAGTCTGACACCGAGTGCTACTATTGTAAGGGGACTGGCCATTGGAAGCGCAACTGCCCCAAGTATTTGGCGGACAAGAATTCCGGCATGGCAAACAAAGGTATATGTGATATACATGTTATTGATGTGTACTTGACTAGTACTCGCAGTAGCACCTGGGTATTTGATACATGATCGGTTGCTAATATATGTAACTCGGTTCAGGGGCTACGGAACAAGCGACAACTAGCAAGGGATGAGGTCAGGATGTGGGTCGGCAATGGATCAAAAGTTTATGTGATCACCGTCGGGACGCTACCTCTCCATTTGCCATCGGGATTAGTTATAAACCTAAATAATTGTTATTTGGTGCCTGCACTGAGCATGAACATTGTATCCGGATCGTGTTTGATGCAAAGTGGTCATTCATTTAAATCTGAAAACAATGGTTGTTCGATTTATAAGAATGATATCTTTTATGGTCATGCACCTATGTTGAATGGTTTATTTCTGATAGATCTCGATAGTAATATTACGCACATTTATAATGTTAATGCTAAAAAGATTAAACTTGATAATGATATATCTGCATATATGTGGCACTGCCATCTAGGTCATATTGGCGTTAAACACATGAAGAAACTCCATTCTGATGGACTTTTGGAATCACTTGATTTTGAATCATTTGATACATGTGAGCCATGCCTTATGGGCAAGATGACTAGAACGTCGTTTTCCGGTTCAATGGAACGGGCGACAGATCTATTGGAAATCATACATACTGATGTGTGTGGACCAATGAGTGTGTCGGCGCGAGGTGGATATCGTTATTTTGTTACTTTCATGGATGATTTGAGTCGATATGGGTATATCTATTTGATGAAACACAAGTCTGAAACTTTTAAAAAGTTCAAGGAATTTCAGAATAAGTGGAAAATCATCATAATAGAAAGATCAAATTTCTATGGTCTGACCATGGAGGAGAGTATCGAAGTTACGAGTTTAGCACACACATGAAAGAGTATGGAATAGTTTCACAACTCACGCCTGCCGGAACACCATAGCGTAATGGTGTGTCGGAACGTCGTAATCGTACCTTATTGGATATGGTTCGATCTATGATGTCTCTGACTGACTTGCCACTGTCATTTTGGGGTTATGCACTGGAAACAGCTGCATTCACTTTAAATCGGGCACCATCTAAATCCGTTGAAATGACACCGTATGAATTATGGTTTGGAAACAAACCTAAGCTGTCATTTCTTAAAGTTTGGGGATGCGATGTTTATGTGAAGAAACTTCAGCCAGATAAAATCGAACCCAAAGCGGAAAAATGCGTCTTCATAGGATACCCTAAGGAAACGATTGGGTATACCTGCTATCACAGATCCGAGGGCAAGGTTTTTGTTGCCAAGAATGGATCCTTTCTTGAGAAGGAGTTTCTCGTGAAAGGTGTGAGTAGTCGGAAGGTAGAACTCGAAGAGGTTATTGAACCTTATCTTCATGGAATGGCGAGTGGCGCAGCACCGAAAGTTGTTTCGGAGTTGACTTCACCTGATGAAGAGAGAGCTTATGATAATTATCATGAAACTCCAAAAGAGGACACTACCAAACCTCGCAGGTCAAGCAGGACACGTGCAGCTCCTGAACTGTACGGCAATCCTGTTGTGAATTTCATGGTTGATGAAATGGATGACCCTGCGATGTATGAAGAAGCGATGATGATCCCGGATTCCAACAAATGGCTAGAAGCCATGAAATCCGAGATGGAATCCATGTACGAGAACCAAGTTTGGAACTTGGTGGACTTACCTCACGATCGAAAGGCCGTTGAGAATAAATGGATTTTCAAAAGAAAAACTGATGCTGATGGTAATGTGACCATCTATAAGGCTCGACTTGTCACAAAGGGGTTTCAACAAATTCAAGGAGTCGACTACGATGAGACATTCTCTCTCGTAGCGATGCTTAAGTCGGTTAGGATTATGTTAGCAATTGCTGCATATTTCGATTATGAAATATGGCAGATGGATGTCAAAACTGCGTCCCTCAATGGTAATATTGAAGAAGAGTTGTATATGATACAACCTAAGGGTTTTGTCTATCCTAAGGATGCTAATAAGGTATGCAAACTTCAGCGATCCATCTATGGACTGAAGCAAGCATCCCGGAGTTGGAATCTCCACTTTGATGAGGTGATCAAAGAGGTTGGATTTGTCCAAACTTATGAAGAGGCTTGTATTTACAAGAAAGTGAGTGGGAGCAATGTGGCATTTCTGATATTATATGTGGATGACATATTATTGATTGGAAATGATACAGATCTTTTAAACAGTGTTAAAAGTTATCTAAACAACAAATTTTCGATGAAAGACCTTGGTGAAGCGTCATATATATTAGGCACTAAAATCTATGAGATAGATCAAGGCGCCTAATTGGGCTATCGCAGAGTACATACCTTGATAAGATATTAAAGAAGTTTAATATGGACGAAAGTAAGAAGGGGTTCTTACCTATGTTGCAAGGCAAGACATTGAGTAAGACTCAAAGTCCGGCTACGACGGAAGAAAGAGAGATGATGGATAAGATCCCCTATGCCTCGGCCATAGGCTCTATTATGTATGCCATGCTATGTACAAGATCGGATGTGGCACATGCTATTAGTTTGACTAGTAGGTACCAATCTGATCCAGGTTCAGAACACTTGATAGCGGTAAAGAACATCCTCAAGTACTTGAGAAGAACTAAGGACATGTTTCTTATATATGAAGGTGAAGAAGAGCTAGTCGCTAAGTGTTATGTCGATTCTAGCTTTGACACCGATCCAGATGACTCTAAGTCTCAATCCGGATACGTATTTCTCTTGAACAGAGCAACAGTTAGTTGGAGGAGTTCCAAACAACCTGTGGTTGCTGGATCAACGATGGAGGCGGAATATGTTGCTGCTTCAGAAGCGGTGCCGAAAGCGGTTTGGATGAAAGAGTTCATTACGGAACTAAGTGTAGTCCCCAGTGCGTTGGACCCGATGATGATCTATTGTGACAACAATGGAGCCATAGCCAACGCAAAGGAACCGAGGTCTCACAAGAATTCCAAGCATATTAAGCGCCAGTTTCACTCCATCCACGAGCATGTCAAGGATTGAGATATAGAGATTTGTAAAGTACACACGGAACTAAATGTAGCAGATCCGTTGACTAAAGTTCTCCCTAGGGAAAAACATGATCAACACCAGAACTCCATGGGTGTTAGATTTATAACTATGTGAACTAGATTATTGTCTCAAGTGCAAGTGGGAGACTGAAGGAAATATGCCCTGAGAGGCAATAATAAAGTTGTTATTATGTATTCCTTATATATGATAGATGTTTATTTTACATGCTAGAATTGTATTGATCGGAAACATCAATACATGTGTGTTTAATAAAGAAAAAGGGTTCCTAGTTATGCCTCTCTTATAGACTAGCTTGTTGATTAACAAGATGATCAAGGTTTCCTGATCATGGACATTGGATGTTGTTAATAACAAGGTCACACCATTGGTGGAATGATGTGATGAACATTCATCCGAAGTATAGCATTACGATCAAGTCATTATGTTTATATTGCTATAACATCATATGAAGTAATCTTTATCCTTAGACCGTGAGATCATGTTAATTGCTAACACCAGAAGAGTATCTTGATAACATCAAATGTCACACCGTAACAGGGTGACTATAAAGATGGGTTCAGTACTACGAAGGTGTTATGTTGAGGCTCATGGATCAAGAGTGGAATTTGTCAATCCTGATGATGGATAGATATACTCTGGGCCCTCTCGGTGATATCACATTGAGATAGCTTGCAAGCCAGTGATGTGATCACTAGAATGTTATATCACGGGAACGAGAAAAGAGTGCATGTCGGTAACGAGATCAAACTAGGTATGGAGATACCGATGATCGAATCTCGGACATGTAATATATCGAGAGACAAAGGGATTTAGTTACAAGCGTTAAAGGTTCTCACGATCACAGAAGTCATCGTTGAATGTGTAGGAGTCAGTACGGATCTCCAGGTCCCGCTACTGATTATTGATCGGAGAAGGGTCTCGATCATGTCTGCATTATTCGCGAACCGTAGGGTGGCACACTTAAGAGTTACCGGACACCATTTTGGAGCACATATGTTTCAGACGAAAGAATTGCAAAGCGCAGGAATTATTTCAATAGAAACCGCAAATTGTTTCGGGTGAAATTGCAGAAAGTGGTTCTGCATGTGATATTGAAATATTGCAAGGGGCTATATGTGAATGTTTGTTAATTAAAGTAATTAAAAAAATTCTGAATAAATTTAATAAAAAGAGTTTTATTAAATGAGAGAGCATTAAAGTTGGAGAATTTTAATGCATTTAAAGTGGAGACTTTAAAAGGGAATGTGAAGAGGCATTTTAATGTGGAGGGGTTACCACCACATGAATGGGGGAGGTGAGGGGTCACCCCCCCATGCGCCGGCCATGGAGAGAGGGGGCACCCCCTCCTCCTATAAAAGGCCACCCATTCCCTCCTTCATCAAAACACCTCCTTGTGAAGGATCTCTCTCCCCCTCTAGAATTATTCCCTCATGGTCTCGGATTAGCGAGATACATGTTCCTGGTGACATTTCATCTGGAAGGAGTTGCTGCTTCCGCTGGATGGCTGGAGCGAGGAGGTGGAGGTTGTCTGGTGGCTTGAACGTGTGTGCGAGTGCGGATGCGCTGCTGAGTTGCGGCGCTCGGACTTCCTCACGATCTTGAGATCGGCAAGTGTACGACTATATCAACCACGAGTTCCTACTCGTTAACAAAACTCGTTGTCTTTGAGGGTAAGTTCTCGTTGGATGTATGTCCACCCGTTGCTTTGTACCTAGTAGATAGATCTTGGCGTGTAGTTCACACCGTAGGAATTTTTTTGTTTTCTATGCTGCGGACCCAACAGTATTCAGCTTGTCCCTCAATAGAGTAGCAAATATAAATGCATAGAACACCTTCAAAGTTCATAAGAGTGACTAGATACAATAGTTTAAAACAAGCAATATCAAAGTATGCATCAATCAACTAGTCTTGGGACAATGCACATAGAACTAAGAATGGCCACTATGCTCTCAAAGTGAGTGCATAAAGATAGAAGGTGGAGACTCAATGTAATGGTGGAAGAAAAGCTTTTGTAAAAGGAAGTAGGGATTCAAGTCTCATAAAGAGCTTCCAAAAATTATGGTACTTATAGATTTCAGCTCTCATTGCCCCTATCATAAGCAGCTTTAAGGTGATTAAGGTTAAAGTGACACAACTAAGAGGATATGCTTGACAAGTTATAAACCGAAATCTCATGCCCCTTACTTACGAAGACCGATCCTCATGCTACTCAACTTCAGTCACGAGTAAGCTCTTGTCATTGTAAGTACATCTGTATCATTAAGAACCACCAACGGGGTACCCCTTGCACATGATACGGGAGCTTTCCCATAATCAAAATGACAAGGCAAGCAGACAATGAGCATCTCAGCGATCTTTTTATTTGCTATTTGCATAGGTTTTTATTGAGGATGCTTCATAGAGTGCTCATTATGGTGATGCTGCAAGTTTCCACCATGATTAGGCATGGATTAGGCTAGCGGCCCAGGCATTTCTCTAACACACATACAAACTCCATGATCTTACAAGTTCCACTTTTATTTCACACCGCCGGGATCCGTAAGCAAAAGAACATGATATCAACGGGGTACAAAGTACAAGTGCAATATTGAAAGCGTTCCCCATGAAACATGGTTCTGCTAATTTCAACTTATAAAGCGCAAGCATATACGCAACAAAGAGGGACCCAATGGTTCAAGTTTATTAGATGCAAAAAGTAAAGTGTGCCATCAAGTTCGTGAGAGCTTTAATCACTAGTTTTCTCATAACAGTTTAATTTGGAAGGTAAACAAAAGCATGAAAATACTTGGAATAGCATAAGCTAGTAGGTAGGTATGGTGGACTCTTTGGAATAACTTGGTTTAGGGAGTTGGATGCATGAGTGGAACTCATACTTTGTTGTGGAGGCTAGCAAAAGACTGGGAGCAACAAACTAAGAGAGCAATAATGGCCATAATCATGCAGAGCGACAAAACATCATTGATCAAAGCATAAAGTGATACTACAAGTTGAAAACTAAAGGATCATAAAGGCTATGGTGACTTGAGATAGTAATAACATGGTGTGAGCATGTGCCAAGTAAAACCAAATAAAGCATCAAAGGAGAATACCACTATACTATGCTTTAATATGCTAAAACAACGCATGATTCATCCAAGGCACATTAAGCAATCTCAATTGTTTTCAACAAGTCATGCTATAGCAAATAATACTAAGCATAAAGCCAAAACAATGTCAAGCATGGCATGACAAAGCATAGGGCATAGTCAAAAACGAGCTCTTTTTACCACATAAGCATGAACTTTCCTACTCTTTTCCAAACCAAACCAAACTATTTGCAAACCAATGTATGAAAGAAGGGGTCCAACCAATTTATTTAGAAAACTAAGCAAACCAATCAAACTAAAAACCAAAACGAAAATGAAAAAGAAGATGCTCCAAGAACAACACAATCTTTATTGATGAAGAAGCGTTTGGAAGACAATAAAAATGAAGTGTTTGGAAGAAACCTGGGATTTTTATTGATGAAGAAGGGGATGCCTTGGGCATCCCCAAGCTTTGATGCTTGTACTTCTTGGATATTTCTTGGGGTGACACACATGGCATCCTCAAGCTTGAGCTTTAGTCCATCCTTCATCTCATTACTCATTCCTTCCATACACCTGAAATTTTTCCTACATACAGAACTTCACACAATCTTTATTAGCAACATTAGTGCACTCAAGATAAATAAGTCTTAAGGTTCAGTTCTAACACCAAATAAACTTCCATTAGAACACTAGCTACTGTAGCACTTCTCTCAAAAAGCTCAATTCCCCAAAAAAACTCAAAAAGGAACCCACAAGAAGAAAATGCAGAAAATGGCAGAAATTTGTCAAAACAGAGCAGCAGGTAAAGACGAATTTTTTCGAAGACCTTCTGTTGCTCAACTCAAAAGGCGTTTAACTAAAGAAAGTTAGATAACAACCTGGGGCAGAAGAAAAAAATTTACAGCTCAATCTGACGTACAGAGCTCTCTCACGAATGTTTACGGTGAAGCACAAAAATCTGTTTCGCGACAGCAACTTTCCCAATCATTACTTCTCTCTCATTAGAGGTTACTCTTGGCACAAAAAGAAAATAAAAAGGATAAGGAGAGGTTATTACAGAGGTAATAACTTCCAAGACTCATTTAAAACTTTTGGGTTATCTCCCAATAAGTACTTTTCTTTAACGCCTTTAAGTTAGGCATAAGAAGCAAGAAAAAGAATCAATTATTCTCAAATGAAGAAGCATTACGATCAATACCAGAAATACTTTCAACAAGGCAAGGTATATCATCCAAATAAGTTCTAGAGGGTCCTCTCTCAATGATCTTAGGTTCACTATTCTCACCAAAAAGGTTTGCAAGAATAATCCAATCAAGATTCTTTTCTATGGCATCATGTATTGCTACTAGTTTGAAGGGTATTGGTATCTTAGGTTCCGCCCCACTAAGTTCGGTTTTGTTCATCTTTTCTCGTGTACCAATAACATCTACACATGAGCCTGGCATATTGAAACGTTCAAATACTTTTCTAGCTTCCTTGGCAACATCATAGAACTCCTTAAACAAAGTTTCTAGAATAAAATCCCTCTTTTCAGGGTCTTCAATTTCTTTAAGCTTAAGAAAAATTACTAGCATTAAGGGGTTGAGGTTAACAAACCTAGCTTCTAACATGTGAATTAAAGAAGCTGCAGCAATCTCATAGTTTGGAGCAAGTTCTGCAAGGGATCTATCCTCAGTATCCTCATGTTTACTAACATGATTAAAGAATTCTTCAATAGTATCTTTCCCAATTATAGAACCACTACCAATTGAAAGGTCTTTCAGGGTGAATGTAGGGATCAACATGGTGAGCTAAGGAAGAGGTGACAACTAAAGGGAACTTAATTTTTTTTTGTGATTTTGAATAAGAAAGAAAACAAGAAAAACTATTTTTTGGGTATTTGAAGAACAAAACAAGCAAACAAAGCAAAAAGAAACTAAGAAAAACAAAAACAACAAAGTAAAGAAATTGGTTATGAGGGACTCCCCTTGTGAAGATGTCCTTGACTCCCCGGCAACGGCGCCAGAAAATCGCTTGATGGCTCAACGCACGGCGCCCAGAAAAGTGCTGGTGCGGTGTTGATGTAGAGCTCGTTGGGAACCCCAAGAGGAAGGTATGATGAGCACATCAGCAAGTTTTCCTCATTTATAAAACCAAGGTTTAATCGAACCAGTAGAAGCAAGGAAACACCCCAAAGGTGTTAGTAGCTGAGCTTTGGCAGGGCGCACTACCGATGCTAGTAGCAACGTGGAGACCTGCACAACACAACCGCAGAACTTTGTCCCCAACTTGCAATGAGGTTGTCAATCTCACCATGTTTAGCGGAAAACAAAGGATTAAACTTATCGAATGGAAAGAAGTGAAAGTTTGCAGAAAGTAAACACAAAGCAATAAAAGATTGTAGATTGAATATAAAGAAAAAGGACCAGGATCCATAGTTCACTAGAGGTGGCTCTCCTTAAGATAGATAACATGCTGGGTGAACAAATTACAACGGGGAAATTGACAAACACCGAGAAAGCACTACATGCATATACTAATCATCTTGACTCCTTTGAGACTTGATTGAGCATTACAACATTATACATAGACTGCCATCCAACTGCATCTATGACTAATAATCCACCTTCAGGTTATCATCCGAACCCCCTTCAGTATTAAGTTACAAGCAACAGCTTATTGCTTTACGAACTGCGTGTAAAGTAAACAATATGATTGTTCTATGAACAAAGGATTTTTGTTTTCTCCCTAGTAGCAACAACACATCTAGTACCTTAGAGATTTCCGTCACTTCCCCTGATTACCAGAGGCATGAACCCACTATCGAGCATAAATACTAACTCTTGGAGTTACTAGCATCTACTTGGCCAAGATAGCTACTAACAACGGAAAGCATGCAAGATCAAAAATAATAAAGACATGATAGAATCAATAATCAATCTAAAATAGCATCTCAATATCCATCGGATCCCCACAAACACAACATGCAGAATTACAAATAGATGATCGTGATCATGAACGGAGCTCACAAGATCTAAACATGAAAGCACAAAGGAGGAAAACCAGCCATCTAGCTACTACATGGATCTGTAGTCCAAGGATGAACTACTCACGCATCACACCGGAGGATTGCATGGTGATGAAGAAGGCCTCCAGGGTGAATTCCCCTCTCCAGCAGGGTGCCGGGAAGAGCTTCAGATCCCTGGATGACGGCGGCTACAGACTCTTTCATGGATTTTTGATCGGGTACTTAGGGTTTTCATCTCGAGGGCAATATATAGGAGGAATGAGAGGCCGAGGGGGTGCCGGGAGCGGCCACACCACCCCTTGGCACGAGCCAGGCCTGGCCGCGCGGCCAGGTGGTGTGGTGGCCCTCTGGCCCCTCTCCGTCTCGTATTCTGGCACTTGATGGCTTCCGGATAAATAGGCACTTTGGCTTTTGTCCCGTCCAATTCCGAGAATATTCATTTTCCGACTTTCCTGGAACCAAAAATAGTAGAAAACAGGCAGCTGGCACTGTGGCTCTTGTTAATAGGTTAGTCAAAGAAATCATATGAAAAGTACTCCAAAGTTGTAACAAAACACAAGAAAGTGGATAAAACCAAGCATGGAACATCAAAAATTATGGATACATTTGCAATGTATCCGTGCGCCACTTCGTCTCCCTTCTGGACTCCGTGTTGCTTCGGGTAAAATATTGACTTTGGCTTTTGTCCGGTCCAACTACGAGAATAGGTATAATGTTGTAATGCCCAATCGAATCTCAAAGGAGTCAAGATGAGTAGTATATGCTTGTATGCTTTCTCGATGTTTGTCAATTTCCCCGCTATAATTTGTTCACCCAACATGTCATTTATCTTAAGGACAGCCACCTCTAGTGAACTATGGACCCAGTCATTTCTTTTACTATCAATCTACAATCAACTGTTTACTGCTTTGTGTTTACTTTTTGCAAACTATTACTTTATTCCACTCGATACGTTTAATCCTTTGTTTTCAGCAAAACCGGTGAGATTGATAACCTCATTGCAAGTTGGGGACAGAGTTCTGCGGTTGTGTTGTGCATGTCTCCATGTTGCTGCTGGCACCGGTAGTGCGCGCTGCCAAAGTTCAGCTAGTGAAAGAACATTTCATGTTTTCCTATGTTTTGCGTGTTAGATAACAATACTATGGAGACTTTTCATGTGCGCTAAGTGTGCAGGAAGTTTTGAGGGGGGCCGGATAATCTGCCCCTCCAAGGGCCGGATAATCTGGCCTACCTCATCACTCAATGGAAGCTAAGGCGCGTCGCTCGGTACCCGGTCGGATTTTCTCCCGGAAAATCCGAACTGGGGTGGTTTTTCCCCCCGAGGCCGGATAATCCAGGTGTCGCACGGTCCGAATAATCCGGCCCCCAGTTTTCGAGCAAAAGGAGCCAAGGCGCGTCGCTCGGTATCCGGTCAGATTTTCTCCCGGAAAATCCGAACTGGGGCGGTTTTTCTTCCCTAGGCCGGATAATCCGGTCCTCGCATAGGACCGAATAATCCGGCCCCCAGAAGTTTATCAAGGGCAAGCTTGGCGCGACGTTCTGAGAGGGGGCGGATTTTCTGCCGGATATTCCGAGTCTGGGGCGGTGTTTTCCCCAGACCGGATAATCCAGCCCTCACTTGGGCCAGATAATCCGGCCCCCAAAGGTTGCAATGGCTGGTTTCTAAAGGGGGTATAAATACCTCCTCTTCCCCAACATTCAGAACTCGTGATTCATTCGAAATTGACCAGACATTGTGTAAGAGCTCTCATTCTCGATCTCCCACTTCAACGACCCGAAGGTCTTGATCTTTGGTGGAATTGAAGGAGGAGAAGTTCATCATCATCATCAAGAATCAAGCGCTTCAACTCCTCTCCATTCACTTGGAGAAATCCCTGATCTAGTTTTCTTGTCAATACCTAGATCTTGTTTATTGTATTTGATAAGTTTGTTCTTGTGGCAGCTTGTTGTCATTTCGGGAGCCTCCAAGTTGTTGTGGAGTTGTTGCCCCACTAGTTGTGTAAAGGGGCCGGTGCCTGCCTCGAAGGGTACCTATAGTGGAAGGTGGATCAAGCCTTTTGTGGCGAGATCCATCGGAGAACAGGGCGTGGCCTTTTGTGGCGTGGTGGTCTTAGTACCGCCCACCCCTCCAACGCAGATGTACTTCCCTTAACAAGGAAGGAACTGCGGTCAAACAAATCCTGTGTCTCTGCGTGCTTCACTTCGGTTTACCCGTTCCTCTTCCACTCGCTCTTTACTCGCTAGTAGATAGGGTTGCATATAGGAAAATTCCACCTAATAGTTTATCTAGTGAATTTATCCTTTGTGCTAAGCCTAAAATTGAAAAATAATTAAAAATTGGTGTAGCACCTATTCACCCCCCCCTCTAGGTGCCCATACGATGCATTTCAATTGGTATCAGAGCCTTGGCTCTTAATTCGGGCTTAACCGCCTAAGAGGAGTATGGGTACCAAGGATGATGGAAATGAGGCTGTGGATAAGGTCACAATGGATGATCTCAAGTCGTTGGAAACAACCTTGTTGAAATCCTTTGAGGCCAAGATGGAGGAGATGAATCAAATGATTGCTCGCCTTACATCATCCATAGCCCCATATCCATCCTCCTCTGAGGCTGCCACACCATCATCTAAGGAAAAGGGTAACACCGGATCCAAGGATGATGATGTGGAAGGTGAAAAACTTAATGGTTCCACCTCCAAGAAGGGAAGTGGTAAGGAGGAATATAATGAGGTTCGCCACGTATATTCCCCCGACCCACCTATCCCTCATCCTCATATAAACAATAGGGGTGATCCACCCAAGCTCACTGCATCCTCTTTTAATCAATGGAAATTCCTAATGAAATCTCATGTTTGCAGCTCCTCTATTGAATTGTGGAGGATTATTGAAGAGGGTCTTCATATTGGAGATCAAACCAATCTAACGAGAAGAGAAGTTGTGGATAGTCAGTTGAATGCCACCGCTCTCCACATGATACAGCTGGGTGTGGGTCCCAAGGACATGCCACACATTGAACATCTCAACACAGCTAAAGAGGCTTGGTATGCTCTTACGGATCTCTTCGTTGGAAATGAAATCATGAGAAGAAACAGGTATGATGCCCTTAGTAATGAAGCTGAGGGATTCTACATGTTGGATGGTGAAAACCATGAGGACATGTATCGAAGACTCAAGGGCATCGCAACAACATTTCGAAAGCATGGGGCCACTCACATTGATGATGCATGGATAAAAAGGAAATATGTGAGTGCCTTAATGCCTTTCGAGCCAACGGACTTGAAGAGCCTGCAAGTTAGACATAACTATCATCAAATGACATCCAATGAAGTCATGCAAGAAATGGCGTCATTCAAAGTGGCAGCAAAGAATGCTGAAGATGCCCGTGCACGGGCCATTGGAATGCAAAAGGGTGTCAATGTGGCTCTCAAAGCCAATGTTGTTGAACAAGAGGAAGATGAAGGAGTTTTTGAGGGGGTACCCATGGACTGCCCCGATGAAGTCAAACGTGCTCATGGTGAGTACATGGCATTTTATGCAAGGAACTTTTGGAAGGACCCTGCCAAAGCCAAGTCTGAACTTGAGCGCAAGAACGGGTCAAATGGAAGAAGAGAAAGTGGCCCAAGATTGAGAACTTGCTTCAACTGTGGAGATAGAATGCACTTTGTAGCCGAGTGCCCTTATCAAAATAGAGAAGACAATGGTGGCAGGCTCATTCTTAAAGAGAAATCTAAAGCACCTAAGAAGAAGCCATTTATTAAGAAGAATGGTCCTTTCAAGAAGCAACCCAATATTGTCTTGGTAGCTCAAGAGGAATACTCCTCCACAAGTGAAGATGAAGAGGATGATGATAGTTCCCGCGAGGTGGCTTCTGTAGCCACCACATCGACTCCCTCATCTCACTTCGACTCACTGAACGAGAACGCCATCAACATCAACGCCACTTGCCTAATGGCAAGAGGGTCTGAGGTATCAACTTCTAGCTCTTCATTTTCTAAGACTAACATAATTTTGGATATGGATGATCATGACAGTCTTAAAATGAAAGAAGAAGTTATTGCCTTGGATACTTTTTTCACTAACCTACAAGGTGAGCAAAAACTCCATTTTGATGCTCTTATGAGCCAACTTGCTCAAGCCGAAGATCTTCTTGAAGAAAAGGGCAGAATTGAAAGAGAAGATGCCTTGGAGATAGCTTCTTTGAAGAATGCCTTGGAAGAGGAAGAGGAAGCACGAGTATCTTTGGAAGAAAGACTTGAATCCCTTAAGGAGTCACAAGAAGAAGCTGTAGCTCAGCTCATTAAAGAACATGACCATGCTCTTGCCAAGGTAAAGAAACTAAAGAAAGAAAAGATTGACTTTGGGGCTGTTCATGCTAGACTTTTGGAGAAGTTTGATAATCTTGAAAGTGCTCACAAGGCATTGAAGAGTGATCATTCTAATTTAAATGAGTCTCATGACCAGCTCCAAACTCAATTGAAACGGTATGATGTGCCAAGTACCTCCACTTCATCCTCTGGAAAAGAAGACCTTACAAGAAGTTCTCAACACAAAGGTAAAGGGGTTATTGATGAGATACTGGGCAGGCAAAGGACAAACAATAGTAAAGAAGGTCTTGGTTACATACCCAAGACAAAGAGCAAGAAAAACAACAACAAGAAGAAGAGCAAGACTGCTCAACCAAAGACTAGCAACATTACCAATGACAAGACTAATTATGATGGTTTTGCAGGGATCAACAATCCTAACTTTGAACTATATTGTGATCATTATGGTGATGTTTATGCTAGTTACGTAGGCCCTTATAATTGTTACATTCCTTGGTCTATTTGGGTTCCCAAGACCCTTGTTACTAACATGAGAGGACCCATTGAAAAATGGGTACCTAAAACCAAGAAGTAATTTTCTTGCAGGGCTATGCTTCCGGTGGTTCTAAATGGGTACTCGATAGCGGGTGCACGAGTCATATGAACGGAAGCAAGGAGACCATCACGGAGATGCGACCAAACCTTGATCACATAACCGTCTCCTATGGTGACAAGTCAAAATCTGAGGTATTGGGTCACGGCAAAGTTGTGGTGGCTCATGATATCTCTCTCGTGGACGTCATGCTTGTTGAGACCCTCGGGTACAACTACTTTCAGTTCGTGCCCTTGGTAAGATGGGCTTTGTAGTTTATATTGATGCTGATTTGGTGGTACTCTTGTGGAGCAAGTCTCTAAAAGTCGCTTTCATGGGATATGTCGAAAACGACCTATACGTGGTGGACTTTTCGGGGAAAACCACTACAGGCCCGATGTGTCTTTTCGGAAAGGCTGACGTGGGTTGGCTATGGCATCGCCGACTAGCCCACGTCAATATGAGAACTTTGCAAAGTCTCCACAAGGGTGGCCACATTCTTGGACTAAAAGAAAATGTCTCTTTTGCCAAAGATCGTGTTTGCAGGGCGTGTGTTGAAGGGAAAATGCATGACTCACCTCATCGAAGGAAAACCATTATCTCTTCAAAAAGGATTTTGGAGCTCCTTCATGTGGATCTCTTCGGACCTCCGTCTCATGCATGCCTCGGTGGGAAGAAGTATTGTCTAGTGATTCTTGATGATTACTCAAGATACACTTGGGTTTATTTCTTCAAGCTGAAGAGTGAAACTGAACAAACTGTCATCGACTTCGCCAACAAGGTTCAACGTCAACACAACGTCCCCATTCTGGCTATTAGGAGCGATAACGGCTCTGAGTTCAAGAACTACACCTTAAATGAGTTCATAAGTGAAGAGGGGATAAGACATCAATATTCCGCTGCGTACACCCCTCAACAAAATGGTGTAGCCGAGAGGAAGAATCGAACTCTAATGGGTATGGCAAGATCAATGTTACCCGAATTTAAATCTCCATATAACTTCTGGGCTGAAGCAATCTCTACTGCTTGTCATTCATCCAACCATTTATACCTCCGTAAGATCTTGGACAAGACTCCGTATGAAATACTTACCGGTAACAAGCCAAAAATCTCATACTTTTGGGTATTCGGGTGTATGTGTTTCTTTCTCATTAAAGGAGTTCGTTTATCTAAGTTTGAATCTAAGGCATTAGAAGGTATTTTTGTTGGTTATGGTGCCGAATCCCACACTTATAGAGTCTACAATAAGCTCTCTGGAACTGTTGTAGAATCTTGTAGTGTGGTGTTCAAGGAAAATGACGGTTCCCGTGGGGAGCAAGTTGGTGTTTGTGATGCAGATGTTGAAATACCCCAAGATGCCATAAGAAGAATGGGCGTGGGATTTTTCCGCCCCATTGAGGAACCCCTTGTGGCGGACCGAGAAGGACAATGCTCTACTCATATAGAGACCTCATCTACACATACTCAACTTGTTCCAACCACGGGGGCAACTTCTACACCATCTCCATCAACTGCTAAAGGTCAAGATGTTCCAGAAAGCTCCAGGCCAGATTTTCCGGTTGACACCGGATTATCCGGCCACCCCGCTCCAGCTGACCATGTTGCTCCTGGTGGTGAAGATTTCAACACAAGCTCCAGGCCGGATATTCAGGCCAGCCCCGGATTATCCGGCCCCTCGCCAGTTCAAGCAAGTCCCAGGCTTCCTGATGAAGCTGCTGCAAGTTCTCCCAGGCCAGATTATGCGGCCTCTCCATCGGCCGGATTATTCGGCCCTGACTCTCCAGTTCTCCAGCCTCCTGTTACGGCTATGGACTCACCTCAAGGGCACGCGTCTCCACCACCTGCTGCTGATGTTCCAGTTACTGATCAAGGTCGAGAAAATGCTTCCAATGAAGACTCAAG
Organism: Avena eriantha; assembly: GCA_910589775.1. Taxonomy (NCBI): domain Eukaryota; kingdom Viridiplantae; phylum Streptophyta; class Magnoliopsida; order Poales; family Poaceae; genus Avena; species Avena eriantha. The sequence continues at coordinate 112,665,171 of OU342742.1, read as the reverse complement.
TGATGAATCTCCTCCTCCAAGAGACAACAAACTTATTGAACTTCGTCGCAAGGCTCGGGTTGATCGAAACCTTGAGTTGAGGGGTCACACTCTCGACAAGGTTGTTGGTGATCTTCGATGAAGGGTTTCTACAAGAAGAGAATTGGCCAGTTTTGGTGAGCATCAAGCTCATATCTCCCTGGTGGAACCTAAGAAGGTCTCTGAAGCTCTTGAAGACTCGTACTGGGTTGTTGCTATGCATGAAGAATTGAATAACTTCGAGCGCAACAAAGTCTGGAAACTCGTGGAGAAACCCAAAGAGTGCCGTAATGTTATCGGCACCAAGTGGAATTTCAAGAACAAGCAAGATGAGAATGGCATTGTTGTGAGGAACAAGGCAAGACTTGTAGCACAAGGTTACTCCCAAGTTGAGGGCATCGACTTTGGCGAGACCTATGCTCTAGTGGCTCGCCTTGAGTCCATCCATATCCTTCTTGCTTATGCTGCTCATAACAATTTTAAGTTGCAGCAAATGGACGTCAAGAGTGCCTTCCTTAACGGTCCTCTACATGAGTTGGTATACGTAAAGCAACCCCCGGGGTTTGAGGATCCTAACTTTCCGAACCATGTCTACAAACTCGATAAGGCACTCTATGGCCTTAAACAAGCCCCACGTGCGTGGTATGAGCACCTTAAAGAGCTTTTGTTAGTTCGTGGCTTTGAAGTTGGGAAAATAGATCCCACTCTTTTTACTAAGAAGGTTAAGGGGGAGCTCTTCGTATGCCAACTATATGTAGACGATATTATCTTTGGTTCTACTAATAAAGCTTTTAGTGATGAATTTTCAAAGCTTATGACTGACATGTTTGAGATGTCTATGATGGGGGAATTACGGTTCTTTCTTGGATTCGAGATCAAGCAACTTAGAGAAGGAACCTTTATTAATCAAGCAAAGTACATCCAAGACATGCTTAAGAGATTCAAGATGACGGATCTTAATGGTGTCGCCACTCCTATGCAAACAAAATGTCATCTCGAACTTAACCCAAATGGTAAAGATGTGGACCAAAAGGTATACCGGTCCATGATCGGCTCTCTTCTTTACCTCTGCGCATCTAGACCCGATATTTTGTTGAGTGTGGGATTGTGTGCAAGGTATCAAGCAGCTCCTAAAGAAAGCCACTTAGTGGCGGTCAAGAGGATCTTTCGATATTTGGTTCATTCCCCTAACTTTGGTCTCTGGTATCCCAAGGGCTCCAATTTCTCTTTATGTGGCTATACTGACTCAGATTGGGCTGGTGATAAGCATGATCGGAAGTCCACTTCTGGAGCTTGTCAATTCTTGGGAAGATCTCTTGTATGTTGGTCCTCTAAAAAGCAGAATTGTATCTCTCTCTCCACCGCCGAAGCTGAATATGTTGTTGCTGCCAGCGCTTGTACTCAATTATTGTGGATGAGGCAAACTTTAAAGGAATACGGTATCAATTGTGACAAAGTGCCTCTTTTATGTGATAATGAAAGTGCAATCAAAATTGCGTACAATCCTGTTCAGCACACAAGGACGAAGCATATTGAGATTCAGAATCACTTAATTCGAGACCATGTTGCTCGCGACGATATTGATCTATTCTTTGTGAGCACGAAGAACCAACTTGCAGATATTTTTACCAAGCCACTTGATGAAGCAAGATTCTGCTACTTGAGGAATGAGCTAAATATCATTGATTCCAGGAGCTTGTCTTGATTACCCATGCACTCACTCGTATATCTCAATCCTTCTTTGGTCTAGGTGTGGGCATGGATATAGGGAGAGTGTGGTCCTAACTCACTGGGCTAACCCTCCCCCCATAATGCCAAAAGAAAGATAAATCATTTCTCTTAATATCATTTTGTGATATGTGATCTTATTGATGAGTATTGGTCATGAACCCAAGATATATCTTTGCGGTGTCACACCATACACTCCAACAAGGTGGCTTCGGCCACCGCCCTCTCCCTTGAGGAGAATTGGATCTTTTTGGATGCTATTTGCTCTCTCATGTTCTTATGGGAATCACACTCAATCTTGGCTTTTATTTGATTTGGATTTTGCAAGTTTGAGTGTCTAGTACCATCTCAGTTTGGCTCTCTTAATCCTAAGCCTTTCCCTACCTCTAAGCCATCTATTCTAGCACACAAGTCCCTTGTACACCTTGTGGGGGTGTTGTTTGGGGACGCGCGGGCCTGGTTCTGTGTATAACAAAAACCCAGATTTCAGGCCGGATAATCCGGCCCAAGTGTAGGCCGGATAATCCGGCCCTGACGGATTTCATCTTAAAGGGCAGGGCTCGGGGGGAAGTGCTCATAACGAGCAGTACTTCTCCCCTAGCCCTCTCCTTCTCCCTAGCCGCCGCCTGTCGCCCCTCACCCTCCTCGGAGCCTCTCCGGCCACCGGATTTTCCGGGCCTCCCCGGATCTTCTTCTCGGCGCCTCCGGGTACCTTCTCCTCCGCGTTCTTCCTCCAATGAGTGAGGGTAACTCCCTCTCTCCCCATCTTTGGCTAGATGTGTAACTTGTTGGGTGGAATGTTGTTTAGAAGGTTGTGTTTTCACATAGAAATCATAGTCTTACAGTTTCTAGGCCCGATCTACTTTTTTGCATTCAATCTAGGTGAAATCGAAAATTTCTGCCAGGGTCGGATTATCCGCCCCTGGCCAGGCCGGATAATCCGGCCTAACAGATTCGATTTTGGTTCAGTTTCACTATGGAATATGCATTGAGTAGTTTTGTCCTATGAACTTTTTGACTACCTTTTCCATGCTCTCTCCTGGACTTGTGTGTATGCTTATCCCCTTGCTATCGCCCTTATTCTCCTCACAGGTGGTTCCTGTGTTTCCAAGACCTACAAGCGTCGTCCTCGCGCCAAATACTTTCGGGACGACGGACACGGTAACTTAGTGGACGAAGTTGAATTGAGGAGAACGAAGAACGAAGAGAAGCGCATGGATGAACAAGCAAAGAGGACTAGGAAGGGGGTGTCCAAGAGGAAGGGAAAGGAGCCCAAGATCAACTACAGGACTTTGGATGCGGTCTCCTATTCCGCCATCCGTCACCGTGACTTGTTTGCTGAGCTGCGTCGTGATGATGAGCTGGGGGATCCTCGTTTTTGGTGTGCAGAACAGAAGGGGATCTTTGAAGACATATATGCTAGGCTGAACATTAGGCCTATGCACCCACTGGTACTTGCTGATGCTTTGGAGAAGGCGCATCTTGTGGATGCGATGTATGTTGCTGAGAGGATGGGCCTACACCATCTTATGTCTCTCTAGTGCTCCTTTGACTCTGAGGTGGTGAAGCAGTTCTTCTCCACTTTTGTGATTTGTGGGGATGAGCGTCGCACTATGAAGTGGATGACTCATGATAGGCCGATGACTGCTGATTTTCACGTGTTTGCTGAGGTTCTGGGGTACTCCTTCCACAGCAGGGATAGAGCCAGTGGCCACCGCATCATCACTTAGCTGAAGCCCAATAAGGATGTAGCTCTCTCCCCTTGCACTGTGGACAATGGCATTGTCGGTACTGTGGCTGGCCTTGCTCCCATCTATGCTGCCTTAGTGGGTCTCTTCCGTGACTCCATTAGACCGAGTGGGGGCAACAATGACAGCATCCGTGGTCACCCTGTTCAGCTACTTCAATTTTCTCATGAGGTTGCCTCCTGCGAGGACGAGTCAGTGCAGTACAGGCTGGATGTCATGGACTTCATTTACCATGAGCTATGTGATGCTATGTTCAACCGTGTGTCCATTCCATATGCGCCCTACTTTATGATGCTCATTCGTCACCTGCTGCCTGCTGAGGAATTCCACATCGACTCGGTGCACAAGGCCAAGAAGATCTACACCAAGGTTCGGAAGACCTCTCACCCCTCCTCTGCTCTTGAGGGTCTCATGAGGGATGCTCGTAGGCCCCCTGTACCTCCCGTTACCCGTGAGATCAAGCAGCTGAACTGGTTCCAGCGTCACATTCTCTGCATGGGCGTGGACACGCACAAGGGTCATTATGAGGCTTACAAGCAACGCCATGAGTTGGCTCAGTCCCAGCAGCTCATTCTCCACCATGTGTCCGGCGCTTCGGGTGATCCTCCAGCTCCTACACCTCCCACTCCGTATGCTCGGTGGAACTCTTCCTCCAGGTTGAACTATGGTGAGCTGGAGCGTCACTTGTTCCCCTCTGCGCCTGCTGCTGATACGGATGATGAGGAAGGTGACACTAAGGAGCTTGAAGATGAGGATGAGGAAGATAATAAAGAAGAGGATGAGGACGAGGACTATGAGTGATCCGATGGGGCGCTAGCATCGCTCTTCTCCCTTTTTGGTGTCTCGATGCCAAAGAGGGAGAAGTAGTTCTATTAGGTTGTCCGTGGATTTGCATGGGTCGGGCATAAGCACTTGAACTTTTCTATTCGTTTTTTTCTTGCTTATGCCCATTTAGCGTTGAACTTTAAATTCGTGATCTGTGGTTGGTTGAGACTTTATGTGGTTGTCTGGATTATGCCTATGGATTTCGTATCATGGATTATGCTTATGGATCTATCTATTCATATCCTATTGCTGGAGGCTTATCACGGAAGGCGCGCTCATAATGGTTATCCGGTATTAATTATGACTTATGTCAAGGATGCCTACTCTCTACTTCGGTGGTATGTGTTTTTTCTCATATGTCTATGGAATAGATTCACCTATTTGTGTGCATTTGTATTCCAATGCAAAACTCTATTATGCACACATTGAGGGGGAGTCCCTTTCATAGTTATCACTGTTTGTCTTGTGTCTTTCTCCTGCAAATCCTTGTATTGTCATCTAACACCAAAAAGGGGGAGATTGAAAGAACATTTCGTGTTTTCCTATGTTTTGTGTGTGAGATAACAATACTATGGAGACTTTTCATGTGCGCTAAGTGTGCAGGAAGTTTTGAGGGGGGCGGATAATCCGCCCCTCCAAGGGCCGGATAATCTAGCCTACCTCATCACTCAAAGGAAGCCAAGGCGCGTCGCTCGGTACCCCGGTCGGATTTTCTCCCCGAAAATCCGAACTGGGGCGGTTTTTCCTCCCCAGGCCAGATAATCCGGGTGTCGCACGGGCCGGATAATCCGGCCCCCAGTTTTCGAGCAAACGGAGCCAAGACGCGTCGCACGGTATCCGGTCAGATTTTCTCCCGGAAAATCCGAACTGGGGCGGTTTTTCTTCCCTAGGCCGGATAATCTGGCCCTCGCATAGGACCGGATAATCCGGCCCCCAGAAGTTGATCAAGGGCAAGCTCGGCGCGACGCTCTGAGAGGGGGCGGATTTTCTGCCGGATATTCCGAGTCTGGGCGGTGTTTTCCCCAGACCGGATAATCCAGCCCTCTCTTGGGCCGGATAATCCGGCCCCCAAAGGTTGCAACGGCTGGTTTCTGAAGGGGGTATAAATACCCCCTCTTCCCCAACGTTCAGAACTCTTGATTGATTCGAAATTGACCAGACATTGTGCAAGAGCTCTTATTCTCTATCTCCCACTTCAACCACCCGAAGGTCTTGATCTTTGGTGGAATTGAAGGAGGAGAAGTTCATCATCATCATCAAGAATCAAGCGCTTCAACTCCTCTCCATTCACTTGGAGAAATCCCTGATCTAGTTTTCTTGTCAATACCTAGATCTTGTTTATTGTATTTGATAAGTTTGTTCTTGTGGCAGCTTGTTGTCATTTCAGGAGCCTCCAAGTTGTTGTGGAGTTGTTGCCCCACTAGTTGTGTAAAGGCGCCGGTGCCCGCCTCGAAGGGTACCTATAGTGGAAGGTGGATCAGGCCTTTTGTGGCGAGATCCATCGGAGAACAGGGTGAGGCCTTTTGTGGCGTGGTGGTCTTAGTACCACCCACCCCTCCAACGCAGACGTACTTCCCTTAACAAGGAAGGAACTACGGTCAAACAAATTATGTGTCTCTGCGTGCTTCACTTCGGTTTACCCGTTCCTCTTCCACTCGCTCTTTACTCGCTAGTAGATAGGGTTGCATATAGGAGAATTCCACCTAATAGTTTACCTAGTGAATTTATCCTTTGTGCTAAGCCTAAAATTGAAAAAGAATTAAAAATTGGTGTAGCACCTATTCACCCCCCCTCTAGGTGTCCATACGATCCATTTCAGCTAGCTACACCTTTGGGGTGTTTCCTTGCTCCTACTGGATTGATAACCTTGGTTTCATAACGGAGGGAAAACTTATTGTTGTGCTCATCATACCTTCCTCTTGTGGTTTCCCAACGAGCTCGTTAATACACGAGTCAACACGGGTGGGGTTCATCTTCCACGGGATCCAGAACTCCTCTGGTGGATGATCGAGATGTTTCCAGAGAAGAGAACACACCCAATAGCCACAATGTCGCTGGTTCCCGCGAAGAGATTGGAGCTCGCCCGATGTAGAGCTCGAAGCTCCTGTTCCCCACGGTGGGCACCAACTATCATGGTATTGCTGACGAGTATGCCATGGAGGGGAAAGGCGGTGAGTTGACGGGTACGAGGTAACACAGCTTACCCAGATTCATGTCCCACAAATGTGGCAGAACCCTACTCCTGCTATAAATCACTATAATTACAATACACCGAGTTACCGAGGTCGGTTCGCTATGCACTTGTTATCGTGCCCTACATGCTCCCACATGTCTGGCTTATAAAGGCACCAGAACCTAGGGTTACAAGGAAATGACCTTGCCGGACAGATTACAGAGTCCTACACTAACACTAACTAGTCTTCGTCTTATACTCCAAGGCTCCGGGTTAGTCGTTAACTGCGCCATAGCCTTCCTTCTTCCGGCATGGGCCTCCCTTCTGGATCCGTCTAACTGGGCCACCCATCAGGCCATAGGACTAGATACCAATTGTGGGCCACCCAGGTTAGCCGGATTATATACATGTTATGGTGATACCCATTTAGCATAACCCCACACCCCCTAACTCGGTTGTCGATCCTTCGCAATGTATAGTCACCAATGAAACGGAATGAGGTACACGGGTGGGTTAGTCGATCTTGGTGATTGGCAAATTGTGTCCATATTATGCTCACCTTGTCTGGATTACACTTCTGTAATTTTAATCGGCCTAACTGGTGCTAACACCAGTACGCTCACCCGTTCCTCAGAGCATCACGTCCTCCTCGTCGTGGGCATTCCGCTCAGCTTCCTACTACCACTCAAGTTTTGGCGAATCATCTCACGGAAACATAATCGCCACGTCCTCGTCGTCCTCAAAATTAATTTCGCAGTCCTCCTGTGCCAAGACAAGGCGGTGGCGTGGAGCTTTATGTCGCGCGTCAAGGAAGCTACTTCGTCCCCAATGCGTACCACGGTGTGGAAGGAGAGTAGTCTACACACGTATTACGGAATTCGAGAAAGGCATAAAATTATTTATGACTCATGGTGTGAGAAAGGGCATATAAAAAGAAAAAGTGAAAAATTAAGAAAACGCAATAAATACGAGGCACACGTCTCACAAGGAAGAAAACATGGGGATGTTTTGCTTATAAGCAAAATTTCCCCGAAGTGGGTCATGTGTGTTATATTTGTTACAGTTTCACAAAGCATTCTGTGTGCGAGAAACTCGCGAAGGAGTCTGCCTGGGCCACGTGCAGCTGCAGCATCGGTATTTTTCGATGTCACACACAGAAAGGGTTTTCTGTATGCGACGGTAGGACATGGCAGATCCGAGTAAGCTTCTACAGGACTTAAGTTGTACTAGACATTGGGTTACGACTGGCTGCAGCTAGTCGGCAGCTAATGTGATTTAACCGGTGTAAATGATGATGCCCTTGTAATTTTACTGTTTTCACTTGAAACTCGTAACGAGATATCAAGGTCAGATCATGGTTTTTTTTTGCTAGCCCTAGTCGGATTATCATAAGGAGTATCATGCATGCCGTCTTGGCAAAAATCTGATGTGGCACCACAATTAATGAAAAGAGAGGTATTAGTAGTATCCGTATCATAGCTCGTGAAACTAGGTAATTTAATGACCAATACATCTCATACACACAATTGCATTGAGATCGTAGAAAAAATTAAATACAATGGTACGATGATACTACTAGATGATACTAACCACTAGAGAGATAGTATCATACACTAGTATCATATGCATGATACTAATAATATGATACTCCCACTATGACCAGCCTTATTGGAAAAGGAAAAAACACCCGCCTCTGCAGATCCCAATTAAAGGACAGATCCGATCTTGTGGACCAATTAATGCAGATCCCAATTAAATAAATATGTAATATAAGATACCGCTGTCAGATCATGTTTCTTTTTATTAAGGGGACATGTACATCAACTAATGCATATCGCATTAAGGGATCAAGCAATGCAGACACCAATTAACTATAAGTACACATTGTAGTACATAAGATCAAGTTCAAAATTAGCACAAGTGCAACAGCAGTAAGACAAAAAAAACAGAGTATACATACTTGAAAAAAATGGAGTATAACTAATTCAATACATAAAAATAAAGTATGGTGCAGAAAAAGTTAATAATTCCGTCGCCGCGCCAGGTGGGTAATACGCAGTGCACGTCTTGAGGGTCGGTGGCCCAGTAAATTACGGCTGACCGTTGGGCGGCGTCGCATCCCGAGTAGCTAAGTATTGGCGGCGTTCACTTTTTCTCGACCAACTAAGCCTTTCACAATTGAGTGTATCTTCGTTTCATGGGCAATATAAATAATTAAGACACAACCTCTTCAATGCATTGTTTCTTACTGGTTGTATCTTAATTTAATAATTTTGGTCTCATGCATGCATATGATTGGTCTATCCACTAATTTGTGCCTATGATAATGTGCAAAGAGCGTATTTAGCTAAGATACAATAATCCTCTCTCTTTCTTAAATGACATGCCACATCACCACTTTGCCCAGGATACACGCTAAGAGATTCCCATTGTCAAAGGCATGATAGTAGTAGTGTTGAATGCTTAAGGGACAATTAAGGCTGGTCATAGTGGGGGTAACTTAGAGCTGCCGATGCAAATGTTACTAGTCTAAGTTAGTATCTTCATAGTGGAAAATAACAGTAGGTGTAATATCATGTAGACTCATTTTATCTTGAAATGTGTGATGTTATGGTAATATAGCTAATTACCACAATGTTCTTTCTCATCATTTAATTGTATGCTATGTCATCTAAATGCTTAGTTGGCAATACATGTAGAACTATATTAAGTTACTTCCACTATGACTAGACTGAGTGGTTGGAGGCGGTGAGGATGGCGGAGGAACTGGAGCAGTAAGTTTATTCCTACTACTAGTATACGTGTTAACCGTGGAGTATTCCTACTGGAGTACGTAGTGTTAACTCAGGATATGATGTTGTGCATGTGCCTCCTCCGCTCTGTTGGGATATAAATTAGAGACGCGCGGCCGGAGCCAAGCAGGCCTACTAGCTAGAGAGGTCCAGTCCAAAATGGTGAACCCCCCGTTTCCTGACCGCTCTTACCACGCGATTCAGCTATGTCCTCATCTTTGCCTTGGACCGCTTGGGAGGACCCATTAAAGTAAGGGATCAATAAATGTAGATCCGATCTTGGGGACCCATTAATGCAAATCCCAATTAAATAAATACATACGTACTAATATAAGATATCAGGTCAGATCATGTTTTTTTAAGACTAGCTCCAATAGGAGTATCATACTATGTAGTATCATGCATCCCATGTTGGCAAAATTCTGACGTGACATGCTAATTAATGATGAAAGAGGTTGTGTTGGTATCATAGGTATCATAGCACGTAGAACAAGAAAAACCAAATGAATTTTGTACACAATTTTCATTGAGATTCTACAAAATAATAAATATACTAATAGTATAATAATAGTACATGATAGAGAAGGTATCATATAATAGTATCATTTATATGATACTCCCTATTGTGACTAGCCTAAAGGGAACAACACACGGGCTCTGCAGATAAACTAATGCATATCCCATTAAGGGATCAAGTTGTAATGTAGATCCCAATTAAAGGGATCAATTAGTGCAGATCCCAGTTAACTATAAGTACACATTATAGTACTCTACATAAGATCAATTTCAAAATAAGCTCAAGTGCCACAGGAGTAGAACACAAACAACAGAGTATACATACTTGTAAAAACGGAGTATAACTAAATACATAAAAAATAGAGTACGGTGCAGAAAATAAACAATTTGGTACACGTCCTGAGGGTCGGTGGCCCAGCAAATTACAGCTGACCGTTGGGCGGCGTCGTGTTCACTTATTCTCGACGCCGCGGAAATTGATAGCGAGTATACAAAACGCTGTGTCGTTTGTATTACAGAGTTGTTGCTTTATATATGACAAGAATGAAGATGGATCGGTTCAGCTAACCAGGGAGCCTAACGGTTCAGATAACACTAGTAGTTGAGGGGTTTAGATAATTAAGGTAGTCCGTCGGTTAAGGGATCAAGTTGTAATGTAGATCCCAATTAAAGGGATCAATTAGTGCAGATCCCAGTTAACTATAAGTACACATTATAGTACTCTACATAAGATCAATTTCAAAATAAGCTCAAGTGCCACAGGAGTAGAACACAAACAACAGAGTATACATACTTGTAAAAACGGAGTATAACTAAATACATAAAAAATAGAGTATGGTGCAGAAAAAACATAAATAATTTGGTACGCGTCCTGAGGGTCGGTGGCCCAGCAAATTACAGCTGACCGTTGGGCGGCGTCGTGTTCACTTATTCTCGATGCCGCGGAAATTGATAGCGAGTATACAAAACGCTGTGTCGTTTGTATTACAGAGTTGTTGCTTTATACATGACAAGAATGAAGATGGATCGGTTCAGCTAACCAGGAAGCCTAATGGATCAGATAACACTAGTAGTTGAGGGGTTCAGGTAATTAAGGTAGTCCGTCGGTTCAGCTAACACCTCCCCCCAGATGGAACGGGAGAGGAGCGAACGTTCAAGCTGGAGCAGAACTCATGGAAGAGCGCCGTCGGCAAACCTTTGGTGAAGACGTCGGCATATTGCGAGTTAGTAGGGACGTGGAGAACTCGAGCTTCTCCCAGTGCAACACGCTCCCGAACAAAATGCAAGTCAATTTCAACATGTTTCGTTCGCTGATGCTGCACCGGGTTGGTGGAGAGGTAAACTGCGCTGATGTTGTCGCAGAAGACAACGGTGGCCTCACGGAGGGGTCGATGAAGCTCGAGAAGTAGTTGACGCAACCAACAAGACTCAGTAACGGCGTTGGCCACAACGCGGTACTCAGCCTCGGCACTGGAGCGGGAGTCTGTCGTCTGGCGCTTCGACGACCAGGAAACCAAGTTATCGCCCAGAAAGACAGCATACCCAGAAGTGGAACGGCGAGTTTCTGGGCATCCAGCCCAATCCGCATCAGTGTATGCTATGAGACTCGAAGGAGATGTTTGGTGCAGCTGAAGTCCATGGTTGATGGTTCCCTTGAGGTAGCGAAGGATACGCTTCAACATGTTGGAGTGCGGCTCACGAGGATCGTGCATGTGGAGGCATGCTTGCTGGACGGCGTAGGTAATGTCCGGCCTGGTGAATGTCAGGTATTGTAGGGCGCCAGCAATGCTCCTGTAGTCTGTGGGATTCGCCACAACATCGCCGATGGCCGGCAACTTCGAGTTTGTGTCAACCGGCGTGCTACAGGGATTGCAGTTTGTCATACCCGCACGAGCGAGGATGTCCTCGATGTACTGCCTTTGAGAGAGAAACATCCCTTCATGAGTCCGAGTGACCAAGACACCAAGGAAATAGTGTAGCGCACCGAGATCTTTAAGAGAGAACTCGTGTCGCAGTGCATCGATCGTCGAGTGCAAAAGAGTAGACGACGATGCAGTGAGAACGATGTCATCAACATAGAGGAAGAGGTAGACCGTGTTGTCACCCTGTCGGTAGATGAACAAGGATGGATCTGCGCGAGAGGCGGTGAAGCCGAGTGTGCCGAGGTGGGTCGCGAAGCGACTGAACCACGCGCGCGGTGCCTGCTTGAGGCCGTAGAGAGACCTGTTAAGATGACATACATAGTCGGGATGAGTGGCGTCGATGAAGCTAGACGGCTGCTGGCAGTAGACCATCTCCAAGAGCACGCCGTTGAGAAAGTCGTTGTCGACATCTAGCTGGTGCACATGCCAGTCGCTCGACAAGGCGAGCGTCAACACCGTGCGCACCGTGGACGGTTTCACAACCGAGCTAAACGTCTCATCGAAGTCGACCCCGGGTTGTTGAGAGAAACCCTGGAGGACCCAACGGGCCTTGTAGCGCTCTAGCGTGCCATCAGATTTGAACTTATGGCGAAAAATCCACTTTCCAGTGACAATGTTGGCATCGGCAGGTCGTGGTACCAAGTCCCATGTGTTGTTGGAGAAGAGAGCATCGTATTCGCGCTGCATGGCAGCGCGCCACTTGTCGTCAGTGAGTGCAGCGCGATATGTCTTGGGTATTGGGGATAATACATCTGTGACGAGGTTGAGGCGATCAACCGGTTGCCGAAAACCGTGCTTGCCCCTCGTCCTCATAGTGGTTGTTTACGACAGGAGGTATATGTACTGCAGAGGGTGGTATGCTGATAGGAGGCACCATGGATGCAACAGGCGAGGGTGGTTGTGGTGGTGCTTGTGGAGAAATAGGATCAGCTGGAGCTGGTGGTGGAGGAGTGGTCGGGAGAGGTGGAGGAACCGAAATAGGAAGAAAGTCATCTAGAAACTCATAGTTAGCAGGGGGGGACTGTTTGGAAAAAGGGAAGGTGTCCTCGTCAAAAGTAACATGGCGGGAGATGATTATGCGGTTGGTTGTGACATCGAGGCAACGATACCCGAGATGGTTATTAGGGTAGCCAAGAAAGACACGGGCGGTGGAACGTGGAGCGAGCTTGTGAGGGGGCGGTGGCAGACATGTTGGGATAGCAACGACAACCGAACACACGAAGGTGAGTGTAATCCGGAGGAGTGCCATGAAGAACTTGGTGGGGATTTGAGAAGTTTATGGTTTTAGAGGGATGCCTATTGAGGAGGAAAGTAGCAGCATGGAGAGCCTCGACCCAATAAGTCGGGGGCATGCATGCTTGGAATAGAAGGGAACGAACAATATTGTTTATTGTACGAAGCATGCGTTCACGCGACCATTTTGTTGTGAGGTGTGCGGGCAAGACATGCGAAGAGCAACACCGTGAGAGAGAAAGAAGGTGCGAGCAGCAGAGTTATCAAACTCGCGGCCGTTGTCACACTGGATCCGACGAATAGTGGTGCCGAACTGAGTACGGACATAGGCAAAGAAGCTGGTGAGAGTGGCAAAAACGTCAGACTTGAGACGTAGAGGAAACGTCCAAACATAGTGAGTGTGATCATCCAGAATGACAAGATAGTATTTGTACCCAGACACACTGAGTAATGGAGACGTCCATAAGTCACAATGAACAAGATCAAATTTAGTGCTAGCACGAGATTTATTTATACGAAAGGGAAGCCGAACGTGACGTCCAAGTTGGCAAGCATGGCATAGAGCTTCATTGTGCATGTTTTTATTACATGAAATGTGGGATGACTTGACTAAATGGTCAAAAGCTTCATGACCGATGTGTCCAAGCCGGCGGTGCCATATGGTGGGAGATGACAAAGTGGAGGTGGCGAAGGCCGATGACGTCCGGAAAGGATATAGATCGCCTCGGCTATTGCACCTGATAATCACGTCCTGTGTACGAAGATCCTTTACAGAAAGTCCAAAAGGGTCAAATTCAACGGAACACTGATTATCAATAGTGAACTGTCGAACGGAGATAAGATTTTTGATGATATTGGGAGAAACAAGAACATTGTTTAGGTGAAAATTTTGGTGAGGAGTGAACAAAGATGTATGTCCAGTAGATGTCACAGGCAGAAGTGAACCATTGCCAACTACGACAGGTGACTGCGAGGAGGAAGGAAGAGTGAAAGAAAGGTTACCGGGAGTGGAGGTCATATGTGCAGAAGCACCAGTATCCATAACCCATTCAGCCGAGCTTGGAGGAGTCAGCGTCATTGTGTTATAGGATTGCATGAGATTCTGCTGATCCCAAGATTGTGGTGCTATTGGCGGTGGAGCAAATGGGACAGTCCATGAGACCTTGCTGCAGGGAGCACCGGACCAAGGCACGCCCGAAGGAGGCATGCTCACTTGGTGCGCGAGGAAGGCCTGCTGTTGGGGCCGTGCGCCGAGGATACCTGGACTAGCTGGCCGCTGTCCTGGCCACATTTGGACCGACCCAGCCCATGGGTTGTTGAAGGAAGGCCAGCTCGGCGCCCTTATGTTGTCGTGGCCGGCGCCATGACCTCGGTTGTTATAATTGTTACGACGGCGCCGATTTCCGCCATAATTTCTGGCACTTCCACGAGTGCCAGAGCCGTTGCCGTGATCGGAGGATGTCGTACGAACAACAGCAGATGATGCACCACCGCGATCGTTTCCATGTGTCAGCGAGTTTCCGGAGGCATAGAGTGCAGTGGCCGGCGACTCAGGACCGGAGGACATGTCTTCCAACATGAGGGCGGATCGCATCTCGATGAAGGATGGGAGAGGCACCCGCATACCGAGGTTCATGCGCAAGTTGGCATAGCGCTGGTTGAGGCCTCGGAGAGTTTTTCGAACCAGGTAGTGATCAGCGATGAGGACGCCAAGTCCAGCAAGTTCATCAGCGAGAGCCTTGACCTTGCGACAGTAGTCACCCATGGAAAGGTCACCTTGCCGAAGCTCGTAGAACTGCTCCTCAAGGAGAACCGCGCGTGTGTCGGTGTTGTCGCGGTGCAGGTTCTCGAGCTCGAGCCACACGGAGCGAGCGGTGGCAGTGGCAGAGGTGTCCATCACCATGGCCTGTAGTGAAGGCGAGAGAGCGCCGTATATCCAGGAGCGGACTAGGGCGTCGCGTCGGCGCCACGCTGCATCGGTGACCATGGAGGCGGTGGCCTCTGCCGGCGGCATGATATGGTCATCGAGAGCATACTTGGTGAGGGCTACTTCGAAGAGGCCACGCCAGGTGAGGTAGGTGCCAGCCTCAAGTTCTAGAGCCAGGGGCACCAACGCTTTGACGTTAGAGATTGCAAAGGCAAGAGCCCACAGAGCTGCCTTGGCCTCAGCCTCGGCATCCAGTTCATCACGCGTTGGGGCCATCAGGAGAAATGAAGAAGGGGTAGATGGGATTAGGAAGGGAAAAGGTGGATCGGGGTTCTAGTCTGATACCATGATAGCGAGTATACAAAACGTTGTGTCGTTTGTATTACAGAGTTGTTGCTTTATACATGACAAGAATGAATATGGATCGGTTCAGCTAACCAGGGAGCCTAACGGTTCAGATAACACTAGTAGTTGAGGGGTTCAGGTAATTAAGGTAGTCCGTGGGTTAAGGGATCAAGTTGTAATGTAGATCCCAATAAAAGGGATCAATTAGTGCAGATCCCAGTTAACTATAAGTACACATTATAGTACTCTACATAAGATCAATTTCAAAATAAGCTCAAGTGCCACAGGAGTAGAACACAAACAACAGAGTATACATACTTGTAAAAACGGAGTATAACTAAATACATAAAAAATAGAGTATGGTGCAGAAAAAACGTAAATAATTTGGTACGCGTCCTGAGGGTCGGTGGCCCAGCAAATTACAGCTGACCGTTGGGCGGCGTCGTGTTCACTTATTCTCGACGCCGTGGAAATTGATAGCGAGTATACAAAACGCTGTGTCGTTTGTATTACAGAGTTGTTGCTTTATACATGACAAGAATGAAGATGGATCTGTTCAGCTAACCAGGGAGCCTAACGGTTCAGATAACACTAGTAGTTGAGGGGTTCAGGTAATTAAGGTAGTCCGTCGGTTAAAGCATCAAGTTGTAATGTAGATCCCAATTAAAGGGATCAATTAGTGCAGATCCTAGTTAACTATAAGTACAAATTATAGTACTCTACATAAGATCAATTTCAAAATAAGTTCAAGTGCCACAGGAGTAGAACACAAACAACAGAGTATACATACTTGTAAAAACAGAGTATAACTAAATACATAAAAAATAGAGTATGGTGCAGAAAAAACGTAAATAATTTGGTACGCGTACCGAGGGTCGGTGGCCCAGCAAATTACAGCTGACCGTTGGGCGGCGTCGTGTTCACTTATTCTCGACGCCGCGGAAATGAGCAGCAGCTATGTGTGCCACCAACTAAGTGTACGTCCATGGTCGTAAGTGTATTCCTACTGGCTGGAGTAGTAGTGTTGAATGCTTAATAATAAGGAACAATTATTAAGTGGTTGGAGGCGCTGAGTATGTTGGAGGTACTGGAGGAGTAGTAGTAAGTTTATTCCTACTACTACTAGTACTAGTGTTAACTCTCTCTCTGGAGTATTCCTAGTGGACTAGTGTTAACTCAGGATGTTGTGCATGTGCTTCCTCCGCTCCGTTTGAATATAAATCAGAGACGCGCGCGGAGCCAAGTTGAAAGAAAGTCGATCCCAAGCAAGCTTACTAGCTAGAGAGGTCCAAAAATGGTGAACCCCCCGTTCCTGACCGCTCTCACCACGCGATTCAGCTATGTCCTCATCTTTGCCTTGGGACGCTTGCGTGACTTCTTCCGCAGGATCCTCGACGCTATCAAATCCAGCGACCTCAAGGTCTGTCTATATTCTTCTTCTTCTTCTTCTTCTTCTTCTCTCGATGTTTGCTGACGCTGTTTCCTGTAGGGCTACGCGCCCATTTGCTGCGGATACGAGGATTTCTACTGGCGCCGCGTCCACCTCCGCATGCAGGTGAGCAGATCATGTAATTATATGTATATATTGACTTTGCACAATAATCCTAAATTGGTGGGTGGGGATGCAGGACTGCTTCGACCGCCCCGTTGCTAGTGCGCCCGATGCTTGGGTGGATATAGTCGACCGTCAATCACATGACTCTCACAAGACACTCCAGTATATATGTTTTCCTCATATTATTTGTTTCCTCGTTAATTCTTGGCGTTTCGCAAAACGACTAATATGATCACCAACCAACACACTCGATCGCATGCAGGCGTACCTCTGAAACGTCCAGGTGTCTTAACTTGGGTTCCTACAACTACCTTGGTTTTGCGGCAGCAGATGAGTACTGCACCCCTCGTGTCATCGACGCCCTCAAAAACTACTCTGCCAGTACTTGCAGTGCCCGAGTTGATGGAGGTACGTCGTAACGTACGCACGTGTTTTTTACTTGGATCAATTTTTTTTGTTTTGTTTCCAGTGCTACTAAAATTGCTTCTTGTGGAACCACAGTTTACTTCGATCTGAAACAATTATAATAGCTTGATTTGAAAATATCAGAATCATGCTTCTGCCGACAAAAAAAACTTTCTTCCTTCGTCACTGAAAATTGCATCAAATAAATGTTGTTCGTACATATATATAACGTGGTTTTGTTTTAAATACCATTGTAATATCGTCCATACACCATGACCTGTAGAATGGCTTCGAATGAGAAACCAATTCTTCTTCCGCATAAGTGATTGTTACCAATACTTCAAATGAACTCGGTATGTGCTTCCCAGCCGATGATAGTTTTCTACTATCGAATGCTGGATCTGCTATATTAAATATATTTTATGGTAAATCGTGGATTTGCATCAACTGTAAGTTGCACCTACAGATGATCAACCATGTGTGTGAAGAAGAATGAGGCCTTAATCCTCACAGTTCCCGCTAGTCATCATCTACTTCAAGATTTTGCCTACACCAGCACGGATACTGCAATTGATGTTGTTGTTACCGTCATCATGCGCATGCCCAAGATGCCGACATCATTGGATGGCTTAGATTGAACGTCAAGCCATCGTCGAGTCGCTTGTGTAAACTGTGCCTCCAGCCGAAATCACCAACCGTGTGGATCTCAATGCTGCGGAATGCCATGACCTTGGTGCAAACAGGATATAATTAATTTTACTAACAACATATAAATTTAAAACTATGATACTGCTTGAGAACATGAAACGAGCTGCAACCATATAAGTTTCATCCATGGCTAGAGTAGAAATTAAAGGTAGATAGCATGTAAATCTGCAAGCACATGACGGTTAGTGCTGAAGCGATTGTTGTTGTTACTGGAACCATGGATGATAAATTAGTTATGTCACAGGTTTAGGTAATTAAACATATATAATTAGAATGAAAGTATAACAAGAGATCAGTTATGGGTAGCTATGAAGCACTATTCATTTTGTAGTCAAGCATTTAATGAAGATTGAGGCTAGAGGTTGAATATTTGAAGCTTTAACTATCTCGTAATCAAACATCTAGTAATAAGGATGAAGCATCATAGGTGACTGTGTGAAGCAAAAAAAGTAAAGATGGATGCAGCACATGATGTTATTTGAATCATCACACGATATTACTTGCATGCGAATGTATGTAGCATATAATCTCTGAGGCTGAGTGTCACTCGGGCATAGTAGATGGACACGGGTAGAAGATCTGGAGGAATTAATTTTATTCTATATCTACATAACTATTACTACGATTTGGATTTTTTTGTGAAAATATACTTAATTAGCACTTCAGTAAAGGACAGAGGTCAAGTCATTTTGTATGCATGATCTTAGGAAATACCAAGATCCACATGGATCTTGAGGAGCTGGTGGCACGATTTGTTCGCAAGCCCGCGGCTATTGTTTTTGGCATGGGCTATGTCACAAACTCTGCGATCATTCCTACATTGATTGGAAAGGTATATATGTGGCGAGGCCATTTTCTTCACCTCTTCTTTTGATACATGCTGGAGATAATGTGTATTGTGATAACGATTTCAGGGGGGACTAATAGTTAGTGATTCACTGAACCATAATTCAATAGTGAATGGATCTAGGTTTTCAGGGGCTACGATCAAGGTTTTCAAACATAACAGTAAGTTATGTAACATCTCAGTGATTTCTTCTCCTTTTGGAATCATTCAGGAGAACTTCTAGTCATACATATATGAATGCATACTTTAATGTTTCCGCTATTTTTCTTTCAGACCCTGCACATTTGGAACATGTACTTAGGGAGCAGATTGCAAGGGGGCAAAATCGCACGCACAGGCCGTGGAAGAAGATAATTGTGATCGTGGAAGGAATTTATAGCATGGAAGGGGAGATGTGCAACCTCCCTGAGATTATGGCTGTCTGCAAGAAGTATAAGGTTTGAGAATTGTGCATACGCTCGACCACTTCTGCCTATTTCCTATGAACACTCTGTAGTATAGGTTCCTCCAATACACATCATATAACTGTTCTCACCTGCTAACATCAAACTACTAGTGATTTATTTATATTGGAGTATTGACTTGACTAGAGTTCGTATACTTCTTAACATATATATAGGCTTACACATATTTAGATGAGGCACATAGTATTGGAGCCATTGGAAAGACGGGGAGAGGTGTATGTGAACTACTTGGAGTGGATCCAGCTGATGTTGATATTATGATGGGAACATTTACAAAATCATTTGGATCATGTGGAGGTTACATTGCAGCATCAAAAGTATGCACAACATACTTAACAGTTCTTGTCTGAACATGTATATAATTGATAAAACTTATCACTAGGTCATTCAACCTTTTTTGTAGGAGATCATACACTATCTCAAGCAAGAATGCCCAGCCCATATATATGCAACCTCCATCTCACCTCCAGCAGCCCAGCAGGTCATCTCCGCAATGAAGGTTATCCTTGGGGAGGATGGTTCTAACAGAGGTACAACCCTCATAATGGGGATTCAAGTATTCATATCTTCTCTGTGTCACTATTGTGTTGATGAAATTTCTAATATAGTCATTGCTCGAAATAGGAGCCAAGAAACTTGCTCAGATTCGGGAGAACGGCAATTTTTTTCGTTCAGAGCTTAAGAAAATGGGTTTTGAGGTTATAGGAGATAATGACTCACCTGTCATGCCAATCATGCTTTACAACCCTGCTAAAATGCCTGCATTTTCAAGGGAGTGCCTGAGGAAAAATGTGAGTTTCCGCACAATAAACTAATATTGCCAAAATGTGAGTATTCTTCTCACATGTCAAGTTTGAGTTCCTCTTTATTAATGTGTCATGTTGCATAATATAGGTCGCTGTTTGTACTATTGCATATCCTGCTACGCCACTACTACTTGCCAGGGCTAGGATATGTATCTCAGCTTCCCATTCCAGGGACGATCTTATAAGAGGTTTGGAGGTAATGTCCAGACTCCATTCGGATGCAACATGTTCACACTAAGGACAAGAGTATTATCGATCTGATATATGAATAGTATGAGACTTATGGATCATGGGAAGCACTGATGTGTTATATTTGATCCAAATAATTTAGGTTATCAGCAAAGTTGGTAATCTTGTGGGAGTCAAGTATTGCCGAGTTGAGAAAGAAAAGGCTGCATCTTTTAAGAAAGTTAAGAAGCTTTAGTGAGAAATCAGAAGAGAGAAGCGTATGTTGGCTGATTATATGAATGATCTACCACCTCTATTGGACTCGTCACTCTTCATCTACTTCCAAAGCAGTTTCGAATCAACCATGAAGCGTGATAACATTTTGTAAATCTAATAATGGGAATGTTGTGGTGTCACATTCTTATGCCTCGCACCATGGGAGATTCATTGATTTGTATTGGAATACAATTGATAATAAGCCAATGTGGCACTATAGTTAATAAAGAGAGTTTATATCAGTATCATGTTCTATTACATTATCATGTCACGTAGAACTAGAAAAACTAATAGACATAGACCTTGTAAATAGCTTTGAATTAAGATTTTATAAATACATTAATATGATGATACATGGATACTTATTTGTAATGTTATCCATTATTGTGTTAGTACCGTGAACTAGTATCATATAAACTACACCATTGTATGATTGTTTAACCTATGACGTCTTATCAAGTACCATACCTATATCGTTCCAAAATATGAGTTGCAACTTGAGATATTTATCTAACGATATCTAATTAATAATAGGACAATTTTTGTGTAATAAAGTTTCAACGTGGGGTTATAGAAAACATAAACATCGCTTACAACGGCCTATTATGATTCTGTTGGTGTTTTTTGCAGAAGATGCATAAAAGAGACGACTGCCCATTATTTTCTTGTCTTAAGAGATGGTCGCGCAAAATTCTAGTCATGCATTGAGAAAATAGTTTATTTCCTTTTGTAGCATCTAAAGTATAACCAAGTTGACCTATTAGTTTTACTATAATAAGTAATTCTTCTTCCTTAGTGGCTAGAATGCACGTGTGCTTATCTTTCCAAAAATAATGTGGCCGAAATTATAGATTTACCAAAAACTACTTCAACACATATATGAAATATAGATGGAGAAAGAGGTATTAGGTTGTTCAATGGCTGTGAATATTCTTCTAATTATGGGGTACAATATATCTTCAATTTAATTTTAAGGATTATAGGAGACTTAACCAATTTATTTATAAATTAGTTGTTCAAAACCACATGCCCTAGACATTGAAAATTAAGGGAAATGGACAACACACTGATTTCCCTCTAGGCTAATAAAAAGACTTGGATTAGGTCTTAAAAGATAACCTACAGATATCCTCATTAGAATCCACATGAATAGCTTCATGGCAGTCTCTGTGATTTCGTACAATGTATTATATGCATATTTAGTGGACCTCCTTGGTGGGACCTCTTATGTTTTATTTATGGACAATCTTGATTGAGTTATGTCGACACACCGATCAAGATGAAGCTAGCTCCAACTAGTGACCGGTCTGTTTGACCACTGAGCCTAGGAACCAAGTAGCAAGGGTGACATCATTGTGTAAATCAGCTAAATAGGACCTTCGTGACATAACCTTCTTATGCCTTGCACAATGGGAGATTCAATGATAAAGAGATGTCATATAAGTATCACACTCTATTACATTATCATGGAAAATAGAACTAGAAAACTAATAAAATAAACCTTGTAAATAAATTTGCATTAATATTTTATAAATAAATAAATAAATATGATGATACTAGGATACTTGTTTATAATGTTACGCATTATGGTGTTAGTACCGTGAACTAGTCTCATATAAATTAAACTACTATATGATATTTTATTCTATGACGTCTTATCAAGTATTCATGCTCTATTACAGTATCAAGAAACATAGATACCAAAAAAAATTTAAAAATAAAACTTGTAAAGAGCTTTGCATTGAGTTTAAAAAATGATGATATTAGTATCATACTAGTTAGTCATGTTATGCAATATGTTGTTCGTAATCGTATACTATAAGTTATAATACAATATGATATTTTGATGGTATGATGTTTTATGAAGTACCATACCTATATGGCGCCGAAATATGAGCTTCAACTATACATATTCTTATGATAAGATCTCATTAACAATATGACCAATGATTTGTAATCAAGTTTTCAATTAGGCTTCTCAAAAATACGTAAACATCACTTAGAATTTCCTTTTTTTGATTCCATTGGCGTGTTAGGAAGATCCATAAGAGAGACCGCCAACCACTTTTTTCCGGTTTAACACATGGTCCCTAGTAGCAACAACACATCTAGTAACTTAGAGATTTCTGTCACTTCCTCAGATTCCTAGAGGCATGAACCCACTATCGAACACAAATACTCCCTCTTGGAGTTGCTGGTATCTACTCGGCCAAGATATCTACTAACAACGGAGAGCATGCAAGATCACAAATAACAAAGACATGATAGAATCAATAATCAATCTGAAATAGCATCTCAATATCCATAGGATCCCCGCAAACACAACATGAAGGATTACAAATAGATGATCTTGATCATGAACGGAGCTCACAAGATCTAAACATGGTAGCACAAAGGGGAAGAACCAACCATCTAGCAACTACATGGACCCAGAGTCCAAGGATGAACTACTCACGCATCACACCGGAGGCTTGCATGGTGATGAAGAAGGCATCCAGGGTGAATTCTCCCCTCCGGCAGGGTGCCGGGAAGAGCTTTAGATACCTCCTGATCTAGGGATGGAGATGACGGCGTCTACAGACTCTTTCGTGAAATTTTGATCGGGTACTTAGGGATTCTGTATCGAAGGCATCTTATAGACGAAAGGGGTGGCCAAGGGGGTGCCCTAGGCGGCCACACCACCCCCTGGCGCGGGCCAGGCCTGGCTGCGCGACCAGGTGGTGTGGGCGATCCCGAGCCCCTCTCCGTCTCGTATTCTGGCTCTGTGTCCCCCTCCGTGAAATATTGACTTTGGCTTTTGTCCCGTCCAATTCCGAGAATATTGATTTTCCGACTTTCCTGGAACCAAAAACAGTAGAAAACAGGCAGTTGGCACTGTGACATTTTGTTAATAGGTTAGTCCAAGAAAGTGTATAAAAATACTCCAAAGTCAAAACACAAGAAAGTGAATAAAACCAAGCATGGAACATCAAAAATTATAGATACTTTAGAAACATATCTGTGCCCGTGGGACATACCCATGATAGTAGCCCCCGAGTATCTATCCAAACAATTGATTCAGAGGGAGACTATAAAGTATTCGTGTGCTCATCATCAGAATGTTTTATCATGTATCATTACTTAAGTCATAGGGATAGTTGATACGCGTGCCTCATTCATCCGACGGATCGGGATCAGTTAACTGCCTTTGGAAAAAACAACACTATCTACTCAAACACGAGTCCCTGGACTCAAATTCGGAAAATTGCAAGCATAATTCAACTTATGCCGTGGGCTCCTTACATAGTGGAATTCCACTGTTTTATGTGTGCACTCGTCCGTCGAGGATTTTTTATCGTGCATGTAGGCACAACATGTTTCTAGTAGAGCACAGAAGGTGCGTTGCCGGGCCATTGGATTGTATCCACAGTCTTATCTTTTCAACGCATTTTTCCATGAGAATTGTATTTCATTTTTTTCATTTCATATGGTGCGCCACCAGCGCTCCCTATAGGAGTATCCCCCGAGTGCCTATTCGAGTCGTCCACTCGAATGGGGACTTTGAACCTTTTCGACCGTTGTCGTTCCCTGGATATTGTCGAATGTGCTTCTAGTGATCCCTATGGGAGAAGCCCTCGAGATCATAATCAAATCATGGATTCGAAGGAGGAATCGAGGCATAGTAGGCTTGTATGTGAATATTGATGGCGTAACACTAGGACTAGAAAATCTTCTCGTGCATGACCAGTTCGCCTATTAGGAGTAGCCCCCGAGTGTTTGTTCGGGTCGTAGACTCGAGCGAAAAATGAGTGAGTCGAAGAAAAGTTACCGTTGTACAATTCCATTTCGAGCTGCTGATAGTGTGAATGCTGATAACGTCACTACTGATGATTAATGAGCTCATCCGCTGGGTGAGCGGTGTTGATGGAACTTGATGGACGTGGGCCCTAGCGTCCAAACAAGATTTGACCAATCATGCGTAAATTAGGGTTTTTAACTGCGTCTCCTCTATTTTCGTGCTAAGTGGGGAACGTCGAACGACAGTTCATTTTACACCCTGCCACACGTCTACGCTGATGCATGCCACGCGTCAGAGTAGGTGATTTATGACGGTCGGATGGTATCTCTTCGCTATTAAGTATCAAGATGTAGCAATAATTTTCATACTCTACCTCTTCTTCCTCCTTGCGACGTTGCCATTATCGCTCTTCTGCTCTCTGTTCCTCTTTGCATGTTCATTGCGTTGGACGTACTTAAAGCATTTCCTAGCTACTTCATGCGATCTCTGCGTCGAAGCAAGACGGAGAAGAAGAAGTCCACTTCTACTTTGAGGGCCCACGAGCTCCATCCTCTTTGCCAGGACAGCATTATTCTGGTCACGTAGGATGATTGCTGAATTCCTGGACCGGAGGTAATCGTTGGTCCTCCCACCGGTTTTGTGTTATGTTCCTTGCTTTCCTCCTTCTAGATATTTCTCTGCCCCTCCATGACTTCGTTCATGGATTGCTTTGATTCTACGAGATTCAGCTCAACCATCTAACTCCCAAGTCCATTCTTCACATCGCCTATTTCATCACCCTGTGCGAGTGCTGGCTCGGTATCGAGCCATACTTCGGCCTCTTGAAAAAGCTTTTCAATGTGAAGAGGCAATCAAGGTCGAAATCCGTAGTGTACGACATTAGCGGATGCGGTATATCTGTAAGTGTCCATGTTCAGTACTTTAGCCTCAACTTCATCGACTCTGCCCAAGTATGGAAGGACAAATGGTTCTTCATTCAAGACTAGAAGGTGAGGGAGCAGAGGTTAGATCTTGCCCCTTTTAACAAGAGGGCGAAGCTGAAGAGTAAGAGGTCCTGGAAGAACATCGTGATGCTAGGTGAAGTGGAGGAGGTAGAGGTCTTGTACAAGCGGGTGCAGGATCTTCAGCTCATCCGAGGCAAGGAGGTCACTGGTGTGGACCTAATTCTTACCTAGCCGTGACATCGTGTGCAGCCACAACAGGTCAGAGGCTACCCGATATTCCTCTGGTGTAGTTTGTCAGATCTGACGTGCGTTTGAACGGAATACATGACGTCGGTGGAACTCGAAAATAAGATTAGGTCGTTGACCAAGCTCACCGTGAAAGAGACTCTACCTGCAGAGTCGAAGACCAAGCCGTTTTGTGCCACCAATCCTCCACCAGTTGTAATGTCTTGCCACACATATTCATTGTGTGTATGACAAGTTTGGTAGAGACCTGATGGTGTTTGACTTGTGTTGTTGTAGGAGTGGAAAGTTGGGGGCTTGATGCCTTCCCAACTCGAGGGCATAGTCCCTCCCGAGGCTAGAGAGGAAGACGAATTGGACTAGACTGTACCCATTACAAAGGCACAGGGATCCCTCAAGTCCAGCAAAGATGAGACTCGCAAGCGAGGGCAGAGCGAAGATTCAGACGCTTCCACGCCCGAGATGCCAAAGGATATCGCTCCTGAGGCAGGTGTCGCGAGTCCAATCCCTGTGGTACCCGTCTGCAGCATGCCTCCCCAAGCTCAAAAGAAGCAGAAGCAGGATGAATTTTTTGACCTTGATAGATTTGATGGGTGAGCGTCTGCCCCTTTTGTGATGTTTGGATTGTTCTTCTTGTTTCTTTTGTATCTGCTAAAGTGTTACACCGTTGTCCTCATCCGATGTTGGCCAGGACCTGGAGGACGAAGGAGTCATGGAATCCAAGGGCAAGGGCGTGGAGAAACCCGAGCCATCCTCGAAGATAGTGGCCACCTCCGGCGAGAGCTCCTCGAGCTCCTCCAAGCTGGGAGTATGCAGGGTTCTCGCTCGGACAACTAGAAAAGAACCTTCTGAGTCTTTGGGTGATCATGTAAGTGTGTGTTTACTCATTCGAGGGAACCCCTAATTCTTTGCTTCGTCTGACGTGGATTCATCTTTAGCCCTTTCTTCAGAACATGGTACACCATAGCCAAGAGCATGTGCGACTAGATGCTGATGACCGATAGCTTCAAGGTAAAAAAATTGTCCCTTTGTGTGAGACGTCCGAATAAGAGGTCGGCTTCTCATTGATATATTGTTTCTTGCACCATAGGAGGATAATCAAGTTCTTCGTCAGCTAAGCTCTCTTGAAATTGTCTCAGCGCGGCGGAGACCAAGAGGAAAGACGTAGTCGAAGCCCTCGAGCTCTATAAGGTGGAGTCAAAACAGCACGAGGAGCACCGGGCGGCGGCCGCAACTAAGATGGAGAAGGCTTTCGCAGATCAGCTCCTGGCAGCTTCCTAGGCTCTCTCTGGTAGGTTTTCTGGTGTGATTTTATTTTATTTCTTTGCCTCCTTTGCTTTCTTTCTGCTTGATCATAGGCAGCTATTGTTTCGCAGATGTGGCCAGTCTTGATTTTGACCGCGAGGCGCTGACTCGTGACGACCTCTTGAGCGGTGCCATAGCTGCAGTCGAAAACCTAAACATTTCTACCAAGGATGCTCCAAAAGACCAAGGTTGTACTTGGTCGTCTTTGTGAGGAGATGTGTCCGAAGGCTAAGGCCATTGAAGATGTCAATGGTCTTGTTGAGGCCTTCACCGGGGAGTGCTTGCCGAATACAAGAAGCTGCATAAAGAAGAGGGTGCCTCCCTCGATTTGGCGATGGCGCAGGCTTGCAGTGCTGGGTTTGATCTTAGCAAGGTCACCTCCAAGATGCCCCTAACAGCCAAATGCGAAGAGGTAGATTTTTCATACTACATTGCGCGGTAAAAAGTACGGTCCACGGCTCATTGAGATGCTGGCGAAGTACTCCGCGCAGCAGAAACAACTAGCCGCAGCGAAAGCCACAACGTCTAGGGCCACTAAGGGTTCTACAAAGCCTTCAGATGCCTCTGCGTAGGCCACTCTTCATCCTTGCTAGTGCCTTTTGATGTATAGTAATGATAGGATTTTAGAGTATCCTTGAATGCTTTTGTGGGCTTGGCCTATCAGAACTTGTTATGTTTCTCCTCTATATATGTTGGTTGCTTGCTACTTCTTGTGTTTTCTCAACTTGTTGTGTCTTGATCAGAAGTGCTTATCCTTCGATTGTTTGCCTTATTAGGGTCTTGCGAGTGCCACGAAGGACGTGTCATCTTCATCTGCTTACTTAGCTCTACCACGCTCGAGAGTGGACGAAAAGTCTCAGATCCCTCTCCTGCCCGACCGTGTTAAGGAGTTGGAGAGAAATGTGTTGATCATCCACGTCAATTCTGACATGTGGAAGTTGAAGGCAGAGAAAGCTATTGAGCGACAGAAGTATCTACTTGGAGAGATCACTCAAATCAGCAAAAAGCTGCGATGTGAGCTTCATTTGATTGATTTGTATTCTTCTTGTCTTGTTATGATGTCGACTGACATGTCCTTTTATTGTATTTGTAGTTGTGAATCTCATTCTACAGGAAGAGAAGGAGTGCATCAGTATCCGACTAAATTGCCTGACTCAGGCGGAGCTAGAAGCTGGGGGGTTCTTCTGGACCGATCGAAATCGAGTGACCGTGCTGGCAACATTGCAGGATCGCGTTGCATAGGTGCTACACTTCTTTAAGAAGGCGCAATCGTCCTTTAAGCATATTTTCAAGGAAATTTTTCCTCTATACATAGCCCCTACAAGCCTATTGGCATTGCTACGGAAGTTCCATGATGCTGGTGAGATATGAGAGTGCGTGCACCAGCAACTCGTCGTGGGTGCAAAGTCTACGTTGGAATTTGTCCACATGCAATGCCTAGATGTGGACTTGAATGCTATTGCTAAAGGGTCGTCGGAACCTCTGGATGGTATGATGTGGAACATGGTTCCACACTACCGAGCAGTCGCCTAGCCAGTAGAAGATATCATCCAGCAGTTCGATGAGCGCACCAATGTCTTGCTTCAGCGACGGTATGGTTAGCCTGCATAGGATACATAAGTGATGTAAAGCGTGTATATTTTCGATTGGGCATTGTGGCCCTTGTAATTTTGTATATGATAATATGCGATACATTTTCGTTAGCCTGACGCTTAGGGATCTCTGCACCTTGCCAACCTGTCAGTTGGGCTGCAACTTCGGTGGAATTTTCAAGGGTTCGATTGTAAGTGGAGTTAGCTACTCAGGCCATCGTGGTTGTGAGTTGTATGTGTGATGAGGTCACCAGGGAGCGCAGCCCCCGAGTGCAAAATGCAGAGAAAGAAACATAATGAGACTCGTAGTTGAGGCACTTAGCTTTATTTATTAGAGATTATAAGGTGGTACAATGTTCAGCTAAGTAGCCTGGATGAGTAGCCTTATTGGAAAGGTAAAAACATCTAAAGGTAGAAACGTCGCAGCTAGGCGACGTTCCATGGGTTGGAGTACGTAATTCTAGTCTCAAGTCCTTGAGGTGATAGGCGCCACCTGGGATCACTTCGGTGAACACGTAGGGTCCTTCCCATGGATATTCGAGCTTGAGGTGCCCTTTCTGCTTCAGTCGCAGGACGAGGTCACCTTCAACGAAGGACCTTGGTCATAGCCAGCAACCATGGTAGTTGCGGAGGCTTTTCTGGTACACAGTGGACCGTTCTGTGGCGATTTCACGCGCTTTGTCGAGAAAATCGACGGAGTCCTCTAGTGCGGCAGTGGATTCGGCCTCGCTATAAGCGCTGACCCGTGGGGCTTGGTAGCGCACTTCAGCTGGTAGACATGCCTCATCACCATGTACCATAAAGAATGACATGTAGCCTGTGGCGCTAATTGGCGTTGTGCGTAGGCTCCATAGCATGGAGGACAGTTCATCGGCCCAACATCCGGCCGCTTGTTTGAGAGGCGTAAGGAGTCTCTTCTTGATGTTGTTGCAGACTAGGCCGTTGGCCTTTTAGACTTGACCGTTGGTCTGAGGGTGTGCCGCATAAGCATAGCTAATGATGATGCCCAGGTTTTCACTAAAATCCTCGAAGAATCTTCGGCCTACACAATAAAGACGGAGAGGATTGAAGGGTTCTTTAGGAGACCTTCGAGATATTGCTTGACGAATTGCCGGCATCACCTCGGCGAAGCATTCAAGACTAAAGGGCAAGGCGGCGCAAGATATCAAAGTCCTCCGTGGACTACTGTTTGGGATATGCTAAATGAGTATCACCATTGCATGTCTCTAATCTGGATAACCCGGGTGGCCCGTAGTTGTTAGTGCAACCAACGGCCTGCTGGGCGGCCTAGTTAGACAGATCTAGAAGGGAGGCCCATTCCGGATAAAGGAAGGCTACGTTGCAGTCACCGACCTACTCGGATCCTTGGATTACAAGACATGAAGATTAGTTAGTATTAGTGCAGGACTCTATAACCTGTCCAACAAGGTGTTTTCCCTATAACCCTAGGTTCTGGTGCCATTACAAGCCGGACCTATGGAAGCCTTTAGGGCATGATACACAACACCTCGCACAACGAACCTATCCCTGTAACTCGGCGTATTGCCATTATAGTGATTTTTAGAAGGAGTATAGTTCCGCCACCATCGCGGGACTTGAAACTGGGTAAGCTGTGTTATCTCGTGCGCGTCAACTCACTGCCTAACCCACCTCACGAAAAACGCTCTATGAGGACCCCCTCCATGGTGTACTCATTGGCAATACAATGACAGAACTGGTGGTTGACACTTGTGAGTTTTTTGGGCTAGGGAAGTTGTGGTGAGCTAGGAATGTTAACTAGTGTGGAAACTTGTGAGTGTTTTGGGCGGAGAAACTTGTGAGGCTTTTGGCTTAGAAACTATTGTGAAAAGTTTTTGGGTGTGGAAACTTGGGAGGCTTTTGGCTTAGAAAATGATGTGGAAACTTCAGCAGTTTCTGTCAAATATATGTGGTTCACAAACTCTATCAAATTTATGTGGAAACTTGTCCTCAAATTTATTATCAAATTCTGTTATTTGATGCATGTGGTGTGAAATGGGCCACAAACTATTAGGGCACAAATGTCCCCCGTGATCTCACGGTGACGCCAGCACGCATCTACGACAAAAACAAAATTATCTCCATTGTTCTTGACAAAATATTTCCATCACAGGTAAACACCGATGTGGTTGTGTTTCATTGTCCAACTATCTAGATAAAACAGAAACGTCACAACAAACGATGACATCATCATATAGAGTTCGTCGTCCATAGGGTATACATGTCCCGTTTTGATTTTCCACGTGTCATGCTATGATTGGTCCACATGGAATCATCCGATTGGTGCAAGTTTGGCCCTATAACTGTCCACGTCTCAGGAGGCCGTCAAAAGGTGGCAACAAAACATACATCATGGAGGCAGAGACTATGGAAGTAGGTCTTGACGAAAAAATGGTAGGATGTCAATGAACTCATAGATGAACACCATGTGCGTCAGCAAACATCGTTGACGGCTGCTAGAGGTGCCATCTGCCATGTGGCATAGGCCGTGACAAAAAATGTCACGACCGATCAGGCCTAGGCCAGGCCGGTACACTTAGTTGCGACAAAATTGCAGGAACATGACAGATGGCCATGATGTTTTCAAATATAAAAAACGTCATGGATACAATTATGACCTAAGGTTTATGACCTTTTTTTGTCACAGAATTCATCGTTGATGGCCATCTATAACCTTTTGCCCCTCATCCATAACGAAATCAGATCATCATGTACTATCCAAATTTTTGTAGTGGTTGTTGTGTCGTTTGTTGGAGATTGTCCGTGTAGAGTACCTCTTGAAGTATCATTGAATTGAACACTAGGATCTGAACATGATCTCCACAAACCCTTGACGAGATTGGCGAAGAAACAACAGAAAACACAGCCGAGGGACACCGAGACTTCACTTAGGTTCAGGCCACGGTGTGGTGTATAACCCTACTACATGTCTGGATTGCTTGTTCTACTTCACGAGGACTATAGTTCAAGTTCAATACAGGGTATCAGATCTAGGATTCCTATCTAGGAGAAAACTAGGGTTTCTAATGGTGGAAATAGATCGCCTCCCTGAGGTGCCGCAGTTCCCCGTTTTTAGGCGCCTCGGTCCTATTCCTGTGATTGTGGCGGAAGGGTTACCACATGGCGACAAGGGGGTGGGTAGGTAGGCTAAAGCTATTCTGGTCAGGGGACACGGTCCATGGCAGGTCTATGGGCATATTCCCTTGTGCTCCTTTCACGTTCTTCCTGTTGGGCCACACAAATATATATTTTTTCCCTATGCAGTGATCCCAAGATCTAGGTGCGGTAGAAGGCCACAAGGATTACCACTAGACGCGCATGAGCGAAATTGATGAAGTGCGTTGGTTGATGTAGTGCAGCCCCACGATCCGATGCAATCCCATGATCTTCAAAGTAGTGAATGTACAACACTAATGGTTGTGAAATATAGCCATCTACATCCACATTTAAACTGGATATTATTCATATTTTTTATAAAATATCTCTCTAAACCCTGCCACTAATGCCTAATGATCAAAGGGGTATGCAATCCTTTCTTTCTATTTTTCCCTACACAGATAATTACGTTTGATGTTTGGAATCACAACATTAAAGTCAAAGATACGAGATTTCCAACAACCCAAAGAAACCAGGGGTCGTGAAGTGGAGACATAAGCTTTAACGACCAACTATACGGCGGGAATAAAACTCCGGTCATATAGTTCCGGCCATATAGTTTCCATCAACACCACTAGGTCAAATAGAACAACTTTTGTGAAGGGACCCCTATATAAAGAGGCTTCGGGCGACGAGAAACGAGGCCCCCTAGAACCCCAGAAACTTTCATCCACAACACCGAAGAGCCGCATGAGGAATAGACTTAGATCTAATCTCCAAACCCTTCTCTACCACCATATCCATATTCCTCCACTTATAATAGCAGATATTTATGGATCAAAATATATCGAGCTCGTTGGGGAACCCCAAGAGGAAGGTATGATGAGCACAACAACAACTTTTCCCTCAGTTATGAAACCAAGGTTATCAGACCAGTAGGAGCAAGGAAACACCTCCAAGGTGTGGTTTCCAACTTGGAATCCTACACAACACAACCATAGAGCTTTGCACCCAACTTACAGTAAGGTTGTCAATCTCACCGGTTTTGTTGAAAACAAAGGATTACACGTATTGTGTGGAAGATAGTAATTGCTTGCAGAAAGTAAACAGAAAACAGTAAATAGTATATTGTAGATTGATGGTAAAATAAAGGACCGGGGTCCATAGTTCAGTAGTGGTGATTCTCCTTAAGATAGATGACATGTTGGGTGAACAAATTACAGTGGGGCAATTGACAGACACCGAGAAAGCATACATGCATATAATAATCATCTTGACTCCTATGAGATTTGATTAGGCATTACAACATTATACATAGACCGTAATCCAACTGCATCTATGACTAATAATCCACCTTCAGGTTATCATCCGAACCCCCTTCCAGTATTAAGTTGCAAGCAACAGATAATTGCATTAAGCATTGTGTGTGAAGTAAACAATACAATTGTTTTGTGAACAAAGGATTGATCTTTTATCCCTAGTAGCAACAACACTCTAGTACCTTAGAGATATCTATCACTTCCCCAGATTACTAGAGGGATGAACCCACTATCGAGCATAAATACTCCCTCTTGGAGTTGCTAGCTTCTACTCGGCCAAGATAGCTACTAACAATGGAGAGCATGCAAGATCACAAATAACAAAGACATGATAGAATAAATAATCAATCTGAAATGGCATCTCAATATCTGTAACATCCCAATACTTTAATCAAGGTTATCAAGATCCAAATCACACAATTTAGGGTTAACAAAAACTTTTTATTTAAAACAATTAAGCATGCATATGTGTGTTGCATTAATATGGAATTGTTTTGAATTGCCTTGTTTGTTTGTTCTAATGGTTGTAAAATGATTCTAAGGTGAATGCCACATCATGTAGATCATTCCCAAGCAAACTCGAAACAAAAAGAAATCAATTGGAAGTAATAAAGGCAAATGGTCATTTTTGCCATTTTAATCCACTAGGTCACATTAGGTGTTCCTAGAACTCAAAGTCCAACATAAACATTTATGAATATTTGCACCCCTTGCTAGTACAAGTAATGATCTACCAAGGCCCACTTTGAAATCTTACAAAAACATTTAAACACTAATTTTAAATGCCATTTGAAAATGGAATCCATTTCTAATGCATAGATCACACCTTTTCAAAAACCACTCAAATGAATCCCCCTTGACCTTTCTAAACAGGCATAGAATCAAAAGCTAAAGTGGAGAACACTCAAAACTTTTGAATCCAAAATTCAAAACTTTTCTTCTTGCGGCCATTTCGTTGAACATATGGCAGGCCCTAAACCAGAACTAGAGTAGCTTCACTGTTTCTACAGTGTTCATCGACCAATTTGGTCTCCCACTTAATCCCCTGTCCCCCTAGCATCTACCCCAGCCCAAACCAGCTCCCCCTTCACCACTAGCAATAGTGGTGCGCCGCCCAAATATGGTCATCGCCGGCCAAACGCGGGCAACGCGCCAACGACCGCGCAACGCCAATCCAGCATGCCCCTAGCTCCACCAAACCCTACCTGCGCCCACGGTCACTTCCCCGAGTGTTGCCAGCCCCTGGACCACTGAGGACAGCTCGCGACCACTACCTCTGCACCATGCCCAACTCACACCAGAGCACCGTCCCCGACAAGCCTGCACAAGCCACGCCTTGCATTCAACTCACGTGTGATACGTCCATTTTGCATCACTATTCTATATCATAATTCACTATTATTCATTGATATAGTTCGTATTGAGAGGTGATACTTATGTTATTTCATCTGTTTTTGCATGGTTGATGACTTTTGGAGCATGGACCGCTGCAGTCAGGATTCTGATGGAATAGGTGCTATTTGGAGGCAAAATTCGCGAAGATTAGAAAATCCGGGAAAATATATGGAAAATTCTATTTTTCCAGAAGACTCAGGATGCTAGAAGATGGAGTGGAGGTGGGCCATAGGGGGCCCACACCACCCCATGGCGCGGGCAGGCCTAGGTCGCGCTTGGGAGTGGTGTGGCCGCCCTGGCCCACTCTAGCCTCTCTCCTCTGGTGTATATCATCTCCACGAAACCCTAAGACTCGAGGAGCGACCACAGAAAGATTCCGCCGCCTCTGCGGGGCCGAAAACACCGAGAGAGAAAGATCTCTCTGGCAGACAGATTTCTACTAGGGGAATTCCTTCCCGGAGAGGGGAGATCGTCGCCATCAACACCACCATCAAGTTGGACTTCATCGGGATCATCATCCTCATCATCACCACCATCATCACCATCAGAACCCTCATCACCATCTCCATATTTCTGTAACAATTGGTTGAATCTTGCTATAGTTCATAGGGAAAACTTTCCCGGTGTTGATTACTCTTTGTAGTTGATGCTATTGAGTGAACCATTGAATTATTGTTTATGTTCAGATTGTTATACATCATTATTCCATCTCTGATCATGATCCATATGATGTCTTGTGAGTAGTTCGTTTTGTTCTTGAGGACATGGGAGAAGTCTTGTTGTTAGTAGTGGAGTTGCATTGAGAAAGATTCAATAGATTGTTATTTAAGTTGTGGTGTACTTATTCTAGTGGTGTCATGTGAACGTCGACTACATGACACTTCACCTATATGGGCCTAGGGGAATGCATTGTGTATTTGGCTACTAATCGTAGGGGTTGCCGGAGTGACAGAAACCTGAACCCCCATTAGGAAACCATTGCACAAGGGACGTAAGGGTCTTAGAGTTTAAAGCTGTGGTTAGGTTTCTACCTTAATTACTTTCTTGTACTTACGGATGTTTTCAAGTGGTATAATCACAAGTATGTATTTAGTCTTGGATGGGGCGGTACATTAGCACAGGTGCACCCACACAACACTTAGCAAGCTAGAGAAGATTAATCAACTATATGAAGCGAAAGCACTTGACAGTCTTCCCATGTGTCCTCGAGAACGTTTGGTCATCTATAGAAATACAACCGGCATGTCCTTTGCTGCATAAAGGATTGGGCCACTTGTTGCATTCATTCTTACTGTCTTTTATTTACTCGTACTTTGTTTACTTGCTTTATCGAAAACCCCTAAAAATTCGTTTGCTGAGTATGTGCAGAGAATTCCTGATCCATACCACTAGCCAGCACCTTCTGCTCCTCGTTGGGTTAGACACTCTTACTTATCAAAAATACTGCGATACACCCCCTATACTTGTGGGTCATCAACGTGCGCTGCTCCGCCATAACCCCAGCACCTCCCCAGACATGCCCTCTTCCTGCCGCGCGACCAGCAGCCTCCGTGAAACGCGTCTGTCGCGCAGAGCGCCAGCCTTTCCCGACCACACGCCACCTCCCCTAGCATCGCCATCACGCCGTAGCTAACCGCCGCGAGGAAAGCCATCGTCTGCCTACCCTGCCCATGCCTCTAGCACCCTGTATCGTCGTCACCGACGAGCTCACCGTCGCCCTCACAGTCCCCTCGTCGAGCCTATATAAGGAGCCCTCCGGAGCACCATTTCCTCACACCACTCAACTCCCCTCTCCCTCAGCATCACCTCACCACATCGCCGGAGCCGCTCGAGCAGCTGTTCGCCGGAATTGCGCCGGGTTTTGCCCCAGAAGAGGAGGAAGAGCCCCGTCGATTTCGTCCACCCTAGGAGTTGCCATGACCTCGCCTGAGTTCCGCCGTCGTCTCCTCGTTTGATCGCCCCCATCACCACACTAGCTGGAGCCCTGGTATGCCCCCATTGCACACCCACCGAGCTTCTAGGGTTCCGTCTCGCCGGCGACCTGTCTGTCATTGACGACGAGCCACAACCGTCGATCGTAGTCCTAATCGTGCGGCCCACATCGCCCCCTATCAGCTGTTCTCTATGCCGTGGAGTGTGACTGGGCCGGCCCATTAGTGTTCCCGCCTTAGCCCGCAGATTCAAATTTAGATTTTTCTATTTAGACTTAATCTAGTTTTTGTCCACTAGTTTGAAAATCAATTCAGAAAGATTTACAAAACAAAATTGAATGATTCCAATTTTTCTGGAAAGATAATTTAAATCTCTATCCAAGCCCATTGGATTTAAATCAATTAGAGTTATAGATCACATATAGCAAAAATAACAAGACAGAGACTTTTCCACATTCAAACATTTTTCAAAAATCAACCATAATAGCTTTTGAGTTGATTCCAACTCTCAAAAATCACATTTGACAATAACTATCTGAATATGTAATAATATTTAAGTTTTCATGCAGTGACTTTGGACTAGTACCAAAATGATGCTATATAGGCATTTCTAGTCACTTTAAATCATTAAATATTAATCTTAAACTTTATAAAATGTGATCCAACATTTAAATCCCATTCCCATGTATGAGAATATGGGGTGATGACATGTGTTCACATGATCCCATATTTTAAAGGGAGAATATTAAATCTTAATTATTTTCAATGAGTAGAAATTACTTTTCTCAAATAAAATAAATGAAACTAGTTCATCAAATCTTTTGATGTTTGTGATGGTACTAGATCATCAAGTATGTGCCTTAGTGTGCTAAATAGACTAGTTAAGTATTGTTTGGTGATTGTGTATTTCTCTATGTATTTATAGACGATAGTACGGACCAAGTCTACGAAGAGGAGGAGTTCTACCCCGAAGAAGACGAGGAGAATTTCAACCACTGCACCAATCAAGGCAAGCTATTATTGGCAAGCTAAAACTTGCAAGCCATCACTAGATGCAATTATAACCCAAGCAAGATGCCGTAGGCGTGCTTTGGTTATACCTTTTTGATTTATACCCATCCCAAGTTTTCTTACAAGCTTTACTTTCTTTTACTTTACCAAAGTTCCTTACCTTTGTTACAGATAGCATAAAGAGTATAAAACTTGGCCTATCTAGTTAGAATTAGATGTCATTCTATGGCATGAGATTGAGATTAGCATCCCACCTTAGTGAACACTCTTAACTTAGTGATTAGAGCTAAACCAAAAACTTGATCACTCTAGATGGGAATACTTGCTGAAAATGACTTGTGAAAACCTTGGAATGATGAGTCATTCTATTGAGATGTTTTGACATGTGTTGAGAAACATAAATGGTTTATGATGGTGAAAATGTTGAGGCATGAGCCTTATCCCTTCTATAAAAACTAATGGTTGGGTTCGGATGCGATACCATTCCAATTTTACCGTACAACCACAATACCTGAATTGGGTAAGGCTTAGCTCGAAGTTTATATGCATTAGTATTAGTTCCCTCACGGGAGAGGTTTGAGCTGAGGCTACCTCTCAATGTTGTCCACCTATGTAGTGCCCAGGATGGCAGATGGCCATGGCTAGGAGGCCAAGCTCATAGGAGAGGTGCTTATACTAGAGTGTGTAAAGGAAAGATTATGTTTGATTATCTGCATACTAAGTGATGATTCAGGGTTATCCCTGACAGATGTATCGAATTTTGTGGTGAAAGTGTACCACCTCTTCAGAGTGTCAAACTATTCGAATAGCCGCGTCCGCGGTTATGGATAGTTGGAGTGGCCATACTGTTCCATTGTCAGATGTTTTCAAAATGACATATGAAATGAATTGTGACATGACTTGACCCCAACAGAGTTGTGACTATGACAACTAAGTTCCCACTTAGGTGATTTCAAACTTTATTTTATCTTTCTTTGTTTCTGAACTCAGCTTAGGTTTCAAACTTAACTTTACAAATAACATTAGAACTTAGTATTCCTACTAGAACTACCTTACTTGTTAGTTATAGTTTGGAAGTACTTAAAGAGTACTCATGGCTTTGTCCCTGGCTATTCCCCTGGCCAGACTATGAGGAGGACTATCCAGAAGAATGACAACAGGATGGCTACGACAACTAGGATCATCTCCCATCGTCAGCATTTCCTGTGACACTGAAGATGGAGCCGACCTCTACGCTTATTATTCTGCTACTTGTTTGTATTAAGACTGGATCATGAGATCCTTTATTTGTGTAAGACCTTATTATGGTTTGTAATGGATGATGTATTGTGATATCCAATTTTTTATGTCTCGCAAAAATGGTAATCCTGGGATTGCGATGTATGGCATAACAGGAATCTGGGATTAAAAATCCGGGTGTTGACAAGTTGGTATCAGAGCCATCCTGACCATAGGAGACCCTAGTTAGAATGGACGTCCAAACAAAAACTTAGTTTCAAAAACAAAGAAGTGAGTATTTATGAAAACCTATTTCCTCTCTTACCCTTGGGATTCTTTCTCTAAAAAAAACATGTTCCTCAAAAATTCTTACATTACTACATAAAATTTTGACACACTTCATCACTTCACTAACTTACTCATCCTAAATTCTTATAGATGGAAGTTCATTACTGCAAGTTCTACCAGTTGGGCAACGGAGGCCAACTGATCTTTGAGAGGGATCTTGATGCACTGTCTGAGTACCTTGAGCGTCCACATCCGGAGTTCTTTAGAGCTCAACTCAATGGTCCCCCAGGAGGAGATTTACAATGGCTAGTAGTTAATGATCTTCGAGGCAAGATGGAGGCACCCCTTTCCAAGAAGATTCAATTCACCGTGAGAGAGAAAACTGGCTAGATGGATTAGCCAGGGCAATGCATGAAGCTCTCGCACATCTTTGCGCACATAATGTCAACTTGATCTAGGGAACTCGCTTTGCTCACTATGCAAGGCGTGATTCGATGGGAATGCCTCTGGAGATGCCAAGTCACCCGAAGTTGAAGCGCCAAGTGGAGAACCTCGACTTCCACCTGTACGATAGACAGAAGGAATTGGACAAATCTCGAGAGTTCGCCAACCACAACATTGCCATTGCCGTCCAGAAGGCCCAGACTTTCTCCCTGCTCGTCAAGGATCATCAGTCTCTTCGCTGTCAACGTGCAAAGAAGGATCGCACCATCCACCGTCTTTGTAAGAAGGTGGCCGACCTCGAGAAGACCATCAAGGAGCAAGAAGCTCATCTTGTAGCAAAAGAAGAAGAGGAAGAAGGTGAAGAGATCCAGGGGGATATGCACTCATACCTGAGCAATGATGATGACTATCTAGAGGATGATGCCATGGACTTCTACACCGACGATGATGACTCAGACTTCATCGATGATGAGTAGATGCACTAGAGCACTATCGTAGGAGTGAGAAGTATCGGCCCCATTGTATCTTAGCTTGCAGAATTGTTCTTAAAACCATCTGTTTTCCCTTTTTATTGTGGTGTGTGTGTGTTTGTATTGTGTGCTTTGCTTGAATGAATGAAAAGAAGTTAGTTGCAAAACCTGAGTCAAACTCAAAGTTTTATCTTGAAACCATAACCATGAACCTTAGAACTTTCCCTCTTACCCCACTAGCTATATCAATCTTTAGATGACTTGTGGAAACCAAGGAGGGAGCAACTCATCGCAGGATCCAATGCTGCAGATTCTGTAGACACTCATTGCAGACCGCGAAGCTAGTAGGGAAGAGCAGCAAGCAAATCTAGCCACACTACAGAAGATTGCCCAGATGGCTCACAACAATTAGGGCCATGGAAATCAGGATCATCATGGATCCAAACTCAAAAACTTCCATAATACCAATCCCCCAATATTTGGCAAGTCTGAGGACCCGTTGGATGCTGATGATTGGTTACAGACCATGGAGAATAACTTAGAAGTCGCAGGAGTGGATGCCAACGAGAATGTTCTGTTTGTCACCCACTATGTGGCAGGAGATGCAAGAGCATGGTGGAACAACACCCACACGATGAACCACGGTCAAGTGATGACGTGGGAAGCCTTCAAGGTCAAGTTCAGTCGCACCCATGTGCTGCAAGGTTTAGTCACCCGAATGAGAGATGAATTCAGAGAACTAAAGCAAGGCAGAATGACTATAGTGTAGTACCGTGACAGATTTTTGTCCCTCGCCAGGTATGCACCTGATGAGATCAACACGGAGGCTAAGAAAAGGAGAGATTCCTGAACGGACTGCATGATGAGATGTAGACGGTGCTAGTCAACATCCGTTTCGAGGATCTCGAACAACTAGTTGACTCTGCCATTCAGATGGAAGGGAAGATTAATCAAGCGAACGACAACCGCAAACATCAGATGATGCACCAAGCTGGATCCAACAGTCACCAGAAGTATCGTCCCAACCTGTCTGCCGGATATGCCCCGAGGAACAATCGACCCCCAATGTCTCGCCAAGCTACCCCAACCGTAGCGGAGGAAATGTGAAGTCCGGAGGAAACAACAACAACCACCCCGGCAATTCCAACAATTTCAACCGTGCACCGCCCAAGCCCAACAATAACAACAACAACAACAACAACAACAACACTGCACCTAGAACTGGAAGCAATGCCGTGCCCGTGGCAGCACAAGACAAGTCTCATATTACTTGTTTCGAGTGTGGAGTGAAGGGTCACTACTCCAATGAGTGTCGCAAGAAGATTGCCGCTACTGCCAACGTGAATGCCCTAGCTCAACAACAGCGTCGTGTTCAACCCGAGAGAAGATTCGCCCCAGGGAACCCTGACAACCGCAACGGCCGTCTCTTCCACATGAACGCCGAAGAAGCCCAAGAAGTGCCAGATGTCGGGCTGGGTATGTTTTTGTCAACTCAATTTTAGCAAGAGTGTTGTTTGATTCTGGAGCATCACAGTCATTTGTCACCGAAGAATTTGCATGCACTAGTAAGATTCACCCAACCAACTTGAAGCATGTTATGATAGTTCAAATACCCGGTTCAACCACAAAAGCTAGAAAAATTTGCGAAGCTGTACCTATCAGAATACATGGGATAGATTTTTATGCCAATCTAATAGTACTTGGAACCAAAGATTTGGAAGTAGTACTAGGAATGGATTGGATGTCGAAGCATAAGGGATAGATAGACTGTGCCAAGAAAGCCATCACCATGACCAGTAGCTCTGGAGTATCAGTAGAGCATATATCTGAAACCTTGCCCCGTCAATTCAAGTGCAACAAGAGTCTAGCCCTACCCACCATAGACCAAGTAAGAGTAGTCTGTGAATACCCCGATGTATTCCCAGATGAATTTCCTGGTGCCTCCAGATCGGGATATCGAGTTCATTATTGAACTAATTCCTGGAATTGGACCCATAGCTCAGAGACCCTATAACATGAACCCCTCAGAGTTAGTGGAACGGAAGAAGCAATTGGATGCTATTCTGGAGAAAGGCTTGATTCAACCAAGCACATCGCCATGGAGATCACCCGTGTTGTTCGTCGACAAGAAGGATGGAGGCAACCGTTTGCGCATAGATTACAGGAAGCTGAATGATGTCACAATCAAGAACAAGTACCCCTTCCCCAAGATAGAGGATTTGTTTGATCAGTTGACTGGTGCCAGAGTGTTCTCTAAGATTGATCTTAGGAGTACTTATCATCAACTTAAGATTCATGCAGCGGATATTCCAAATACCGCCTTTACCACCAGATATGGATTATATGAGTATACGGTCATGTCTTTGGGATTAACCAATGCCCCCGCTTATTTCATGAATCTCATGAATAAGATATTTATGAATTTTCTGGATAAGTTTGTCGTTGTGTTTCTCGGTGATATTCTTATATACTCCAAGTCAGAAGAAGACCATGAGCAACATCTGAGAATCATCCTTGAAACCCCTAGAGAGCATCAGTTGTATGCCAAGTTTAGCAAATGTGAGTTTTGGCTGAAAGAAGTAGGATTCCTCGCACATATTGTGTCTGCTAGAGGAGTCGCTGTTGATCCTGCGAAGATCAAAGACGTTGAAGAATGGGAAGCCCCAACCACTCAAACCCAAGTCCGTGCATTTCACGGATTTGCGGGATACTACTGCAAGTTCGTAGAAGGATTTTCAAGCATCGCAAGACCCACGGCCCAATTGTTGAAGAAGGACAAGAAGTTTGACTGGACTGACAAATGTGAAGCAAGTTTCTAAGAGCTCAAAAAGAGATTGATTTCATCCCCAATATTGATCATGCCAGATATCAAGAAGCCATTTGACGTGTATTGTGTTGCATCCAAGATTGGTCTCAGATGTGTATTGATGCAAGAAGGCAAAGTCATCGCATATCTATCTCGACAACTGAAGCAGCATGAGAAGAACTACCCTACTCATGATCTTGAACTTGCAGCTGCAGTTTTAGCCTTGAAGACATGGCGTCATTATATCATGGGTAATCGTTGTGAGATTTACTCAGATCACAAGAGCTTGAAGTATATTTTCACTCAGAAGGAGCTAAATATGAGGGAAAGGATATGGATAGAGTTAATCAAGGATTATGACCTTGACATTCACTATCACCCCGGCAAAGCCAATGTGGTAGCAGATGCTCCTAGCAGATTGCCGTGTAGGTTAAACACCACGATCAAGGAGAAGCAACCAAGTTTGCATGAGGAGTTGGAGCAGTTTAGAACCGAGTTTGTTAGCAAAGGATTTTTAGCTAGCATTGAACATCAACCCACTTTGATTAGTCAAATCAAGGAAGCCTAGAAGGTAAATGCAAGTATCGACGGAATCAAGCGTCGTATTGGTACAAGAAAGGTACCTAGATTCACTGAAGACGAAGGAGTTCTATGGTACAAAGGATGTATCTGTGTGCCGGCAGATTCGGAG
Organism: Avena eriantha; assembly: GCA_910589775.1. Lineage (NCBI taxonomy): Eukaryota > Viridiplantae > Streptophyta > Magnoliopsida > Poales > Poaceae > Avena > Avena eriantha. The sequence goes on along the minus strand of OU342742.1, from coordinate 112,622,166 downwards.
CTAAAGAAAGTTATCATGCAAGAAGCTCATGATACTCTTTATTCTATCCACCCGGGAGGAACGAAGATGTATCAAGATTTGAAGGAGCAATTTTGGTGGCACAAGATGAAGAGGGAAATCGGAAGCTACATCGCCAAGTGTGATATCTATCAAAGAGTCAAAGCGGAACATCAGAGACCCGCAGGACTGTTGCAACCATTACAGATTCCGGAATGGAAATGGGATTTCATCGGAATGGACTTTATCACCGGTTTGCCTACTTCTAGTAGGGGAAATGACTCTATCTGGGTCATCCTTGATAGACTATCCAAGGTAGCCCATTTTATACCTGTCAAAACAACCTACCAGAGTTCGAAGCTAGCAGAGTTGTACATTGCTAGAATTGTTAGTTTGCATGGAACCCCCAAGACCATAGTATCGGATCGAAGAACCCAATTTACCTCGAGATTTTGGCAGAAAGTTCAAGAAGGATTAGGAACAAAATTGAATTTCAGCACAGCTTATCACCTGCAAACCGATGGACAGACTAAAAGAGTCAACCAAATCCTAGAGGATATGTTGAGAGCTTGTGTGTTAGAGTATGGATCAAAATGGGAAGATTGTCTGCCTTTCGCAGAATTCACATACAACAACAATTATCAAGCCAGTTTGCAAATGGCCCCATTTGAGTTCTTAATTATATGGAAGAAAGTGCCGTACCCCTTTGAATTGGTCGCAAGTAGGAGAGAGTCAGATTTTTGGACCCGACATCCTACGAGAAGCCGAAGAGAAGGTTCACAAAGTACGTGAGCACCTCAAGACCGCCCAATCCAGACAGAAGAGTTATGCTGACAAGAGGCATAGAGACCTAACTTTCAATGTTGGAGATTTTGTGTATCTCAAAGTTTTGCCATTGAAGGGAACGCAACATTTTCGTCTGAAAGGAAAGTTAGCCCCCAGATATATCAGACCCTTCAAGATTCTGAATCGTCGAGGAGAAGTATCGTATCAACTGGAACTGCCAGAGGAGATGTCTGCCATCCACAATGTGTTCCATATCTCGTTACTTAGCAAATGCCTAGAAGTGCCGGAGAAGACTGAAGTTTTCAAGAACATCGATCACAGAGCCGTTGATATCAACAAGGATCTGACATATCATGAAGTGCCCATCCGTATCTTGGAGGAAGCTTACAGAACCACCAGGACCCGGAGTATCAAATTTCTCAAAATCCAATGGAGCAACCATACTGAAGAAGAAGCCACTTGGGAGGGAGAAGATTACATTAGGACTGAGTTCCCAGATCTCTTTAGTTCCTAGTTTTCTTTCTTAAATCTTGGGATGAGATTTTATTTAAGGGAGGAAGGTTTGTAACATCCCAAAACTTTAATCAAGATTATCAAGATCCAAATCACCCAATTTAGGGTTAACAAAAACTTTTTATTTAAAACAATTAAGCATGCATATGTGTGTTGCATTAATATGGAATTGTTTTGAATTTCCTTGTTTGTTGGTTCTAATGGTTGTAAAATGATTCTAAGGTGAATGCCACATCATCTAGATCATTCCCAAGCAAAATCGAAAGAAAAAGAAATCAATTGGAAGTAATAAAGCCAAATGGTCATTTTTGCCATTTTAATCCACTAGGTCACTTTAGGTGTTCCTAGAACTCAAAGTCCAATAGAAACATTTATGAATCTTTGCACCCCTTGCTAGTACAAGTAATGATCTACCAAGGCCCACATTGAAATCTTACAAAAACATTTAAACACTAATTTTAAATGGCATTTGAAAATGGAATCCATTTCATATGCATAGATCACACCTTTTCAAAAACCACTCAAATGAATTCACCTTGTCCTTTCTAAACAGGCATAGAATCTCAAGCTTAAGTCGAGAACACCAAAAAAATTGAATCCAAAATTCAAAACTTTTCTTCTTGCGGCTGATGGCTCTATGTATGTCGCCAAAAAAATGTTAGAGCGGTGTTGATGTAGAGCTCGTTGGGAACCCCAAGAGGAAGGTATGATGAGCATAGCAGCAAGTTTCCCTCAGTTATGAAACCAAAGTTTAATCGAACCAGTAGGAGCAAGGAAACACCCCAAAGGTGTTGCTCGCTGAGCTTTGGCAGGGTGCATTACCGGTGCTAGTAGCAACGTGGAGACTTGCACAACACAACCACAGAACTTTGTCCCCAACTTGCGATGAGGTTGTCAATCTCACCGTGTTTTGCTGAAAACAAAGGATTAAACGTATCGAATGGAAAGAAGTAAAAATTTGCAGAAACTAAACACAAAGCAGTAAACAGTTTGTAGATTGAATGTAAAAGACAAGGACCGGGATCCATAGTTCACTAGAGGTGGCTCTCCTTAAGATAGATAACATGCTGGGTGAACAAGTTATAGCGGGGCAATTGACAAACATCGAGAAAGCAATACATACATATACTAATCATCTTGACTCCTTTGCAACTTGATTGGGCATTACAACATTATACATAGACCGCCATCCAACTGCATCTATGACTAATAATCCACCTTGAGGTTATCATCCGAACCCCCTCCAGTATTAAGTTGCAAACAACAGATTATTGCTTTACAAACTGCATGTAAAGTAAACAATACGATTGTTCTATGAACAAAGGATTGTTGTTTTCTCCCTAGTAGCAACGGCACATCTAGTACCTTAGGGATTTCTATCACTTCCCCGGATTACCAAAGGCATGAACCCACTATCGAGCATAAATACTAACTCTTGGAGTTGCTAGCATCTACTTGGCCAAGATAGCTACTAACAACGAAAAGCATGCAAGATCACAAATAACAAAGACATGATAGAATCAATAATCAATCTGAAATAGCATCTCAATATCCATTGGATCCCCGCAAACACAACATGCAGAATTACAAATAGATGATCTTGATCATGAACGGAGCTCACAAGATCTAGACATGAAAGAACAAAGGAGGAGAACCAGCCATCTAGCTACTACATGGATCCATAGTCCAAGGATGAACTACTCAGGCATCACACCGGAGCCTTGCATGGTGATGAAGAAGGCCTCCAGGGTGAATTCCCCTCTCCGGGAGGGTGCCGGGAAAAGCTTCAGATCCCTCCCGATCTAGGGATGGAGATGACGGTGGCTACAGACTCTTTCGTGGATTTTTGATCGGGCACTTAGGGTTTACATCCCGAGGGCATCTTATAGGCGGAAGGGGAGACCGAGGGGGTGCCAGGGGCCACCACACCACCCCCTGGCGCGGGCCAAGCCTGGCCGCTCGGCCAGGTGGTGTGGCTGGCCTCTGGCCCCTCTCCGTCTCGTATTCTAGCATTTGATGACTTCCGGAAAAATAGACACTTTGGCTTTTGTCCCGTCCAATTCCGAGAATATTCATTTTCTGACTTTCCTGGAACCAAAAACAGCTGAAAACAGGCAGCTGGCACTGTGCCTCTTGTTAATAGGTTAGTCCAAGAAATCATATGAAAAGTACTCCAAAGGGTGGACAAAACACAATAAAATGGATAAAACCAAGCATGGAACATCAAAAATTATAGATACATTTGCAATGTATCAACATCCCCAAGCTTAACTGCTGCTCGTCCTCGAGTAGGTAAGTGATAAAAAGAAAGAATAATTTTTGAGGTGACATGCACCATCAAAGACTTGATCAAAGTATTTGTAAAACATTCAAAGCTGGGATCATAGTACTTCAATCATAACATGAAAGACAAAGTTCTGGCAATAAGACAAAGAAACTATGTTGCAACATGAAAAGGCACAATCAAAAGATTCATTAATAACAATGCTTTGCAAGACGTTTGATTGTTTCACATAAACAAAACATAGCATAATAGTATTCATCTTGTCCCTCATAGAGTAGCAAATATAAGTGCATAGGACACCCTCAAAGTTGATAAGAGTGACTAGATACAAATAGTTTAAAACAAGCAATATCAAGTTATGCATCAATCAACTAGTCTTGGGACAATGCACACAGAACTAAGAATGGCCACTATGCTCTCAAAGTAGGGTCATAAAGATAGAAGGTGAAGACTCAATATAATGGTGGAAGAAAGGCCTTCATAGAAGGAAGTAGGGATTCAAGTCTCATAAAGAGCTTCCAAAAATTATGGTACTTATAGCTTTCAGCTCTCATTGCCCCTATCATAAGCATCTTGAAGTGATTAAGGTTAAAGTGAACAAACTATGGAGTATATGCTTGACGAAGTATAAGTTAGAAATCTCATGTCCCTTGAATACGAGGGCCGCTCCTCATGCTACTCAAGTTTAGTCACCGGTAAGTTCTTTTCATTGTAAGTACATGTGTATCATAGAGAACCGCCAACGTGGTACCCCTTGCCCGATGATACGGAAGAATCCCCATATCAAAATGACAAGGCAAGCAGGCAACGAGCATCTCAGCAATCTTCTTATTTACCATGGGAATATGGTGCTTTTTTCTCTCTTTCCTCTTTTCATAATCTTTTTTTCTTTTTCTCTTTTTTCTCAATATAGGACTCTTTTTTATAAGAAGAATGCTTCATATACAGCTCATTATGGTTATGCTGCAGGTTTCCACCATGTCAGCATGGATTAGACCAGTGGCCCAGGCGTTTCTCTAACACATACACATAACTCCATGGACTTACAAGCTCCCCTTTCATTTCACACCGACGACATCCATATACAAAAGAGCATGATATCAACTAGGTACAAGTACCAAGTGCAATGTTGAAAGCGTTCCCCATGAAAGCATGGCTATGGTAATTCCCAACAAATAAGTACAAGCATATAAAACATAGACGACACAGTGGTTCAAGTTTATTAAGGGCAAGAAAAGTAAAGTGTGCCATCAAGTTCGTGAGAGATTTAATCACTAGTTTTCTCATAACAAGTTTAATTCGGAAGGTAAACAAAAGCATGAATGTACTTGGAATAACATAAGCTAGTAGGTAGGTATGGTGGACTCTTTGGAATAACTTGGTTTAGGGAGTTGGTTGCATGAGTGGAACTCATACTTTGTTGTGGAGGCTAGCAAAATACTGGGAGCGACAAACTAAGAGAGCAATAATGGCCATAATCATGCAGAGTGACAAAACATCATTGATCAAAGCATAAAGTGATACTACAATTTGAAAACTAAAGGATCATAAAGGCTATGGTGACTTGAGATAGTCATAACATGGTGTGAGCATGCGCTAAGTCAACCCAAATAAAGCATCAAAGGAGAATACCACTATATTATGCTTTAATATGCTAAAACAACGCATGATTCATCCAAGGAACATTAAGCAATCTCAACTGTTTATAACAAGTCATGCTACAACAAAGAATACTAAGCATAAAGCCAAAACAATATCAAGCATGGAATGACAAAGCATAGGCCACAGTCAAAAACGAGCTATCTTTACCACATAAGCATGAACTTTCCTACTCTTTTCCAAACCAAACCAAACTATTTGCAAACCAATGTATAAAAGAGGGGGTCCAACAAATTTATTCAGAAAACTAAGCAAACAAAGCAAATGAAAAAACAAAACGAAAGCAGAAAAGAAGATGCTCCAAGAAAAACACAATTGTCCATGAAACAATAAAAATGAAGCGTCTGGAAGAAACCTGGGATTTTTATTGATGAAGAAGGGGATGCCTTGGGTATCCCCAAGCTTTGACGCTTGTACTTCTTGGATATTTCTTGCGGTGACACGCGTGGCATCCCCAAGCTTGAGCTTTAGTCCATCCTTCATCTCATTACTCATTTCTTCCATACACTTGAAATTTTTCCTTAATACAAAACTTCACACAGTCTTTATTAGCAACATTAGTGCAATCAAGATAAATAAGTCTTAAGGTTCAGTTCTAACACCAAATGAACTTCCATTAGAACACAAGATACTGTAGTACTTCCCTCAAAAAGCTCAATTCCCCAAAAGAACTCAAAAAGGAACCAACAAGAAGCAAATGCAGAAAATGGCAGAAATCTGTCAAAACAGACCAGCAGATAAATACGAATTTTTTAGAAGCCCTTGTGTTAATCAAATCAAAAAGTATTGAACTAACGAAAGTTAGATAACAACCTGGGGCAGAAGCACAAAAATTCACGCCTCAAAAAGACGTTCAGAGATTTTACACGAATTTTTACGGTGAAGCACAGAAATGTTTTTCGGGACAGCAACTTTCCCAATCATTACTTCTCTCTCATTAGAGGTTACTCTTGGGACAAAAAGCAAATAAAAAGGATAAGGAGCGGTTATTACTGAAGTAATAACTTCCAAGACTCATCTAAAACTTTTGGGTTATCTCCCAATAAGTACTTTTCTTTAACGCCTTTAAGTTAGGCATAAGAAGCAAGAAAAAGAATCAAGTGTTCTCAAATGAAGAAGCATTAAGATCAATACCAAAAATATTTTCAACAAGGCAAGGTATATCATCCAAATAAGTTCTAGAGGATCCTCTCTCAATGCTCTTAGGTTCACTATTTTCATCAAAAGGGTTTGCAGGAACAATCCAATCAAGATTCTTTTCTATGGCATCATGTATTGCTACTAGTTTGAAGGGTATTGTATCTTAGGTTCCTCCCCATTAGGTTCGGTTTTGTTCATTTTTTCTCGTGTACCAACAACATCTACACATGAGCCTAGCATATTGAAACGTTCAAAGACTTTCCTAGATTCCTTGGCAACATCATAGAACTCCTTAAACAAAGTTTCTAGAATAAAATCCCTTTTTTCAGGGTCTTCAATTTCTTTAAGCTTAAGAAACATTATTTGCATTAAGGGGTTGAGGTTAACAAACCTAGCTTCTAACATGTGAATTAAAGAAGCTGCAGCAATCTCATAGTTTGGAGCAAGTTCTACAAGGGATCCATCCTCAGTATCTTCATGCTTACTAACATGATTAAAGAATTCTTCAATATTGTCTTTCCCAATTATAGAACCACTACCAATTGAAAGATCTTTCAGGGGGAATTTGGGGATCAACCTGGTGAGCTAAGGAAGAGGTGACAACTAAAGGATACTTAATTTTTTGTGTTTTCAAATAAGAAAGCAAACAAGTAAAACTAATTTTTTGTGTGTTTTTGATAACAAAACAAGCAAACAAAGCAAAACAAAAATAACAAAGTAAAGAGATTGGTTATGAGGGACTCCGCTTGTGAAGATGTCCTTCACTCCCTGGCAACGGCGCAAGAAAAATGGTTGATGGCTCTGTGTATGGCGCCAGAAAAATGCTGGAGTGGTGTTGATGTAGAGCTCGTTGGGAACCCCAAGAGGAAGGTATGATGAGCACAACAGCAAGTTTCCCTCAGTTATGAAACCAAGGTTTAATCGAACCAGTAGGAGCAAGGAAACACCCCAAAGGTGTTGCTAGCTGAGCTTTGGCAGGGCGCACTACCGGTGCTAGTAGCAACGTGGAGACCTGCACAACACAACCACAGAACTTTGTCCCCAACTTGTGATGAGGTTGTCGATCTCACCGTGTTTTGCTGAAAACGAAGGATTAAACGTATCGAATGGAAAGAAGTAAAAGTTTGCAGAAAGTAAACACAAAGCAGTAAACAGTTTGTAGATTGAATGTAAAAGACTAGGACCGGGATCCATAGTTCACTAGAGGTGGCTCTCCTTAAGATAGATAACATACTGGGTGAACATATTACAGCGGGGTAATTGACAAACATCGAGAAAGCAATACATGCATATACTAATCATCTTGACTCCTTTGCAACTTGATTGGGCATTACAACATTATACATAGACCGCCATCCAACTGCATCTATGACTAATAATCCACCTTCAGGTTATCATCCGAACCCCCTCCAGTATTAAGTTGCAAACAACAGATTCTTTCTTTACAAACTGCATGTAAAGTAAACAATACGATTGTTCTATGAACAAAGGATTGTTGTTTTCTCCCTAGTAGCAACGGCACATCTAGTACCTTAGGGATTTCTATCACTTCCCCGGATTACCAAAGGCATGAACCCACTATCGAGCATAAATACTAACTCTTGGAGTTGCTAGCATCTACTTGGCCAAGATAGCTACTAACAACGAAAAGCATGCAAGATCACAAATAACAAAGACATGATAGAATCAATAATCAATCTGAAATAGCATCTCAATATCCATTGGATCCCCGCAAACACAACATGCAGAATTACAAATAGATGATCTTGATCATGAACGGAGCTCACAAGATCTAGACATGAAAGAACAAAGGAGGAGAACCAGCCATCTAGCTACTACATGGATCCATAGTCCAAGGATGAACTACTCAGGCATCACACCGGAGCCTTGCATGGTGATGAAGAAGGCCTCCAGGGTGAATTCCCCTCTCCGGGAGGGTGCCGGGAAAAGCTTCAGATCCCTCCCGATCTAGGGATGGAGATGACGGTGGCTACAGACTCTTTCGTGGATTTTTGATCGGGCACTTAGGGTTTACGTCCCGAGGGCATCTTATAGGCGGAAGGGGAGACCGAGGGGGTGCCAGGGGCCACCACACCACCCCCTGGCGCGGGCCAAGCCTGGCCGCGCGGCCAGGTGGTGTGGCCGGCCTCTGGCCCCTCTCCGTCTCGTATTCTGGCATCTGATGACTTCCGGAAAAATAGGCACTTTGGCTTTTGTCCCGTCCAATTCCGAGAATATTCATTTTCTGACTTTCATGGAACCAAAAACAGCAGAAAACAGGCAGCTGGCATTGTGGCTCTTGTTAATAGGTTAGTCCAAGAAATCATATGAAAAGTACTCCAAAGTGTGGACAAAACACAAGAAAGTGGATAAAACCAAGCATGGAACATCAAAAATTATAGATACATTTGCAATGTATCAGCGGCCATTCTGTCAAACACATGGCAGGCGCTAAACCAGAACTAGAGTAGCTTCACTGTTTCTACAGTGATCATCGGCCAATTTGATCTCCCACTTAATCCCGTCTCCCCCTAGCATCTACCCCAGCCTAGACCAGCTCCCCCTTCACCACTAGAAAAAGTGGCACGCCGCCCAAATATGGTCATCGCCGGCATAACGCGGACAACGCGCCAGCGACCGCGCAAAATCCAGCATGCCCTAGCTCTGCCAAACCCTACCGCCGCCCACGGTTCCTTCCATGAGCGTTGCTAGCCCCTGGACCACCGAGGACAGCTCACGCCCACTGCCTCTGCACCGTGCCCAGCCCACGCCAGAGCACCGTCCCTAAAAAGCCCGCACAAGCCGTGCCTTGCCTTCAACTCGCGTGCGCCGCTCCGCCATAACCCCAGCACCTCCCCACACACGCCCTCTTCCCGCCGCGCGACCAGCAGCCGCCGTGAAACGCGTCGAGCACCGCCTCTGCCATGCAGAGCACCAGCCTTTCCCGACAGCACGCCACCGCCCCTAGCATCGCCATCACACCATAACTGACTGCCAGGAGGCAAGCCACCGTCCGCCTACCCTGCCCATGCCTCTAGCACCCTCTATCGTCATCACCGATGAGCTCACCATCGCCCTCACGATCCCCTCGTCGATCCTATATAAGGAGACCTCCCCAGCACCATTTCGTCACACCACTCAACTCCCCTCTTCCTCAGCATCACCTCACCCCATCGCCGGAGCCGCTCGAGCAGTCGTTCGCCAGAATTGTGCCAGGTTTCGCCGCAGTAGAGGAGGAAGATCCTCGTCGATTTTGTCCACCACAGGAGCTTCCGTGACCTCGACTGAGTCCGCCGTCGTCTCCTCGTTCGATCGCCCCCATCGCCACACTAACAGGAGCCCTGGTATGCCCCACTGCACCCCCACCAAGCCGCTAGGGTTCCGTCTCGCCGGCGACCTGTCCGTCGTGGACGACGAGCCACAACCGTCGATCGTAGTCCTAATCGTGCGGCCCACATCGCCCCATAGCGCTTCGTGTTTGAAGAGCCGCTGACATGCGGGACCCCCTGTCAATTGTTCTCTGCACCGCGGAGTGTGACTGGGCCGGCCCATTAGTGTTCCCGCCTTAGCCCGCAGATTCAAATTTAGCCTTTTCTATTTAGACTTAATCTAGTTTCTGTCCACTAGTTTGAAAATCAATTCAGAAAGATTTACTTAACAAAATTGAATGATTCTAATTTTTTGGAAAGATAATCTAAATCTATATCCAAGCCCGTTGGATTTAAATCAATTAGAGTTATCGATCACATATAGCAAAAATAACAAGACAGATACTTTTCCACATTCAAACATTTTTCAAAAATCAACCATAATAGCTTTTGAGTTGATTCCAACTCTCAAAAATCACATTTGACAATACCTATCTGAATATGTAATAATATTTAAGTTTGCATGCAGTGACTTTGGACTAGTACCAAAATGATGCTATATAGGCATTTCTAGTCACTTTAAATCATTAAATATTAATCTTAAACTTTATAAAATGTGATCCAACATATAACTCCCATTCCCATGTATTAGAATATGTGGTGATGACATGAGTTCACATGATCCCATATTTCAAAGGGAGAATATTAAATCTTAATTATTTTCAATGAGTAGAAATTACTTTTCTCAAATAAAATAAATGAAACTAGTTCATAAAATCTTGTGATTTTTGTGATGGTACTAGATCATCAAGTATGTGACTTAGTGTGCCAAATATACTAGTTAAGTATTGTTTGGTGATTGTGTATTTCCGTATGTATTTATAGACGATAGTGTCGATCAAGTCTACAAAGAGGAGGAGTTCTACCCCGAAGAAGACGAGGAGAATTTCAACCACCGCACCAATCAAGGCAAGCTATTATTGGCAAGCCAAAACTTGCAAGCCATCACTAGTTGCAATTATAACACAAGCAAGATGCCGTAGGCATGCTTTGGTTATTCCTTTTTGATTTATACCCATCCCAAGTTTTCTTACAAGCTTTACATTCTTTTACTTTACCACTGTTCCTTAATTTGTTTATAGATAGCATAAAGAGTATAAAACTTGGCCTATTGATACATTGCAAATGTATCTATAATTTTTGATGTTCCATGCTTGGTGTAACACCCTCAAATCGGCCCTATGCAAGTTTTAGCCCTTTCCGCCAAACCCGCATAGAAACGATTCAAGGAAGCCCACCAGGCATTTTCGTGCGGGTGGAAAACAAAGTAATACCATTACACAACAGTCCTCGATGGGACCCACAGAACAGATATATATACCACAACGACTCAGTGAGTCAAGAATACAGATATTCAATACAAAGATTCAAATCACCTTGAAAACGATAGGGCGTCCGACTACGGACAAGATGCAAATGGGGCTAAGAGCCCTGAAGAATAACCAATGGCGTCCATAACCCTTCCCAGGTTAAGCCGGAAGGGTAACCCTGCTAACGACGGCGATCTCAAACCTGCTAAAACAAAAGGGGTGCCGACAAAGGGCAAAGGAAAAAGAGGAGCGTCAGTACTGAGGCCAGTACACGGCGAGGATAGAATTCGGCGGCTCTCGCCTACATAGGTATGGTGGGCTGAAGCGGCAGCGCAGCGGCACTAAACAACATATAGAGACTCGATACAACTGACAGTTATTAGAGAGGGATAAGAAAGACCTATTCGGTTCCAACCTGAAGCTAACACCAAACAAACCCATCCTGGTATTTCCCCCTTGAGACCAAACGAGGAAGTCGGACCAAGGAACTCACACAGTTGGCAATTTTACTCATTCCATTATAGTTGCAGCAATTACTAATCAGATATAGATAGCATGAGTCATCCTGATAGCATAAGTAGTGGGCAATTTAATTACCATTCTGTTGTAGTTGGGACATTTACTAGTCAGATATAATTGTCTAGAGGAATCCCAAAACCCAGCAGTTGTTGGCACTTTTATCACATTCCATTGGAGTTGCAATACTTACTAGGTACGTATATCAGCACACGATACGACCAAGATCCACCAGTTGTTGGCATTTTTAATATCCATTCCGTTATAATTGAGCTGATTACTAGTCACATATTAAGTCAAATTTATAGCACTACTTTAGTTATGCTTGTCTATGATCGAGATATTGTGCTCCAAGTCGTCCATAACCGCGGACACGGCTTTCAGAAAGTTTTACCCTGCAAGGTTGCACAAATAGCAACACACACTCGATCAACCTCGGAAAAACCAACTCAAAACCCAACGAGGCATTCACGACAAAGCGATCACAGGATTCATAAAATATTTCAGGGGGCCACCCCAATAAGCTACCCGCAACGAAGTTGGCCGGCTCCGGAACAGACCCAGGGTTTGTGTCAATGGCTGTAAACGACTGGGAACCCGAAAGTGTGACTGGGCTTGTCGATACCGCGAAAACATTCCACGTTCCAAAACAGTACAGGTGCTCCATGCACAATCTCAAATAAAGCAGTAAAGCATGGCATAGGTACAGAATAGTAATAAAGCCCCAAACTACGTGTGGCCCCAAGAAATAGAAATGAATCAAGCTCTGGCTCAGGGGGGTCCATAAGGCCTCCCGGATGTGGATAGTGCAAAAAATCAAGGAACAGGTATCAAGTACTCAGGGTCCTACGGGACACAAGTGAGCGTGGAAGAACCAAATAACATATATTACCCACCGATGCCTCTGCATTAGTTATATCTAGCATTTTAATAGTTATATTTAAAGTCATGACCATCTCCACCAATAACCATCTCCACCAATAAACATATGCCAGCATTCCAACAACTGTGGTACTCGACAACACAAGATCACACCTGAGCAAGCGACTACGACTCGCAAGGCCAGTTATCTACCAAACACAGGTAATAGGAGGTGTCCAAGGCTATATAGAGGCTGCACGGGGTATAACTGGTGTACGGAAACTAAAGCATCGCGACACAGATAGCAATAGATCAACAGGAGGAAATAAAGACTATAAATGCAAAATAGGTAGAAGGGAGAGAGATGCTCGCCTGGGAAACACTACCGAAGGTTCATATCCGGAGAACTTGTCGATACTCGCATCAACTCATCGGCCTAATCCGCGAAGAAGCAAAGCACTAAAAGAAACACCGGATGCAATATTTAATACTACGGCAGAAGATCCGACATGATTTTGATATGCATGCGAGATGAACAATTATTATGCAACAGGTTTTATATATAGCATTTATAAAATAGGGGCTCAGAAAAGGTTCACACATCTGGGTTTGGAAGATCTTGGGTTCCGAGGTTCGGGGTTTGATAGGGTCCAGGGTTCGACGGGGATCGATCTCGGCGGGAACGTTCTCAGACAACGGAGTAGATCTTGGCGTTCCAGGAAGAAGGACTTGGTTCGGCGTCGGGGGTGCATCGGATTCGCCCTGGCCGGTGTCGATCTTGTCGTCGATGGCAAACTTTAGTGGATCGGGTATCGGGGTCTTCGGATCCGTGAAGTAGATATTGTCGCACGGTGTCCGGGTAGACGAACTTGGCGTATCCGCGTCGGCAATCTTGGCGTTCGGGTTCTCGGGCATCGGATCCCGGAAGGAGATCTTGTCGTCGGCGCGCTCGGGGTCTCGGATTCAGCGCAGATGGTTCATCACTGTCGATCTTGGCGTGGTCCTTGTACAACTAGCCGCCTTGGACGCTCGGGTCCATCAGGAGGTCATGGCGTTCGTGAGGGAGAGCTCGGGGCGTCGAAACCGTGAAGGAGACCTTGTCGTTCCTACATCGAAGGCCTTGGGGTTTTCGTGGCGGAGATCTTGAGGTGTGGTGGCTTCCGAGAAGAAGATCTTGTCACCCGATGTCCTTTGGTTAAATGTAGACAGCACACAACAATCCTGGTTCATGCCTTGTCATCTCACGGTCACACAAGCTCACTCATACTCTACTCTGGAAGCACTAGTACACCCAACACCCCATGGCAATACTAGTATATGCACAACTGCGAATAGGGCATCGCTGACGGAGCCGAGGTCGATGTGGTGCTGGGAGGGGGCCGCGTCCGTGAGGTCGAGGCAGGGGCTCGGCCGGCGGCACGGGGCGGGCCAGATGAGGACTAGAGGAGAGGGCGGCGCGCAACTGCCAGGCAGAGAAGAGGCGCCAGACGAGGGACGGGCTCCGGCGACCACGAGCTTGTAGGCTCGGTGCTCCGGACGGAGGGGCTCTGGCGGAGGCGGAGGATGTGGGCCGAACGGAGGAGGCGCTAGCTGCAAGAGGCGGAGGCCGGCGCAAGGAGCTCGACCCGAGGCGACGGCCGGAGGTCGTTGGCGAGCACGGAGGGCGACCGGAGGTGGGCTCGAGGCAGATGGCGGCGGGAGGAGGCACTACAGAGGGGAGGCGCAGGCGGCGGCCATGGCGCCTGGCGGCGGCTAAGAGGGGGCGCGGAGACGGGGCTCCAGGGCCTGCCCACGGTGGAGGGGCTGCACGGTGCTCGGGGTGGCGACCATCGGAGCGGCTTGGCGGCGGGGAAGGTCGGCGAGGTGAGGGGCCGGGACGGAGACGGGCGATGCCGGCAGTGTCCGATGGGGTGGGGTCGAGGCAACGACGGAGAGGAGGGAGACCGGCGAGAGGGGCGGCGAGGAGGGAAAGGGCACATGCGGCGACCCGGGCAGAGGCGCGGGGAAGATGGGGCTGCGGGGTCGGTGGGATTGGGAGGAAGGAGCCGCGGGGAGGGCGTGGCTCGTGGTGGTCCAGGCGGCACGCAGGACGTGGGGCGAGCGGCAGGTGGGGCCAGGGTGGGATCGCGATGCGCCTCGGGAGTGGGGTGAGCGGGGGTTTGGGCAGGTGGCGTTGGGGTGCGCCCAGGTGGGGCTGGGGTCTGTGCAGGCAGGTGGCGGCGGGGTGGCTGTCCACCAGGGAAAGTGGGCCCGCGCGGGTGAGGTGGCAAGAGGTGAATGGATGGAGTGAGGTGGAGTGGTTGGTGAGGGGGAGGTGGCTGGGCGAGAGAAACGGTCGGTGGCGGCAGGGATTTTGGCAGGTGGGAGAGAGAGAGAGAGAGAGAGAGAGAGAGAGAGAGAGAGAGAGAGAGAGAGAGAGAGAGAGAGAGGGAGAGAGAGAGAGAGAGAGAGAGAGGAGAGAGAGAGAGAGAGAGAGAGAGAGAGAGAGAGAGAGAGAGAGAGAGAGGCGGCTGAGGGGGTGTGTGGGTTAGGGTTTGGTTAGGATTATACTAGGTTTTAGTTTAGGGCTTGGAGGTGACCGGCCGGGCTTTCGGGCCTGGTGGGCTGCCTCCCAAAAAAAATGTTTTAATATTTAAAACGGGGCTTTTGAAATCCGTTGGTAGACAAAACAAAATATTCCGGTCAGACGTGGGTTTTAATGTGAAAGCAAGACGGGGAATTTAGAAACCAAAAACAGACTTTTCAAAAATAGTTTTATGCAAACAAATGCAAGATGACATTACGATGCTCAAATGCAAGGTGGCATGATGACATGAGCATGCGGTCATGATGATGCAATGCACAAAAACACCGCGATTTTCTAGTAGTGGTTTTTGCGGGGCGCCACACTTGGTTTTATGCACTTTCTTGTGTTTTGTTCCAACTTTGGAGTACTTTTATTATGATTTCTTGGACTAACCTATTAACAAGAGCCACAGTACCACCTGCCTGTTTTCTGCTGTTTTTGGTTCCAGGAAAGTCCGAAAATGAATATTCTCGGAATTGGACGGGACAAAAGCCAAAGTGCCTATTTTTTCCGAAGGGATCAAGTGATAGAATACGAGACAGAGAATGGCTGGGGGCGACCACACTACCTGGCCGCGTGGCCAGGCCTGGCCCGCACCAGGGGGTGGTCTGGCTGACCCCAGCACCCCCTCGGCCTCTCCTTCCGCATATAAGTTGCCCTCAGGATAAAAACCCTAAGTACCCGATAAAAAATCCACGAAAGAGTGTGTAGCCGCCGTCATCTCCATCCCTATATCGGGAGGGATCTGACGCTCTTCCCAACACCCTGCCGGAGAGGGGAATTCACCCTGGAGGCCTTCTTCATCACCATGCAAGCCTCCGGTGTGATGCGTGATTAGTTCATCCTTGGACTACGGATCCATGTAGTAGCTACATGGCTGGTTTCTCCTCCTTTGTGCTTTCATGTTTAGATCTTGTGAGCTCCGTTCATGATCAAGATCATCTATTTGTAATACATACATGTTGTGTTTGCGGGGATCCGATGGATATTGAGATGCTATTTCAGATTGATTATTGATTCTATCATGTCTTTGTTATTTGAGATCTTGCATGCTTTTCGTTGTTAGTAGCTATCTTGGCCAAGTAGATGCTAGCAACTCCAAGAGTTAGTATTTATGCTCGATAGTTGTTTCATGCTTCTGGTAATCTGGGGAAGTGACGGAAATCTCTAAGGTAGTAGATGTGTTGTTGCTACTAGGGAGAAAACAACAATCCTTTCTTCATAGAACAATTGTATTGTTTACTTTACACGCAGTATGTAAAGCAATAATCTGTTGCTTGCAACTTAATACTGGAGGTGGTTCGGATGATAACCTGAAGGTGGATTATTAGTCATAGATGTAGTTGGATGGCGGTCTATGTATTATGTTGTAATGTCCAATCAAGTCTCAAAGGAGTCAAGATGATTAGTATATGCATGTATTGCTTTCTCGGTGTTTGTCAATTGCCCCGCTGTAATTTGTTCACCCAGCATGTTATCTATCTAAGGAGAGCCACCTCTAGTGAACTATGGATCCCGGTCCTTTTTCTTTACATACAATCTATAAACTTTTACTGCTTTGTGTTTACTTTCTGCAAACTTTTACTTCTTTCCATTCGATACGTTTAATCCTTTGTTTTCCGCAAAACGGGGTGAGATTGACAACCTCATCGCAAGTTGGGGACAAAGTTCTGTGGTTGTCTTGTGCAGGTCTCCACGTTGCTACTAGCACCGGTAGTGCGCCCTGCCAAAGCTCAGCTAGTAACACCTTTGGGGTGTTTCCTTGCTCCTACTGGTTCGATTAAACCTTGGTTTCATAACTGAGGGAAGACTTGCTGCTGTATTCATCGTACCTTCCCCTTGGGGTTCCCAACAAGCTCTACGTCGAAAGTCGAGCGCATCAAGGTTTTTTCTAGCGCCGTTGCCGGGGAGTCAAGGACATCTTCACAAGGGGAGTCCCTCATAACCAATCTCTTTACTTTGTTATTTTTGTTTTGCTTAGTTTTCTTTTTGCTTTGTTTGCTTGTTTTGTTCTTCAAAAATCCAAAAAAAATTTAGTTTTACTTGTTTTTCTCTCTTATTTCAAAACCCAAAAAATGAGTACTCTTGAAAACACTAAGTTGTATGACTTCACTAGCACCAACAACAATGATTTTATGAGCACTCCTATTGCTCCACCTGTGGCTGAAAATACTTTCTTTGAGATAAAACCTGCTTTGCTCAATCTTGTTATGAGAGAACAATTTTCTGGTATTGGTAATGAAGATGCTGCTTCCCATCTAAATAACTTTGTTGAACTTTGTGAGATGCAAAAGCATTGGGATATAGATGGTGATATTATTAAACTGAAATTGTTTCCTTTCTCTTTGAGAGGAAAAGCTAAAGACTGGTTGAATTCCTTAACTAGGAATAGTATTGATTCTTTGAATAAGTGCAAAGATGCTTTTATTGGAAAGTACTATCCTCCTGCTAAGATTATATCCATGGGAAGTGAAATAATGAAGTTTAAACAACTTGATAATGAGCATGTTGCTCAAGCTTGGGAAAGAATTAAATCTTTGGTAAAGAATTGTCCCACTCAAGGACTGACTCCTTGGATGATCATCCAAACTTTTTATGCAGGATTGAACTATTCTTCAAGGAACCTATTGGATTCTACTTCTGGAGGTACGTTTATGACCATCACTTTGGGTGCTGCAACAAAACTATTGGACAATATGATGGTTAATTATTCTGAATGGCATACCGAGAGAGCTCCACAAGGTAAGAAGGTAAATTCTGTTGAGGAAACCTCCTCCTTGAGTTATAAGATTGATATTATTATGTCTATGCTTGTTAATGGGAAACCCCATATTGATACAAATAATGCTCCTTTAGCCTCTTTGGTTGCTCAAGAAGAGCAAGTTGATGTGAACTTCATAAGAAATAACAACTTTGGCAACAATGCTTATGGTAATAATGCTTATAGGAACAATTTTGGTAACAACAATTATAAACCTTATCCTCCCAACAATGGTGATGCTTATGGAAATTCTTACAACAATAATAAGAGTGCTCCCTCTGAACTTGAAGTTATGCTTAAAGAGTTTATTAGTAAACAAACTGCTTTCAATAAAACTATTGAGGAAAAACTCTCTAATGCTGAAAGAAATATAGCATCTTTGGCTGAAGCTCAATCTACTTTGAATAAAATGGCTGCTAAACCTGAAACTAATGAGAATCCCTTTGTAGCTACTAATGCTATACAAGTAAGAATTGATGAAAATGTTAGACTATTAGCTGAATTACATGCTAAGTGGGAAAGAGAAGATGAAATTGCTAGAAATATTAGTGTTTGTACTATCACCACCACTAGTGTTGAGGCTAACAATAGTTCTACTACTTTAGATGATAAAGTTGATTTTGATCTTGATAGTTGCAACATCTCTGAAGGTACTAAGTTCCTACAAAAGCTTGCTAAAAGTCCTAATGCTAGTGCTATGAACATGGCTTTTACAAAACACATTACTGATGCTCTCATAAAGATTAAAGAAGAAAAGATGAAACATAAAGCTTCTATTCCTATAAAACAAGAAGATGGTTGGGAACCCATCATTAATATGAAAGTGAATGACTTTTATTTCAAAGCTTTATGTGATCTTGATAGTAGTGTTTCTATTATGCCTAGAAGGATTTATGATATGCTTGATTTGCCTCCTCTTGAAGATTGTTATTTGAATGTCCCACTTGATGCTAATGCTAAAAAGAAATTCATGGGGAGTCTTAATGATGTTCTTATTATGGTTAACGATTCCTATGTCCCCGTTGATTTCTATGTTTTGGATGTTGAATACAATGCTTCTTGTCCTATTACTTTGGGAAGACCTTTTCTTAGAACTGTTGGTGCCATGATTGATATGAAAGAAGGCACCATTAAATATCAACTCCCACTCAAGAAAGGTATATAACACTTCCCTAAAAAGATAGAAAAGATTTCTTTTGCTTCTCCTATGAAAACAAAATTTGGTCTTCATGCTTCTTCATTTGAGAACACTTGATTCTTTCTTTGCTTCTTATGCCTAACTTAAAGGCGTTAAAGAAAAGTACTTGTTGGGAGATAACCCAAGAGTTTTAGTTGAGTTTTGGAAGTAATTACCTCTGTAATAACCTCTCCTTATCCTTTTTATTTGCTTTTTGTGCCAAGAGTAACCTCTAATGAGAGTGAAGTAATGATTGGGAAAGTTGTTGTCTCGAAACAGATTTATGTGCTTCACCGAAAAGATTCCTGAGACAGCTCTGTATGTCATATTGAGCTGTAATTGTTTTTGCTTCTGCCCCAGGTTGTTATCTAACTTACGTTAGTTCAACACTTTTCGATTTGAGCAACAGAAGGTCTTCGAAAAAATTCGTCTTTACCTGCTGGTCTGTTTTGACAGATTTCTGCCATTTTCTGCATTTGCTTCTTGTTAGTTCCTTTGGGGAATTGAGCTTTTTGAGGGAAGTGCTACAGTAGCTAGTGTTCTAATGGAAGTTTATTTGGTGTTAGAACTGAACCTTGAGACTTATTTATCTTAAGTGCACTAATATTCCTAATAAGATTGTGTGAAGTTTTGTATGAAGGAAAAAATTTCAGGTGTATGGAAGGAACGAGTAACGAGATGAAGGATGGACTAAAGCTCAAGCTTGGGGATGCCACGCGTGTCACCCCAAGAAATAGCCAAGAAGTACAAGCGTCAAAGCTTGGGGATGCCCAAGGCATCCCCTTCTTCATCAATAAAAAATCCAGGTTTCTTTCAAACGCTTCATTTTTATTGTTTCATGCACAGTTGTGTTTTTCTTGAAGCGTCTTCTTTTTCGTTTTCATTTTGGTTTTCATTTGCTTTGTTTGCTTAGTTTTCTGAATAATTGGTTGGACCCCCTCTTTCATACTTTGGTTTGCAAATAGTTTGGTTTGGTTTGGAAAAGAGTAGGAAAGTTCATGCTTTTGTGGTAAAAAGAGCTCGTTTTGACTGTGGCATATGCTTTGTCATGCCATGCTTGATATTGTTTTGGCTTTATGCTTAGTATTCTTTGCTGTAGCATGACTTGTTATAAACAATTGAGATTTCTTAATGTTCCTTGGATGAATCATGCGTTGTTTTAGCATATTAAAGCATAGTATAGTGGTATTCCCCTTTGATGCTTTATTTGGGTTGACTAGGCACATGCTCACACCATGTTATGACTATCACAAGTCACCATAGCCTTTATGATCCTTTAGTTTTCAACTTGTAGTATCACTTTATGCTTTGATCAATGATGTTTTGTCGCTCTGCATGATTATGGCCATTATTGCTCTCTTAGTTTGTCGCTCCCAGTCTTTTGCTAGCCTCCACAACAAAGTATGAGTTCCACTCATGCAACCAACTCCCTAAACCAAGTTATTCCAGAGAGTCCACCATACCTACCTACTAGCTTATGTTATTCCAAGTACATTCATGCTTTTGTTTACCTTCCACTTGTTATGAGAAAACTAGTGATTAAAGCTCTCACGAACTTGATGGCACACTTTACTTTTCTTGCCCTTAATAAACTTGAACCATTATGTCTTCTTTGTTGTATATGCTTGCACTTATTTATCGGGAATTAGCAGAACCATGCTTTCATGGGGAACGCTTTCAACATTACACTTGGTACTTGTACCTAGTTGATATCATGCTCTTTTGTATATGGATGTCATCGGTGTGAAATGAAAGGAGAGCTTGTAAGTCCATGGAGTTATGTATATGTGTTAGAGAAACGCCTAGGCCGCTGGTCTAATCCATGCTGACATGGTGGAAACCTGCAGTGTAACCATAATGAGCTGTCTATGAAGCATTCTTCTTATAAAAAAAGAGTCCTACATTGAGAAAAAAAAGAGAAAAGAGAAAAAAAGAGATACTATGAAAAGAAGAAAGAGAGAAAAAAGCACAATATTCCCATGGTAAATAAAAAGAATGCTGAGATGCTCGTTGTCTCCTTGCCTTCTCATTTTGATATGGGGATTCTTCCGTATCATCGGGCTAGGGGTACCCCGTTGGCTGTTCTCAATGATACACATATACTTACGATGACAAGAACTTACCGGTGACTAAACTTGAGTATCATGAGGAGTGGCCCTCGTATACAAGGGGCATGAGATTTCTGACTTATACTTCGTCAAGCATGTACACCATAGTTTGTTCACTTTAACCTTAATCACTTCAAGATGCTTATGATAGGGGCAAAGAGAGCTGAAAGCTTTAAGTATCATAATTTTTGGAAGCTCTTTATGAGACTTGAATCCCTAATTCCTTTTACAAGGGCCTTTCTTCCACCATTATATTGAGTCTCCACCTTCTATCTTTATGCACCTACTTTGAGAGCATAGTGGCCATTCTTAGTTCTATGTGCATTGTCCCAAGACTAGTTGATTGATGCATAACTTGTTATTGCTTGTTTGAAACTATTGTATCTAGTCACTCTTATGAACTTTGAAGGTGTCCTATGCATTTATATTTACTACTCTATTGAGGGACAAGGTGAATACTATTATGCTATGTTTTCTTTATGTGAAACAAACAAACGTCTTGCAAAGCATTGTTATTCATTAATCTTTTCTTTGTGCCTTTTCATGTTGCATCATAGTTTCTTTGCTTATTGCTAGAACTTTATCTTTCATGTTATGATTGAAGTACTATGATCCCAGCTTTGAATGTTTTGCAAATACTTTGATCAAGTCTTTGATGGTGCATGTCACCTCAAAAATTCTTTCTTTTTTATCGCTTACCTATTCGAGGACGAGCAGGAGTTAAGCTTGGGGATGTTGATACATTGCAAATGTATCTATAATTTTTGATGTTCCATGCTTGGTTTTATCCACTTTCTTGTGTTTTGTTCCAACTTTGGAGTACTTTTATTATGATTTCTTGGACTAACCTATTAACAAGAGCCACAGTGCCAGCTGCCTGTTTTGTGCTGTTTTTGGTTCCAGGAAAGTCAGAAAATGAATATTCTCGGAATTGGATAGGACAAAAGCCAAAGTGCCTATTTTTCTGGATGGGATCAAGTGCCAGAAAACGAGACGGAGAAGGGCTGGGGGCCGGCCACACCACCTGGCTTCGTGGCCAGGCCTGGCCCGCTCCAGGGGGTGGTCTGGCCGACCCTAGTAACCCCTCGGCCTCTCCTTCCGCCTATAAGTTTCCCTCGGGACGAAAACCCTAAGTACCCGATCAAAAATTCATGAAAGAGTCTGTAGCCGCCGTCATCTCCATCCCTAGATCGGGAGGGATCTGAGGCTCTTCCCGGCACCCTACCGGAGAGGGGAATTCACCCTGGAGGCCTTCTTCATCACCATGCAAGCCTCCGGTGTGATGCGTGAGTAGTTCATCCTTGGACTACTGATCCATGTAGTAGCTAGATGGTTGGTTTCTCCTCCTTTGTGCTTTCATGTTTAGATCTTGTGAGCTCCGTTCATGATCAAGATCATCTATTTGTAATTCATACATGTTGTGTTTGCATGGATCCGATGGATATTGAGATGCTATTTCAGATTGATTATTGATTCTATCATGTCTTTGTTATTTGAGATCTTGCATGCTTTCCGTTGTTAGTAGCTATCTTGGCCAAGTAGATGCTAGCAACTCCAAGAGTTAGTATTTATGCTCGATAGTGGGTTCATGCCTCTGGTAATCTGGGGAAGTGATAGAAATCTCTAAGGTACTAGATGTGATGTTGCTACTAGGGAGAAAACAACAATCCTTTGTTCATAGAACAATCATATTGTTTACTTTACACGCAGTTCGTAAAACAATAATCTGTTGCTTGCAACTTAATACTGGAGGGGGTTCGGATGATAACCCGAAGGTGGATTATTAGTCATAGATGTAGTTGGATGGCGGTCTATGTATTATGTTGTAATGTCCAATCAAGTCTCAAAGGAGTCAAGATGATTAGTATATGCATGTATTGCTTTGTCGGTGTTTGTCAATTGCCCCGCTGTAATTTGTTCACCCAGCATGTTATCTATCTAAGGAGAGCCACCTCTAGTGAACTATGGATCCCGGTCATTTTTCTTTACATACAATCTATAAACTTTTACTGCTTTGTGTTTACTTTCTGCAAACTTTTACTTCTTTCCATTCGATACGTTTAATCCTTTGTTTTCCGCAAAACACGGTGAGATTGACAACCTCATCGCAAGTTGGGTACAAAGTTCTGTGGTTGTGTTGTGCAGGTCTCCACGTTGCTACTAGCACCGGTAGTGCGCCTTGCCAAAGCTCAGCTAGTAACACATTTGGGGTGTTTCCTTGCTCCTACTGGTTCGATTAAACCTTGGTTTCATAACTGAGAGAAGACTTGCTGCTGTATTCATCGTACGTTCCTCTTGGGGTTCCCAACGAGCTCTACGTCGAAAGTCAAGCGCATCACCTATCTAGTTAGAATTAGATGTCATTCTATGGCATGAGATTGAGATTAGCATCCCACCTTAGTGAACACTCTTAACTTAGTGATTAGAGCTGAACCAAAAACTTGATCACTCTAGATGGGAATACTTGGTGAAAATGACTTGTGAAAACCTTGGAATGATGAGTCATTCTATTGAGATGTTTTGACATGTGTTGAGAAACACAAATGCTTTATGATGGTGAAAATGTTGAGGCATGAGCCTTAGCCCTTTTATAAAAACTGATGGTTGGGTTCGGATGCGATACGATTCCAATTTTACCGTACAACCACAATACCTGAATTGGGTAAGGTTTAGCCAGAAGTTTATATGCATTAGTATTAGTTCCCTCGTAGGAGAGGTTTGAGCTGAGGCTACCTCTCAATGTTGTCCACCTATGTAGTGCCCAGGATGGCAGATGGCCATGGCTAGGAGGCCAAGCTCATAGGAGAGGTGCTTATACTAGAGTGTGTAAAGGAAAGGTTATGTTTGATTATCTGCATACTAAGTATGATGATTCAGGGTTATCCCTGACAGATGTATCGACTTTTGTCGTGAAAGTGTACCACCTCTGCAGAGTGTCAAACTATTCGAGTAGCCGCGTCCGTGGTTATGGACAGTTGGAGTGGCCATAATGTTCCGTTGTCAGATGTTTTCCAAATGACTTATGAAATGAATTGTGACATGACTTGACCACAACAGAGTTGTGACTATGACAACTAAGTTCCCACTTAGGTGATTTCAAACTTTATTTTATCTTTCTTTGTTTCTGAACTCAGCTTAGGTTTCAAACTTAACTTTACAAATAACCTTAGAACTTAGTATTCCTACTAGAACTACCTTACTTGTTAGTTATAGTTTGAGAGTACTTAAAGAGTACTCATGGATTTGTCCCTGGCTATTCCTGTGGCCAGACTATGAGGAGGACTATCCGGAAGAAGGACAGCAGGACGGCTATGACAACTAGGATCATCTCCCATCGTCAGCATTGCCTGTGACGCTGAAGATGGAGCCCACCTATGCGCTTATTATTTCGCTACTTGTTTGTATTAAGACTGGATCATGAGATCCTTTATTTGTGTAAGACCTTATTATGGTTTGTAATGGATGATGTACTGTGATATTCAATCTGTTATGTCTCGCAAAAATGGTAATCCTGGGATTGCGATGTATGGCATAACATGCATCTGGGATTAAAATCCAGGTGTGGACAATATCCATCAGATCCCCGCAAACACAACATGTAGGATTACAATTAGATGATTTTGATCATGACGGAGCTCACAAGATCTAAACATGATAGCACAAAGGAGAATAACCAACCATCTAGCTATTGCATGGACCCGTAGTCCAGGGATGAACTACTCATGCATCACACCGGAGGCAGGCATGGTGATGAAGAAGGCCTCTAGGGTGAATTCTCCCCTCCGGAAGGGTGCCAAGAAGAGCTTTAGATCCCTCCCGATCTAGGGATGGAGATGGCAGCGGCTACAGACTCTTTCGTGGAATTTTTATCGGTCCTTAGGGTTTCTGCATCAGAGGCTTCTTATAGGCGAAAGGGGAGGCTGAGGGGGTGCCCTAGGCGGCCATACCACCCCCTGGCATGGCCCCTGGCCCCTCTCCGTCTCGTCTTCTGGCCCCTTGTTCCCCTCGGTGAAATATTGACTTTGGCTTTTGTCCCGTCTAATTCCAATAATATTCATTTTTTGACTTTCCTGGAACCAAAAACAGCAGAAAACAGGCAACTGGCACTGTGGCATCTTGTTAATAGGTTAGTCCAAGAAAGTGTATAAAAATACTCCAAAGTGTGGACAAAATATAAGAAAGTAGATATAAAACAAGCGTGTTACATCAAAAATTATTGATACGTTTGCAACGTATCAGATATCATTTTTGATTGGCAACATTGAAAGGCAATTTGCTATCAATCTCATGATTTCCATTGCAATGTTTATGATTGTTGATTTCATCTCTATGCGTGAGTAATTCTCTTTGGGCTAAGGGCTTCGGCCTTGCCATGTAGCTTTTGTGCACGTTATTTATCATAGATGGGATCTTGTATTAGTTTGTATGACATGATGATTATTGTATCCTCTCTTGCCTCAATCTAAGGAATTGTCAGGTACACAAGACCCCAAGGATGGAGCCAGGTATAGGGAATATGAGTAATGGGACCTAGTGATAGAAGGGGTAGTACGGCTGTATGTGAGGGATTTACATGGGATTAACAGTGATATCACTATGCATATCATTATTTCTCTTTCTTCTATGGAGGAGACTAGTAGGTTATTGCTATAAGCGGGTGCGGAGGCAATAGCAATTATGGATGCACTACTCACAGATAATTATCTTGCTCTAACAATTACATGCATACTTTATTATTATATTTTATTCCCATCAAATGTTTTGCACAGCTACAGGTGAAACCGAAAGCCCTAGGCCCTCTCTCTCCATCATCGACAACAACAAAAGACAGCAAACTCTTGGTACGGTAAAACACAAAAAGAATTCTAAAACTCCTGAAGGTCCATTAAAGTAACTTCACTACGCTTTCTGCTTCCCGAGAATTTGATAACCTAGGTCTACTAGGTAAAAAGAGCTATACTACATCCGTAATCCGGATCGAAGGTATCAAACACCTCTGCTAGTATCAACACGTACAAGAAGGACCTCTGACATCGATCTTCTAGGTTTGGTATTCTGGCTGGACTGAATGGGCCTAGGGTTTCCAACACATTGAGTGGTCTTACCGTGCCCTTTGGGCATACCAGTCAGTGCGAGTCCAACTCATTGACTTAATCCGTGTCCGATTCGGGTCCAAACCAAACGACTTCCTCTCACCCTTAAGTGTGTGACCTTGTAGGCTCATGGAGACTTGGACACGATTGGAGCCAGACTCACAATCGACCAGTCGGTAGCAGCTCATAGCAAAATGTGTCGACCCCAAGTACAAAATATTCATGACAACATAACTTCCAATGCGACATGCATACAAGTCTCTTTTTCCTCACAATATATTTTGTTGAGCTATAGGCTAATTATTGTCATCCCTTAAATGGCTCCTCTCTTCTCGATCTATGATATGTGATTCATCCCACAAACTCTTAGTACATCACCTCGGTTAACACTTAACCAAGTCGCGCATGGCCATGCATTACCAATCATATCACCAGAGAGATCCTAGAGGATATCTCTCTCAAGTCAGAAGGGCAAAATTCCATCTTGGTTATCCACATCACGCAGCTTGATTCTAAGCCAACCTGAACCCTTCCTTTATAACTACCCTATTATAGAATAACGTTTGATAGAACCTAAGTCGGTTGATCTACAACTCAGATTGCGCGATAACCTTAGGTCTAAGGATTACATTGATTGATACATATAAATAAAGACATGTTCATTATCTCTCAATATGGGTCAGTCTGACTCGCTAAACTCTTTAGACAAATCCGTGTAAGTCGGAATAGTATCACCATGCCCATGACAAGTGGAACCTGGTCATTAGCTTATTATCGATGCAATATATATCCATGAACCTCTCATTTTGCGAGGCATAAGAATGTTCTGCCACGAAGGTCCCATTATTAGATTTACACAATCACATTACGCTTATTACTTGCTTCCCATATCGGTGGTAAAGCGGACCAACCGGTAGTTGGATCCAACATCCTATTGATCAGCATGCCGACAAAACTGAATCAAGTATGTAAATGAATCAAACTTAATGCCCCATGGAGGTGGTCCACAATATATGTATATAATACATTTTATGAAATCATCAATGCTGCCATCAAGCCATGCATATGGACTCTACTGGCATAGCATACGTGTCGATTGTGTGTTTGGAGCTGGTGACATGGGGCCTCCACGACAATGCACATACTTGATAGACTTGGGTTTTCAGGAAGGTGATACGCACTAGTGACTTCTTCGTCGCAAAGACAAACACGGAGGCACGATTTACCAAGTTTCAGACCCCCGTAGGGAAACCTCCAATACTGCTTGTCTGCTTCTTGATCGGTGAAGAAGATTACAAATCGCCGAGATGGTTTTGGAGGTGTAGATTAGATCTAGTGTATGCAATTGATTCTGTGTCAGGTGTCATCCTGAGCAACTCATCCTAGCTTTTATTTGCGGAGATTAGGTCTCGGGTACCATACCAAATCGGTTACAGATCGAGGGTGAAGCCCTAATACTTTCCTATATATAATATTGTTCTTGTCTTGCATGTCAGGAGTCGGTGTCCTTATAGGCTTCGTATTCACCAAGTCGTAGTGGGCATGGTGTACCCTTAGCAGGTCATCTTGTGGGCATCCCATTCGGCCAAGCCAGGTAGATTAGAGTCTGGTGCCTCATGCGGCATACCTATGATGGTTTGGCCTAGTATTTTTCGTGGCCTAGTGTTAAAATCAGTGTGTTGTCCATTTTCCCATAATGGTAAACGTCCAAGGCACGTGGTCTATCATAGCTAAACTAGAAATAAATTGGTGAAATTTTCTATAATTCTTAAAATGAAATTTAATATATTATTACTATCTTTGAATTCGAAGAATATTCACCACCACTAAATTACCTACTACCTCTTTCTCGATCTACAGTTCTTATATGTGTTGAAGTAATTTTTGGTAATTCAATAATTCTAGTCGGCTTCATTATTCTTGACAAGGTAAATACACTTGCATGTCAGCTACTAAGGAAATTAGGTAATTGTTTAAACCTTATTCTTCAACTTGGTTTGACTTTGTATAATACAAAAGGAATAAACCATGTTCACAATGCACGACTAAAATTCACGCAATTATTTTTTAAGCCGGCGAAAAGTTGTCAGCGATCTTTCTTATGGATTTTATGCATAGAACGCCATAATCAAAATAGGATATTGTACGCGATTTTTACGTAATTTGTATAACCCTACACACAAATATGATTACAAGACAATTTAGATATCATCATATGAATATGTCTAGTTGCACATCATATTTTGGTGTCATATAAGTATGGTACCTTATAAGGCATGTTAGCATACGCATCATGCGGTAGTTTAATTTATAGGATACTAATACCATATTGTGTACATTACAAACTAGTATCCTAGTATCATCATATTTATTTATTTTTAAAATCTCAATGTAGAGCTATTTACAAGGTCTAATTTTATTTGTTTTTCTTGACTTATGTCCCACGATAAAATAATAGAGCATGATACTTATATGACCTTTATTTGATAATTGTTGTGTCACGTCGTCTTATTATTGATTGTATTGTCAATGAATCTTCCATTGTGTGAGGCATAAGATTGTGATGCCACGAAGGACCAATTATTAGATTTACACAATGAGATCTTATTTTTTACTTTATTCATTGGCTCGGAGGTCCACCGGACCAGCCAGTAGATGGATCTAGCATCCTCTTGTCGGTGCACAGACACAATTCTATCCATAAATCAAATATAAGACCCCATGAATTAGGTCCACAAAATATGCATACAATACATTGTACGAAATCATTAAGGCCGTCCATCAAGCCATGCATGTGGACTCTACTGGCCATATCTACCGATTGTGTGCTAGGAGCTGAAGCTATTTTTTCCTAGCATATAGTTAAAAATATGTGTGTCGTTCATTTCCTCTAATGGTAGATATTCAAGGCAGGTTGTTTGGCACAGCTAAGTTAGAAAAAAATGGGGAATTTTTTCTATAATCCTTAAAATGAAATTTACGATAGTATTATGTCCCTTAAATACAAAAAATATTAACTGCCACTAAACTACTTACCACCTCTTTCGTGATCTACAATTCATATATGTGTTGAAGTAATTTTGGGTAAATTAATAATTCAAGTTGTCTTCATGATTCTTGACGGTGTAAATAAGCGTGTATGTCAGCCACTAAGGAAGAAGATTTACCTAATTGTATAAACCTTTTTGTTCAAAATTGGTTTAACTTAGATAATACAAAAGTAATAAACCATGCTCTCAATGCACCACTATAATTTCATGCGACCATCTGTTATGATCAGTAACAACTGGTCAGCGGTCTCTCTTATGGCTTTTCAGCACAAAACGTCAATGAAATCAAATTAGGAGATCATACTCAATGTTTACGTTTTTTTATAAGCCCAGGTCAAATTTTGATTACAAGACATTGGTCCCATTATTAATTAGACATCATCATATAAATATGTCTAGTTGCAACTCTTATTTTGGTGACATATAGGTATAGAAATTGATAAGGCGTCATAGCTTAAGGTAGTAATTTATAGATAGTAGCTTATGATACTAACAGCATAATACATAATATTACAAAATAGTATCCTAGTATCATCATATTTACTTAATTATGAAATCTCAATGCATAGCTATTTACAAGGTCCATTTTATTAATTGTTGTGCCACATGGTCCTATTATTGATTGTAGTACAATATAAATCAATTAATCTCCCATTGTGCGAGGTATAAGAATGTAACATCACGAAGGTACCATTAGATTTACACAATGACATTAGGCTTGTTACGTTCTTCCTAGCCTCGATGGTCTAATGGACCAACCGGTAGTTGGATCTAGCATCTCTTCTTGGGCATCTGGACCAAACTAAATCAAGTCCATCCAAAAATTAAACATAAGGCCCCACGAAAGAGGTCACATTGTACGAAATCATCATGACTGCTATCAATATATGCACGTGGACTCTACTAGGCATATCTGTTGGTTGTGTACTAGAAGCTGAGTTTGGTGTTTTCCCTGGCTTATAGTAAAAATCAGTTTTCTTTCCATTTCACATAATGGTAAATATATAAGGCATGTGGTTTCAAAAAACTAAGTAAGAAATAAATTTAGGAAATTTCCTGTAATCCTTAAAATGAAATTGAAGATAGTGTTGATCCCTTTAAGTTCAAGGAATATTCACAGCCATTGAACCACGTAATACCTATTTCTCAATCAATAGTTCTTATAGATGATGAAGTATTTTTTTGATAAATCTATAATTCTAGTGGGCTTCATTATTATTGACAAGCTCAATAAGTGTGCATGCCTGCCACTAAGGAAGAAGAATTACATAATTTTCTGAACCTTCTCATTATACTTGGTCACAATTTGGTTGGTACAACAGTAATAAACGATGTTCTCATTCCTTGACAAAAATTTGTCGCGGCGATTTGTAAACCCGGAAAAATGGTCAGTGATCTCTCTTATGGAGCTTATACACATGACGCTAATAGAATCAAAATAGGACATTCTACGCAATGTTTACGTATTTTGTGTAAGCCAACGTCCAAATTTGATTACAATAAATGGTCCCCTTATTAATTAGATGTCATCATATAAATATGTCTCGTTCCAACCCATATTTTCGTGCCATATAGGTATGGTACTTGATAAGGCATCATAGCATAAAAGATCACATAGTAGATTAATTTATAGGATACTAGTTTACCATACTAACACCATAATGTGTAACATTACAAACTAGTATCCTAGTATCATCCTATTTATTTGTTTCTAACATCTCAATGAAAAAATATTTACAAGGTCTAATTTTATTATTTTTCTAGATCTATGTGCTATAATACTTTAATAGAGCATGATACTCATATGACCTCCCTTTATTAAATGTTGTGCCACATCGTCTTATTATCGATGCAAAATACATCAATGAATCTCTCATTTTTCGTGGCATAGTAATTTTATGCCACAAAAGTCCCATTATTAGATTTACAAAATCACATTACACATATTACATGTTTCCCAGTATCGGTGGTTAAGCAGACCGACCGGTAGTTGTATCCAAAATTCTCTTGATGGGAAAGTTGTCGAAACTGAATCAAGTCTATACATGATGAATCAATACTTAAGTCCCCACGAAGGAGGTCCACAAAATCTGCATGTAATACAATTTACAAAATCATCAAGGCTGCCATCAAGCCATGCATATGGACTCTCCTGGACCTATCCGACGATTCTGTTCTAGGTGCTAACCACGGAAATGCCCATAATAGATGGACTTGGGTTTTTAGGAAGGTGATATGCGGTAGTGACTTCGTCGTCTGACAGAGAAAAAAGAGGGCACGATTTACGCAGGTTCATGCCCCCGAACGAAAACTCTAGTCCAGCTTATCTGTTCTTGATTGGTGATGAAGATTACAAGTTGCCAAGATGGATGTGGATGTGCATATTGGATCTGGTGTCTTCTATGGAGTGTGTGTTTAGGTTTCCTCCTCGGCTGCCCCTCAAAGCCTATTAAATGTTGTGCCACATCGGCTTATTATCGATGTAATATATGTCCATGAATCTATCATTTTGCGAGGCATAAGAATGTTACGCCATGAAGGCCCCTTTATTAGATTTACACAATCACATTACATTTATTACTTGCTTCACAGTGTCAGTGGTAAAGCGGACCAACTGGTAGTTGGATCCAACATCCTATTTATGAGCATGCCAACGAATCAAACTTAATGTCCAACGAAGGTGGTCCACAAAATATGCATATAATACATTTTACGAAATCATCAAGGCTGCCATCAAGCCATGAATCTCTACTATACTTGCATACCTACCGATTGTGTGCTAGGAGTGGGTGACGTGGGGTCTTCACGGCAATGTCGTAGTACTTTCCTATCTATAATCTTGTTCATTCGAAGAATATTCACTTCCACTTAACTACCTGCTACCTCTTTCTCAACATACAATTTGTATACATGTTGAAGTAATTTTTGGTAAATCAACAATTCTAGTTGACTTCATTTTTTTTGACAAGGTAAATACACGTGCAAGTCATCCACGAAAGAAGAAGTTGCCTAATTGTTTAAACCTTATTGTTGAACTTGGTTTAACTTAGATAATACAAAATAAATAAACCATATTCTCAATGCACGACTACAATTTCACACCACCATCTGTTAAGCCCGCCAAAAACTGGTCAGCGGTCTCTCTTATAGATTTTCCACACTGAACACCAATGGAAATAAAATAGGAGATTATACTCGATTTTTACATATTTTTTATAAGCCGGCGTTGAAATTTGTATAGTACTTGATAAGGCGTCTTAGCATAAAAAATCATGTGATAGTTTAATTTAGGGTATAGTATCTTACGTCACTAACACAATAATACATAACATTACAAAACAGTATCCTAGTATCATCATATTTACTTAATTATAAAATCTTAATGTAGATTTATTTACAAGGTGTATGTTCATTACTTTTTCTGGATCTATTTCTCATGATTAGATAATATAGCATTATACTGATGTGACGTTTCTTTATTAATTGTTGTGCCACATGAGATTATTATTGATTGTACTACAATATAAATAAATTAATCTCCTATTGTGTGAGGCATAAGAATGTGACACCACGAAGGTACCATTACGCAATGACATTAGGCTTGTTACGTTCTTCCTAGCGTCGATGGTCTAGTGAACCGGCCGGTAGTTGGATCTAGCACCGCTTCATGGGAATGCCGACAAGACTCAATCCAGTCTATCCAGCAATCAAATATAATGCCCCACCAAGGAGGTCTAAAAAAGATGCATATAATACATTGTACAAAATCATCATGGCTGCCATCAATACATGCATGTGGACTCTACTAGGTATATCAGTTGGTTGTGTACTAGACACCGAGTTTTGTGTTTTTCCTGGAATATAGTAAAAATCTGTTTGTTTTCCATTTCTCATAATGTTAAATATACAAGGTAGGTGGTTTATAACAACTAAGTAAGAAATAAATTTGGAAAATTTCCTTTAATCCTTAAAATGTAATTGAAGATAGTATTGATTCCTTTAAGTTCATAGAATATATTCATAGCCATTGAACTACATAATACCTCCTTCTCGATCAATAGTTCTTGTACATGCCAGAGTATTTTTTCTGTATATCTATAATTCTAGTTGGCTTCATTATTCTTGACAAGCTAAATGCGTGCTTTTGCCAGCCACCAAGAGGAAGTACACAATGTTTTAAACCTTCTCGTTATACTTGGTCACAATTTGGTTGGTACAAAAGTAATAAACGATGTTCTCAATCCATGACTAAGATTTGTCGTGACCATCTGTAAGATGGAAAAAGTAGTGAGCGGTCTCTCTTATGGAGCTTCTGCCCAGAACGCCAATATAATAAAAATAGGACATCCTACACAATGTTTGTGTATTTTCTATAAAAGCAGAAAAAGTGGTTACAGTCTCCCTAATGGAGCTTCTGCCCAGAACGCCAATAGAATAAAAAAGGATATTCCATGCAATGTTTACGTATTTTGTATAAGCCTACGTCCAAATTTGATTACAAGACAATGGTCCCCTTATTAATTAGATATCATATTATAAATATTTCTAGTTGCAACTCATATTTTGGTGCCATACAGGTATGGTACTTGATAAGGCATCATAGAATAAAAAATCACGTGGTAGTTTAACTTATAGGATACTAGTTTATGTTACTAACACCATAATGTGTAATATTACGAACTACTATCCTTGATCATAAAATTTACTTAATTATAAAATATCAATGCAAATCTATTTATAAAGTCTATTTTTATTAGTTTTTCTGAATGAATATACCATAATACTATAATACAGCATGATACTCATATGACCTCTCTCTGTTAAACATTGTGCCACATCGGCTTATTATCGATACTACTGCAATCTATATATCAGTGAATCTCCTATTTTGGAGTCATAAGAATGTTAGGCTACAACGGTCCCATTATTAGATTTACACAATCACATTACACGTATTACTTTCTTCCCAGTATCATTGGTCAAGCAG
Source organism: Avena eriantha (assembly GCA_910589775.1). Taxonomy (NCBI): domain Eukaryota; kingdom Viridiplantae; phylum Streptophyta; class Magnoliopsida; order Poales; family Poaceae; genus Avena; species Avena eriantha. Next base: position 112,587,930 of record OU342742.1, on the reverse strand, counting down.
AACAACTGGTAGTTGGATCCAAAATTCTCTTGATGGGCATGCCGACGAAACTGAATCAAGTCTGTACATGAATCAAACTTAAGGCCCCAAGAAGGAAGTCCACAAATGATGAATATAATACATTTTACGAAATCATGAAGGCTGCAAACAAGCCATGCATGTGGACTCTACTGGGCATATCTCCTGATTGCGTGCTAGGAGTTTGACCCGGTCTTTTTATTGGCCTAGTGTAAAAGTTAGTGTGTTGTCAATTTCCCATAATGGTAAATGTGTAAGGCAGGTGGTTTGGCATAGCTAACTTAGAAATAAACTGGTGAAATTTTATATAATCCTTTAAATTAAATTTAAGATATTATTAATCCCTTTAAATTCGAAGAATATTCACTGCCACCAAACTCCCTACTAATTATTTCTCGATCTATAGTTCTTATATGTGTTGAAGTAATTTTTGGTATGAATAATTCCAGTTATCTTCATTATTCTTGACAAGGTAAATACACTTGCATCTCAGTTACTGACGAAGAACAATTACCTAATTGTTTAAACCTTTTGTTCAACTTGGTTTTAATTAGGATAATACCAAAGGAATAAACCATGTTCACAATACAGGACTGAGATTGAAAATTAACCACCTGCCCTAGATATTGAAAATTAAGGGAAATGGACAACGCACTGATTTCCAGATAGAATACCAATGGAATCAAAATAGGACATTCTACGAGATTTTTACATATTTTGTATAAGCCTACGTCCAATTTTGATTACAAGACAATTGTCTCCTTATTAATTAGATATCATTGTATAAATATGTCTAGTTGCAAATCATATTTTTGTGCCATAGATGTATAATACATGACAAGACGTATTAGCATAAAAAATTGTGTTGTAGATTAATTTATATGATACTAGTTTACGGTACTAACAGTACAATGTGTATATTACAAACTAGTATCCTAATATCATCATACTTATTTATTTCTAAAATATCAATTTAAATATATTTACAAGGTATAATTTTATTATTATTTTTTGACTTATGTGCCATGACACAGTAATAGAGCATGATACTTATATGAAATTTCTTTATTAATTATTGTATCACATCCGCTTATTATCGATTGTCCTACAATATACATCAACGAATCTCCCATTGTGCGAGCCTTAAGAATGTGATTCCACGAAGGACTCATTATTCGATTTACACAATGAGGTCACGCTTGTTACTTTTTTCTTGGCTCGGAAGTCTAGCGGACTAGCCGGTATATGGATCTAGCATCTTCTTGCTGGCACACCGACAAAACTCAGTCAAGTCTATCTGACATGGGTATACCCTACAGGTACTCGAGCTTCGTATATACGGTCTAAATACGTAAAGGCCCACGGTGTCGCCAAGGCCTAAATGAAGGACTCGAGTAACCTACGGACTCTCGATTGCTTGAAGAACAAGGAGAAGCTAAAGATAGAAAGTTTGAAGGGGAAAACCCTAACTTGTAACCGACTCGACCTGCTACCCGAGACCTAGCCTATCTATATAAGGGCTAGGAGGGGGTGGCGAGGAGGAGACACGCAACCCTAGTTTTCCACAACCCTCGCCAGATTACATCTGCGCACCATTGTAACCTTCGGTTCCTTCGATAATTCCACGAGCAGACAAGCAGGAGTAGGGACCTCTACGAGGCCTGAACCTGGGTAAATCTTTGTCCCCTGTGTGCTTGTTTGCTAGCCGATAGATGTCTCCAGCGCTCCCTCCTTCTCCAAAACCCAAGTCCATAACAATGGGCATTGATGAGTTAAACCCTCGTCAATTGGCTAAGTGCCCCAAAACTCTGTGTTCTTCTTTACTTTTCCAACTTATCTACTCGGGGGTTGCGCCGCACTATATACATCTGTTCTACAAACCAAAAACGCGATATCCTGAGTAGCTAGTACATCAATCGAAACCCTTAGCACAACCCAGCTGCAAAGCACCTGACAGGTTGACAAGGGACTGAGATAAGAGCATGGCCATGCTAACGAAAAGGACTCGCATAGTGCAAGGCACTTCATGCTAACAAAGCTCTTTATGCATATTCGACAATAAATTATTTACAACATTTATACGAATTTTACAACACGAGTACACTTATGTGCAGGGTACAAACTAAGCTACTACTGCAGCAAAAGAACGTTGGTTTGTTCCTCAAAGAAGTCGACAATCTCTTCTGCTGGGCGATCCACCGCCTGGTAGTGCTGCACCATATTCCAGGCAGAACCTGCTGGTGGCGCAGGCGGCCCAGACGCGATTTCCGCAACATCTATGTCAGGCCTGTGCAGTCGCACCAACGATAGAGCGGCCTTGGCACCAGCCACCAACTGTAGCCTCACACACTCGCGAACCGTGGACAGATCTTGAAACTTGGCAAGGAGTGCCAGCAGGCTTGATGGAGTAACATCCAGCGGAAACATCGTCCGATAAATGTTCTTCAAACACAACTGCGACTTCTTCAGAAAGTGCAGCACTCGCGACGCGCGATCCTGCAGGGTCGTCAGCGCAATCGCACGATCATGATCTACCCAGAAGTATCCACTCTCTTGAAGTTGCTCCTGGGTGAGATCATGCATACGAATGGCAATTCTATCCTTCTCATCTAGCGGATGACGTGCGCTGACAACTACACGAAGCAGCGAACAGCAGCATAAGTACAGCATCGCGAGTGACTACAAGGAAAAGATAAGAGCAAGCAAACTAACACTTGAATTGTTCGCCCAGCTGCGTCACCTCGCCAAGCAGATACTGCTCTCGAGTGGCGGCTTTATCCTCCTTCGACTTCCATACATCCGCGTTACCGCGAAGCACGGGCAACTCACGTTCCAGCTGCTTCACGCGGTCACGCAGTCGCGAGAGCAGGGACAGTTCATCTACCCTGGAGTGCAACGGTGCCAAATTATCATCAAGAGGCGGCGAGTCCTGAGTTTCCCTCAAAGGATCACTTGATGAACCCTACCACAAGTCAGGATAGAAACAAATAAGACGACGAAATCAACACAAAGGCAAAAGACTAAAGTGCATTCAAGACTAGCAAAAGTATCAGCAGATACACTTGCTAGCAGACATGTTCTTAACAAAGGACATAAAGTAGTCAACTATTACAAAGACTACTAAGGAGCGACTGGCTTCTTCGACTTCGAAGGCTTCGGGGGCTTCATTGAGTCCGTGGCAGTGTCAGATGCCACTGACTTTCCGCCAGCCCCTGATGCCGAAGCTTTCGCCGCCTTCTTGGCGCGTTGCATCTCCTCAGAATACTTTGCGACAGTATTTATTAGATGATGCCCATATTTGCCACAGGCAGTCGCGAAAGGAGCGAAGACTACCTGCTGGCCGTCCGCGCTAACAGGCATCGCCTTCGACACCGCGGCAGGATCAATCTCGACTCCGTGGGCCTGTACCATGGCAAGCGACATGGACGCGCCGGCCGCGCGGAGTGAGTTCTTGTAACTGGAGGGCACACCTCTGGCGAGTGACTCCACCAGCTCGTCTATATTCTCGACTAGCTCCGCCTTGGGCATCAGCTCCTGCATGGCGGTGTTGTGGTCTTCGACTGCTGACAGTGCACCCGCTAGAGCGTCATCGTGACGAAGAGCCTGCGGGTCGAAGCTCAAATCGCCAGCATCTGTACATAAATCCACACACGGACAAAACAACAGCGTCACCGGCGAAAACATTCGAAGCAGAAAAGGATAACGATATCCACAAGCGAAGTACCTGAGAGGGCCTTGGCAATTGAGAACAGTTGTTCTTCGAACAACTTCTCCCTGGCTGCGAAGGAAGCACGCAGATCTTCTTCGCGCCTTTGCACCGCGATTGGTTCATCGCGACCCTTCACAGCCGCAGCAAGTGTCTTCTCCAGGGTGGCGGCGTCATGCAAGAGGGCGTTATGTTTAGCTACACAACAAACAAGAATTGATTATCAGTCGACTATATCAAAGGAGAAGAAGAAGAAGAAGAAGAAGAAGAGGTGCTGGACACTCACTCTCAACCACGCGATGATGCGTCTCCAACATCGCATGCTGACGGCCCATCGCAAGCACTTGCTCAGCCAAGTGTGCGGCTTCTTTCACAAGGAGCTATCGCACAACAAAGGGATCATCAGAAGCAATAGATAACATCGACTGCAACATTAAAAGAAGAAAATCTACACTTACATGATCCTCCAATGACTCCGAAGATGTCTGGTGTACCGTCATCTGGGCAACCATTCGATGCTCCCCTGCATGAGGAGAACTAGAAGAGTTGTGCCCGGAGTGGGCCGCGAATGGAGGGGAAGGAGCGCGCTCGACCTCTTTCTTGGCCCTTGAGGTCGCGACTCCTGATTCTTTCAAAAATTGACGTCGCCACAAGATGACTTGACTGCAAAGACAAAATCAACATCAAGAACAAGACAAAAATCCGGAGACAAACCAAAAAAGGGCAAAAACAGAGAAGCACAAGTAAACTAGAAAACTTACCAATCAAACTTGTCAAAATCAAACGTGGCCTCCCCCGACTCTGACGAGGACTCCTTGGGCAATCACATCTTCTTGCGAGAAGATGGTGCCACGATGCTCACAGGAATAGCAGGTATCGGCGACTCCGCCCCACCACCAGTACCTTCCGGAGTCGAAGGAGACGATGCATCGGGAATCCTTGTTGCGCGAACGCTTGCGAGTATCCGGACTACCGGACTCGGGGGCTTCCTCCTCCACATCAGAGGGGACGGTCGACTCCGACTCGTCCTCTTCCAAGGCTTCGCGAGGAATAATCCACTCAGGGAGAGGGGCATACAAGGTGACACCACCCAATCCTGCATGCAGACAACAAATTCAGCAAAAGCAAGTAAACAACAGAGAAGCAATCGACAAATTTAGCTACTGCGTAGCACAACTATACCTCAGGAGGAGGGTTAGTAGCATCAAATGGAGGAACAACTGGCTCACTAGGGAGCACATCCTTGACGGTGTACTTGGTGACTAATCGAACCCTCTTGTCCACCTCACTCGCGGACATGCCATCGGCAGACACGCGAGTGGCATCATCAGCGCCAGCCCACTGAAACATGGGGTGGACTCTGGCCTGCAGGGGCTAGACGCGACGGCGCAGCCAAGTGAGAATGAGAGTGCAACCTCCCTCCTCTTTGCCTATGCGACTCTCGAGGTCGCAGACGCGCCTGTGCAGCACATCTATTTCCGCGGACTCGCCAGGCATGACTACATTCTTCCAGGAGCGCATCCCCTTGCATGGCGTCGTGGGATCGAAGGCTGCGAGTCCGAAGTGCTGACCGTTAGCCTTCTCATCGCGGATGTAGAACCATCTGTCCCTCCACCCTTGGACGGATGCCGTGAGCTTGATGTCGAAGTAGGTGGCGGATGGGTCGACGTGGATTCCGCAACCACCTACATCATAGACTAAAGAGCCAGATACAGATTGGCGCTTCAATTTGAAGAGGCGCCTGAAGAGGCCGAAGTGCGGCTCAATTCCGAGCCAACACTCACAGAGGGTGATGAAGCAAGAGATATGAAGGATAGAGTTCGGGGACAGCTGATGGAGCTGATGCCCGTAGAAACAAAGGAGGCCTCTAAAAAGGGGTGAAGAGGCAAGGAGAGACCACGAATGATGAATGCTAAAAACATCACTCGAAAACAAGCGGGAGGAGAAGGAATTGTCTCACCGCCGGGGACACGCGCGTCGGCGACTGCGGCGGACAGTACTCCATCTTGGCGAAGAAGACGGAGATCAGATGACTTGATGATGGAGGGGAGCCACGCGCCATTCGTGACGCGGGTGCCTGCGGCCTTCTTCTTCCCGCCGGCGGCGGTGCTGGTGCCCGCAACGGCGGAGCCGCCTTTATTCTTTGCCGCAGCAGCGGTGGCCGCAGAATCAGCCGCAACGCCTCCCTTCTTCTTCCCCATTGCGCGGCGGGGATGTGAGCGAAGGAAGTAGCTCGGAAACGAGCGGAGCTGGTCCAGCGTCATAGAAGAAACGAGCGCAGAGAAAGCAGAGGAGCAGCGGCAATGGCGATGGAAGCAAAGGATGAATGAGAGCAGATGAGAAAATTACCATCGCAGCGCCGCTACTTAACCCCTGGAAGATGCAACCCAACGGCTCAGAAAAACCCTACTAGACGCGTGGCAAACATCGTGCTGGACACGTGGAGGAGTGGAAGCGCGAACCATCCCTCCACTACTCCCATTATGCGCGGAAATCGAGGAGGCATAGTTAAAATAAAGATTACGCACGCCCAGTCAAATCAAAGTCAGGAAGGGGGGACCCACTACTCGTCACGTCCTGTCAAACCCGCTCACGCGGGCAACTGAGGTCATGAAATCGTCAGCACTGACGTCATCAAAGGTACGCAGCAGAAGACTTCGACTACTTTAGTCCTTGCTTGAGTCTTCGACTCCACGAAGCACTCGGGGGCTACTCCCATAGGGAGCGCTGGTCGCGCACCCTATGATTTTTCTTTTCTTTTTCAGGAACATGGACTATCAAGCCAAACCCAACCACTCGAAACACAATTCGACTTTGTACATGGGTTACTCCCATAGGGAGCGCTGGTCGCGCACCCTATGATTATTTGTACAAAAAACTGTGTGTTGATAACATCCACACTCGAAGCTCATGGCGACACCGCCTCATAATTTATCCCTACAAAGAGACTGCGTCTCCTGGGTCACCCGAATCGTCTCCGCGATGATAAAAATTCTGATGCCACGCTTACAGCGTGAAGGTAAGACCTGAATAAGGCCTGGCAACACATTAGCTGCGCACTACCAGAAATGTATCCGTGCCTACAGGTACAATGAACATGCCTTGACGTAAGCGTCGAGTGCTCACACCCATATAACTGGAATTCGACTCCTGTAAGACCTCCGCGGCTTGAGTCGAATTACACCAGCACTTTTCCGGATTCGAGTTCGGGGACTCGAGTTCGAGTAGATTGCGTTGTTTCACCCTAAGGTGGTTAACTGATACCGATACTTCGGTTATATCAGGCACGTACATCAACAATCCCTATGACACAAATAAAGCAGTCAAAATATACTCATCCATGCACTCGAAAGACTTCAAAAGTCCCCAGTCAAATCTACGATTCCACTGGACACTCGGGGGCTACTGACATGGGTATACCCTACAGGTACTCGAGCTTGGTATATACGTTCTAAATACGTAAAGGCCCACGGTGTCGCCAAGGCCCAAATGAAGGACTCGAGTAACCTACGGACTCTCGATTGCTTGAAGAACAAGAAGAAGCTAAAGATAGAAAGTTTGAAGGGGAAAACCCTAACTTGTAACCGACTGGACCTGCTACCCGAGACCTAGCCTATCTATATAAGGGCTAGGAGGGGGCGGCGAGGAGGAGACACGCAACCCTAGTTTTCCACAACCCTCGCCAGATTACATCTGCGCACCATTGTAACTTTCGGTTCCTTCGATAATTCCACGAGCAGACAAGCAGGAGTAGGGACCTCTACGAGGCCTGAACCTGGGTAAATCTTTGTCCCCTGTGTGCTTGTTTGCTAGCCGATAGATGTCTCCAGCGCTCCCTCCTTCTCCAAAATCCAAGTCCATAACAATGGGCATTGATGAGTTAAACCCTCGTCACTATCCAACAATCAAATATAAGAACCCACGAATGAGGTCCACAAAACATTCATACAATACACTAATTCTAGGCTACCAACAAGCCATGCATGTGGACTCTACTGGGCATATCTACTGATTTGTGCTTGGAGCTGAGCCTGGTCTTTTCTCCTGGCTAGAGTAAAATTTCCATGTGTTGTCCATTCCCCATAATAGTTAATGTCAAAGGTAGATGGTTTAAAACATCTAACTTATAAATAAATTAGGAATAATTTCTATAATCCTTAAAATAAGATTTAAGATATAGTATTGAGCCCTTTAAATTTGAAGAATATTCATTGCCACTAAACTATCTAATATATTTTTTCTTGATCTTTAGTTCGTATATGTGCTGATGTAACTTTTGGTAAATTCTAGGTAGCTTTATTATCCTATACAAGCTAAATACACGTGCATGCTAGCCACTAAGGACGTACAATTACCTTGTTATTTTTGAGGATTAAAAGTGTGACTCCGTTAATTGTGAGCCGCAACCTTGAAAAAGCACAACAGCGCCAATGCCGTTTTTGAGATTTGGGGGAGAAGATGAGTTTGGATGGAGCAAACATCTAACAGATGACAAGCTCCCGTGCGTGTTGTTCTTAGTAGACTTCATATGGGCCTCTAATTGTTTTACCTTTTTAGAGGCCTAGAAACCAGAAGTTACAAAAAAACAGGGAATAAAAATTGGCAAATAATCATGTAAAACTACAACCTAGGCCAGGGGCCCCGGCTCGCTGGAGCCCAGTGCGGGCGCACTGTTTGCGTGGCCTATGGGCCGGCCCTGAGTGGGAGAGCTTCCCATCGTAAATTAACTAATTTTCAAACTTTATAGTTCAACTTTTTTGTACTTTTGATTGTATCAATGGAATAAACCATGTTCACAATGAGTGACTAAAATTTTGTGTAACCGATTTTTAAGCTAGTAAAAAGTAGTTTACCGTCTCTTTGATGGCTCTTCGCACAGAACGCCGATGGAGTCAAAATAGGAAATTGATGACACAAAACTACGTGAATGCTAACTCTTTGGGACTCCAAGTTCAGAGTGATGTAGCAAGTGTATATTTCCTAGAGGGTGACTAGAGTGTTTATATTGAACTCCTGAGTAAATCCTCGGATGCCTCTCCATTTCCTGTAAAGAACCCATAAAGCAAAATAGGAAGCCTGTTGTCCCAAACTCCACCAAGTGATTGTCGAGCAAAAGGTTTGGTGAATAGAATGGAAAACTAATAGTAAAATAAATTAAAGTAAACAAATGCAATGGCGTCAGAAAATATATGGTAGTCACCGTGGGAAATAAACTAAGTGCAAGAAATCAAACTAGATGAAAAAGTAAACTTCTAGGATAGTAGTATTAATGCAAACGGTAAAGTAAACTAAATGCAAGAAAGATAAATATTTTTGTATTACATAATTTAATTGTTATGGTAAATGAAGTGCGGGTACTCCTGTCTACTCTCTCATTAATTGTTATTGTAATTAAGGGTGTTTATTATGATTAAAACAGACTGGGTTAATAGGTTCACCTGTCTACTCTCTCATTAACATGGCAAGATCTAAACGGTTTCATCAAAGCATAAATATTGGTGAAACTTCATAATGAGTTTGATAGGCATTCATATTGGAAGCAACACATCTCACTAATAGTTCTATAGTAGATAATACCCCTCAAACTAGATTTAAGAACAAATATAGTATTTCCTTTGCTACTTTGACATGATGTAGATCACAAGTACTCTACGGTCACCAGTTGGTATCACCATGCAACATTAGCACGTGCATTCTTTTTATCCTTAGTGAGGCAACAAAGGTTACAATTCCCGAAAATATTTCCACTATCTAGTTGATATGATCCATTACTCCATCTAATGCATATGTTTCCCCTCACGTGCCATATAGCGATATGATTGCAATAAGAACGGGGTACATGATATACATCTACTTATAAGATCAAACAAAATCTGAGCAAATTGCAATCGCATATACTGATCACATAAAATAAGACATCTACCATAGGGATTACATAAAATTGGCAATAATAATGTTAGGAAGATCATATGGCTCTAGATCGGAGGGAGGGAGAGAGAGAGAGAGAGAGAGAGAGAGAGAGAGAGAGAGAGAGAGAGAGAGAGTGGTGTCAGACTACTCCCATGAACCTGTAGTCTAGGGATGGACTACTCCCTCATCATGTTGGTGTCAATGGATATGTCGTTCGAGAGGTCGGTGATGCATACAACGACAACTTTGGCAGTGCTTCCCCTCCAATTTTTGCAGAATCTCTTCTGTTTCCATGGTGTGTCACAACTCGCAATCGTGACCGGGACCCTATTTATAGATGGTTTAAGGTCAAGAAGAAGACAGGGGCATGAAGATCAATGACATCGGAGCTACAAGGCTCTTGTGGGACCTAGTCGTGTGACTAGGGTACCAGGCCGCGTCACTAGGCCCAACTCTGGCCTCATGGCTCTCTTGCTAAGGTCCAAGTTCTCCAGGCTTCTCCGTGCATAAAAACTTGCTCCAGGAAAAATCCAGGCTCATTTGAGTTCACGATGGTCCATTAGAGTGGAAAATGCGAAAAGAAGGGTTTTTTGCTTTCAAGAATTATGTAACAAATAAAAGGGATCACTTTAACAAAGTCTCCAAAATCATCTAAACATGTATTTAACAACGAATATGATGAAAATATGATGGAACATAACACAATAAACTAAAAAACAGAGATGATATTTATATGAATCAACATCGCCAAGCTTAACATATGCATGTCCACGAGCATAAAGGTGATAACTAAAAGGGCTTTGTAGTTTGTTGTCAATAGAATCATAGTAATGATGACATGATTCTTGCTAGACAAAGTATGATAGTTTTTAAAAAGTAAGTAACCACAATTAGTCATCACGTAAAGTAAAACATATCATAGTACTTCAATTGTATGTAAGCATAAAGAAATCTTGCATAAAAGTGAATACACAAGTACTATGGATAATTAATCTTATGCATTTATAATTATCCCCAACTTTTGGTCATACAATAGATCTGTGAGAAACATTTTATTCTTGACTCAGAAATAATTAGTAGTCCCTTCTAAGAGGGAAGCAAATATTAACACATATGTTAACATTTAACTTCCAAACCTCGTTACTTAAGGGCATACTTTAGATCATAGTTTCATAAGCATAGAATTCCATTGCCCCTATAATGAGTAACTTTTGTGAAGAAATAGTTAATATTCATATTGCATCATTGACTTGATAATTGACTTGTCTCATGTCCCCAACTATGATTAACTGCTCCACGTGCCACCTACTTACTTATCTACATACACCTAATCGTTGTATATATAGTGTCATAAAAAACAAGTCAGGGAGGTATCTCTTGCCCCTTTGTATTAGTAGTCACACCACATGTAAATAGCGATGACTATCCATAATCGAATGAGGAGACAATCAAACTAGACACTTTCTCATGAATCCGTTTGTTTACGCTTTCGAGCTTTTTATTGTGGGTTGCTTCTTCAAAGGCCTAGCTGAAAATTTATACCATGAAACATGACTTGGGCTTACGGCCCAATTCTTGTTTTCTCACATATACATATATTTAAAAGTGTAGTCTCATAGAGTCAATTCACGTGCAGAGCACCGCCAAAGGACCAATAGTTAAATTACGTGATATCAACAATGGGGCCGGATGGAAAATGTTCACCACGAGGGCATGGCTTATTTTTACTCCTCAACCATCATGTCAAGTTAACAATACTAATACTCCCAATCAAAATGGAAAGAATAATTTATTTAAATGTTTTTGGATTAACCCCACAACTTTCTTCTTCATGCCAATCATAGACAAAAGCAACGAGTTTTTGAATATAAATGACCAGCCACGTGAGAATTTACTTGGAATGGCTATGAAAGCCATATATAGGTAAATATGGTGGATTTTTGCTAGACATAACTTGATTTAAAGGATTTTGGATGCATGAGGACTATATCATGCTTATTACGTGAAAATCTAGCGAGAGAGATAATTTTGAACGTGCACGACTAGCATAAGGACGCCCTTCACAGCCCGCACGTGGGTCAGGGGCCGTGCGTAGGGAGATCTGCTTACTTGCCATGTGGCCACATGCGCAAAAGTCTCCATAGTACTACTCACTACCTAATATGAAATATAAACTTAAACTTAAGCATACAACATACAAGAGGTAAATGACAACTATTACAAGATGTGACACTTGCATGATATCATGAACTCAAGAATACAAAATCATTTATGCTACTATTCATTCTTATGTAAACTTAGTCATGAATTCATTCTTATGTGACTATTCATCCCATTTTGTTCCCTTATTTTTAGCATCCAACATGAATTCCAAATTATTCCGGTAGCATAATAATAGAAAATAAACGTCTCTGTAAGTGGTAGTGGTCGTCATATTATTTAAGAGCAAGATTGGCAAACAAAACATAAAGATTAAGCCTAGATACAGACGCTTCAAATTTATGTGAACTTATTATGTTGCTCAAAAAACAGAGTCGATGGGATGGATAGTGTCCAGCTTGTATGTACTGCTTCTTGGCCTCTTATTTCAGATAACACAAAAAAAACCATCCTCGCTAGCATCCACATAGAAACATGTGGCGGACCATTCAGCCTCATGATGATGTATGGATATAGTAATTCAGCATTTTCAACATTTTTTCCATATCCTATTGATGATATCATGTGGCTCAAAACATCTAGAGTATTAAGCTGAGATAAAAGATGATTGGTTTCTCTAGCTAGTTCTCTTCCAGGAGTGGTTTGGTTACATCGTCGGTGCCGCCCCACCTGCGCACACGGCTCGAAGCAAGTTTGGCCTACAAAAAAATTATGTCTTAATGATTAAAAAAAAGGAATATCCACACAAGTGTATATATATATCAAGAGTTGCTAAGGTGGGAGTTGTGCGTAGCTATTATATGGACGATCGAGCTCGGTTATGTTTCAGTTACTATTTCATGTAAACTTTTGAGAGGAAATAAAGGCTATGGATGGGATTTTGTGTATACCTCTGCATCCCAATCCTTTCTCCACACTACGAATAGTAACATCAGTGTCTGCAGTGCAACCCCGCCAAGCATGCCACCCCAGACCCCCTGAAATCCATCAATAAAACACATCATCATTATTTTTGAGGAGTGTGGTTCTTGTGATGGATGAAGATGATGTATTAATTATCATTACCCCAACTCCGAAGTTGAAGTGGTAGCCGAGAAGGTAGCCCAATGGGAGCCCAAACGCGTAGTAGCAGAATAGGTTGATGTATGCAACAAGGCCTTGCCATCCTCCTCCAATAGCAACCCCTGAACGAAGCAGAGTTGAGGTGACATACATGAAGAAAACAAACAAATTGATCTCATGATGCATCATCTAAGTAGTAATAAATTAGAGGTAGTTGCCTGAAATGACCGGCTGCAGGCTGTTTGTGACCATGGTGAGGGCAAGGAGTCCTGCAATCTTGGATACGGCGTGGCGGACATCGGGATCGCTAGAGAAGATGATGGAGAATTGATCTCTAAGTATCAAGACGAGGGTCATGCATACAAGGCCGATGAGGAGCGACTCTGCGAGGACGACGACGACGGCGTGCTTGGCTGCCATTGGCCGTCCAGCACCCAGCTCGTTGGAGACTCTGACACTGATAGCGGAGTTAAGGCCGACGAAGATCATGAGCGCCCATCCTTCGATGCTCATGCAGATGCCCAGCGCGTCGACGGAGAGCCGCGCATTCTCAAGACCGCCGGTGACAAGCGGGATCATGCTCATGTACCAGATGTCAAGGCAGAGCATGACGGCGGACTCGAGGGAGAGCCTGACGAAGGCCCACATGTCCTGGAAAGCCGCCATGGACCATCCCTTCCAGCCGTCCTTGCACCAGCCGATGATGTACGCCGCCTGGCCCAGCGCGATGGCCCAGAGCGAGACGTCGTACGCCAGGGCGGCGCCCGGGGTTCCCCATTTAGCGACGGTGACGAGGAGGTAGGTGAGCGCGACGTGGAAGACGAGCCCCGCCACGCCGATCCAGGCCTGCACGATCACCTTGCTCTGCGCCTGGAGGAACTTGCCGCTGGGGAAGTTGACAGCCAGGGAAAGGGTGCCGGGGAGCATGTAGAGCGCGAAGCTTGCGGCCTCGCGCGACACGTCGGGGTCCTGCCCCAGGAACAGGAGAATCGGCTCGGCGAAGACGTAAAGGGGCACCGTGAGGAGCGACGCCACGCTGAGGATGATCCACGACCGCTGCAGGTACACGCCCAGCATGGCCACCTGCCCGGCGCCGAACGCCTGCCCGCACAATGTCTCCAGCGCGCTACCCATGCCCATCTGCGCGCAATCCATAGTTACTTAGTTAGCTAGCTAGTTACGGATGATCGATCGGAGCGAGAAATGATCTCGCAGGCACACACCATGAATCCGAGGGCGAAGGTGCCGAAGGCGGAGATCCCGATCGTGGCCGCAGCCAGGGGCAGGTTGCCGAGGTGGCCGACGAAGCTGGTGGTGACGGAGCCCACAGCATACAAGCTCAGCGTGCTCACGGCGATAGGGGTGCCGATGCCCCATAGGAGCTTGGATTCCTCCCACACCATACGCGCAGCTTGCCCCACCGTGCGCACCGCCGCAGCGTCGCCCGACACCCCCATCGCTGCTCGCTCCTGCTCCTGCCTGCAATACACAAACAAATGTCGGAATTGTCCGTGCGACGAGCTGCTGCTTTCCTCCAATAATATTTATTTATATAGAAAAGGACGTTGATAGCTAGTAATTGCCTCGTGGACGTGGCGAAATTAAAATTGAGTTGTCCATCTCGTGGACGACGCAACTCAATGACAAAGATCGTGGGCCACATCCATAATAATTCACTTGTCTCGCTCGTCCACGATGCACATCAACTCGTCCACACTAGAGAGAGGGATATCGTTGTCTCATCGCTAGGACGAGGCAAAGTCCTTTTTTTTATTTTTTCCCTTTTTTCACATTACTCTTAGAAAAATCATAAAAAAAATCATTCTAATTGAGACAAATAGAAATAATATGTTAAAATTTGCAAAAAATAAGATCTATCTATCTACACTCAAATATTAGATATTTATGTTGAATATGAATCCTCATGCTCGCCGTTTTGACCATAATTTAAAACAGGCATAAACAATTCAAAAAATTATCGAAACAATGTGATACATTCGCGTGGAGTCATATTATGTAACATAGTTGGGAGGAAAAATATCAAACTTGGTATATTAATTATGTCTCAAAAAACCTTCCCAAAATGACCTATCTCATTCGAGGTTTCCTGCCTTTCGATTCAAATGACCAATGTTATGGCCAGAATCACGACGTAGTTTGTGATAATGTTCCCATGGTGTGCATGCATATGCATCATGGGATCGTGAACAATGTTGCGGGAGAAAGTTTTCCTTTTCGTCGCACGGAAAAGCTATTTTCTATTTCCGGAGCGCAAAAATCGGTGTGTTTTGTGAAGTAACACCAAATGTTCAATTCAGAAATACTACCATCCCATTTTTCAAAAATACTAGACCAACTTACATGAACAATGTCCAAACCGGAGATTTTAAAACCTTTTCATCCATCCCTAGTGAAAAAGACAAATTTCTGCCGAATCGGTAGGAAGTGAGTCAGATATAAACTGTAGGTGCATGATCTGATGCTCATGATTTTTTACAAAAATCATTTTTAGGTTCACAATATAATGTTTCTTCAGAGATCCAATGCAAGTTTAGCGAGGCTCAGCCTCGAGCTAAGAATCTTCATGCCCGCCGTTCGATTAGGGTTTGACGATAGTTTCAAATGAGCATAACTAAATAAAAAAATCAAAAAAATGCGAGACCTTCGCGTGGAGTCATATTATGTGACATAGTTGGGAGGAAAAATATCAAACTTGGTATATTGATTATGTCTCAAAAAAACCTTCACAAAATGACCTATCTCATTCGAGGTTTCTTGACATTCGTTTCGAATGACCAATGTTATGGCCAGAATCACGACATGGTTTGTGATAATATGCCCATATTATGCATGCATATACATCATGGGATGACGAACAATGTTAATGGAGGAAGTTTTCCTTTTCATCGTACGGAAAAGCCATTGTCTATTTTTGGAGCGCAAAAATCGGTGCGTTTGGTGAAGCAACACCAAATGTTCAATTCAAAAATGCTACGATCCCATTTTTCAAAAATAATAGACCATCTAACATGAACAATGTCCCAACGGGGGATTTTAAGAAGTTTTCGTCCACCCCTGGTGAAAAGACAAAATTTTGCTGAATCGGTAGGAAGTGGGTCAGATATGAACTGCAGGTACATGATCTGGTGCTTATAATTTAAAAAAATCATTTTTAGGTTTAAAATATGATGTTTCTTCAGAGATCCGATGCAAATTTAGCGAGGCTTAGCCCCGAGCTAAGAATCTCCATGTCCGCCATTTTGACCATAGTTTGAAGGAGGCATAAGAAATTTAAAAACGATCAAAACAATGTGACAAGGTTCATCAATCATTTTTAGGTTCTCCAGATGATATGGATGTCATATTTAGATTCCTCTCATTTTTCTGATCGACTTAGATATTTTATTTGTCAAATTCTGTTTTACGGATTTAAATATATGAATTATTCCATATTAAATAGAAAAAGGCAAAAAAATAAAATCATTTTATTCTTTATTTGGATTCAAGATTATTATTACTTATTCATTGTTGTCTACTTAAATACTTGTCTAGAACCATGTGTGATATTATGGTCCAAGAGTTAATAAAATGGGAGTACATGGCTTGAATCTAAAAAAATGTTAGGATGTGTAGCTACCACCATGCATAGAAAATCGCTTCTCTATGAAAGTATTATCGACAAGGTATGATTTCTTTCTTGGAAGCTTGTTCGGAAAGAACGAAGAAGTTAAGTGTGCTAGGGATAGAGTAGTGTGTTAGGATGGGTGACAGTAGGGAAAGTTTGACCATGAGTATAATTTGACCTAATATTAAGCATACTTAGGTTTAAAAGTATCCCATATGAGATTAACAAGTAAAAAAAATTCAAAAATGTTTGAAAAAACAGTTGAATTTTATTTTCAATTTTTTGAAAAGGCAGCCTCTTTGCGGTGTACGAGACACACGACAAAGGCAGCCTTTGCCGTATAGAATTTATGGGCGACACACGGCAAAGGCAGCCTTTACCGTGTTGGATTTATGGACGACACACGACAAATAATAGACGCCGTCATCTCTAACGGAACCGTCATCTCACTTTAATTTGCCGTGTCTACGCATAAGATATTAGAAAACACACGGAAAACGGTCTTTGCCATGGCGAATATTGACGTGTGGCATTTGCCGTGTGTAAGCCTTTGCCGTGGTCCAGAAGCCCTTTGCCGTGTCCTTTTGCCCACACGGCAAAGAGCCGGTGTGCCGTAGTGCTTGTTGTTTTCTTTTCTAATTCCAATCTATCTATACTTGGAATTACACTCACAGTTGACTACCTCGCCATAATATAGATAGAAAATAAACACAAGCAAATGCACACAAATGACTACGTTTATGCCTAAGCAGCACCTCCCAGGAGGAAATCGGTGACAACGACCCTACTGCCCAGACTGGTCCTACTGTTGCCCTAGTACGCTATAGGAGGTGGGGAAGAGATAATTCCGACACCCTTCAGGAAGGTCAGCGACTCCCAGAGGTGTCACTGTGTCGTTGTCTGGACGACAAAGATTTTTCCTGATCCCTCAAAAAACCACACTCCCGCAAGCTTCGTATAGCTCCACCCAGCTCACCGTCCATCTGCGCACGCCACCACGGTCTTGCAGACACCACCGTCGTCTCACCTTGACCCATGTTGTCAGACTGGTACGACCGAAAAGATAAACCTTCAGCGGTGGTCGGCGATACAATAGCACGCGGGAGTGAACTACCTGCACCACTGGAGGGTGATATCTGACCGGATGTAGCAACATGGGCAAACTAGGCCCTTCTGGACCAGCCGAGTACAAATGGACTCGTGAAGCCCACCGCCACACTACAGCAAGGGTATCACCGTTGACGACAATCCTAGCGCTAGTCCCTACTCCTATGCCCACCAGAGGATCCACCACCACCACCACAGATCCATGCCGCCAAGCAGCAGCGTCGTTGCCACCGTGCTTACCAGGTATTACCGGACCGCCGCCAATCTGAGTTTCACCACGTGGGCCTGACAGGGCGAAGAGAGACGATCATGGAGCACACAGCACCTCCGGGTGGCCCACGAGCCAACCCGAGCTGGATAATCTGGCAGCAACCATATCTATGCCCGCCTGACCCAGATCCATTGTCCCAGCTGTGCTGCCGCCAGGAGGAGGCGCCTGCCACCCGCTGAATCACCGGTGATCGAGGGAACCGGCCGGAGCCCGCACGGCAGAGATCTGGGCCAACCTGGCCCACATCAGGCCCTGAAGGAGCTCGTCGCTGGCAACACCTTTAGCCCCACCTTCCGCCCTCCCTACCGAGATGACCACCGCCATGCTGCTTGGAGCCGCCAGGCCAACCAAAGAATCATCCACCCACTCCCCCTCTGAACCCGAAGAGGTGCACCGCCGCCGGCAGGAGATCCCCACGCCTCCACTACCGCCGCCTGGGAAAAGAAGGCATGTCACCGCCGGAACAGCACGGGCTTTGCCCAGCGGCTCGAGCAGACAGCAATGGGGAAGGAGGATAGTGGGGTTGGGGGAAGGCGGGGCCGATGGGCTCGCCCCGTTACCCGTGGGGGGCGAGCGCAGCAGCTATAGGGGCACTATGAGGCTTCTTCCACTCGCAATTGACTACCTTGCCTTAATATGGATAGAAATTAACACAAGCAAATGTACACAAATGAAGGCAAATCGAATTTGGCTCACTGGTGCAAATGAACCCATTGGGTGAAAACACATTCCAAAATATGAAAAAATAGAAAAACTATATTTACATGTACATCCGGATACTAAATGTTCGTACAGGAGTTTGCGGGTGAAAATAACATTTTAGATGTCCTATGTAAAAAAGACAAATTTCAGTGCTCCAACGTGTCTATTTACGAACATGATTTTTGACTATTTTACATAAGAAACATAAAATGTTAATTCCTTCGAAAAACTTGCGTACGGACATAGAATGTCCAGATGAATATGCAATTTTTTTGTTCAATTTTATTTTACAATTTAAAATTTATTTTTATATATTTTTCGTCATAGGTTCATTTGCACCTGGCAGCCAAAACACCACCTCCATGAATGACAACGATTTACGCCTAACAAAGTCCATCATCTGTGGTGAAGGAATAACCGGTCATGTTATTCATTCCTCTTATTTAAAAATAACTTAAGATATACCTTTGTAAAAAATATGTATATTATGCGAATTTTGTTTTATTGTATGAACATTTATAACTTTTTACATATTAAAATATAAAATTTTGCTTGATGAGTTATCCCCTCCTCTCTACGTGGACTTTCCTCTCTACTCTGCTTTGACTGCAGTCGAACCTTAAATGCTATAATTATAAGAAAATAGTTGGTTTTAGACATCGACGGAGATTTATTTGTTCCGAAATGGAGGAAAAACACCCCTTCCTTTACATCAGTCCATGCGGACAGCCTTCTGTTAAGTAAAAGCATCAAGTATCACCGTTTCAGTTTAAGATACAGCCATCGTTGAGACATAAATCAACCATCGAAAATCCTGTAGTCAACTAGTATGCTGCCAGGTACCTTGGCTGAGAAACTGCTTAGATACCTTCAGTAGCCGTTAGCATCCGGAGGACATGGCATCTCGGATTCTCGGTGTTCCAATGGAAGAAGATATGCCCAGAGGTTCACCCAATATGCCATCATGTGTATAACCTGAATAAAATTGGAACACCTCTTCTTGTTAAAAGTAATATCATTCTGTCATCTTCATATAGACCAGGACAAAGGCGATACACTAGTGCAAAACATAACATTTGTTCTACTATCCATAGGTCCCATCTTTGTAACAAACATATGGTCTACACTAGTCGGAGATAAAAGATCATAAGCAACAACAACGCTATGACATATAAGATGTGCAAAAGGACAAGTAATGAACAAGTGGTCTAGAGGCTCCGGCGAACCACAAAATCAACACTTTGTACACCCAACCCAGTTGCATATTGCGAAGTTGTCCTTAGTTTGTAAAACCTTCTTATGAAGGAACCACATAAAATTTGAATATTTTATGGTATCATTAGTTTCCATAGGTACTTGGTAAGAAAAGACGTATGACCATTCATAAGATCCACATACATAGATTTAACTGTAACTGTACTCGAGATGGTTAAACCCTGCACAAATTTATCCGAATCATGTGACAACTGTACCATCATTAACTTTTAGCATAAATTTAACCAACGTGTCCATTTATTACCAGTCAATGACCTCTGAAATTCAATATTCAGTGGTACATTAGAGAGAACGTCTGCAACGAAAACATTTTTGTGTTGCACAATGTTATATAAAATTGATATTGTCGTAAAGAAGAAAACTTTCGCAACCAATTATCCTCCCAAAATCTCGTAGTTGGTCCATCCTCGCTTTTAAAATGTCAAGTACTGGAAAAATCATTATTAACCTCCATGAGACCGTTCTAGAAGGGTGAATCAGTAAGTTTAACTAGGGTGGTAGCTACGCATACGTCTAGAGACATCCCATGCATATGGTCCTAATTAAGATTCGTGTTGTCGTTTATATTTGTTGTTACTCCTGTGGGTCGTCGTTAGGCTGTTCGTTCGGAAGAAACCAAAGTACTAGCGTGTAGTTTTGTACCGACAGAAAAAAAACACGGATGGACAAATCTCGTGGCGTTCACTAGGACTAGGAGAGATCCCGACTCAATGGGTCTCTGGTGGTATTTGGCATAAGAACAAAGTGTTGAAGTGTATAAGTGGATTGTTTATCACTTTCCATCAGATCGGTCTTTTAGAATAGTTGGTTAGTGCATGAAGATTGACATGGTATCAGAGCCAAGGTCTCGAGTTTGACTCCTGTGTGGCGCAAATTTTCCTATAAATTGCTGGTGTCCCCTCTGTCCACATATTAGCCTCTTGTGCCATACATCTGAATTTACACGTGTTAACTTGTCTTTCCGTCACACACGAGGAGGAGTCTTGAAGTGTATAAGTAGATTGTTTACCACTTTCCATCAGATCGGTCTTTTGAAATAGTTGGTTAGTGCATGAAGCTTGACACAAAGATTAGTGTCAGTGTACACGGCTCGCCAGTAACATGGGTCAAGTGCTCAAGAATCCCGAGATGTGCACCAGATCGTCAAAGAAAAACAACTGAACCATCTGACGCTGCGCCAAGGAAATCATTTGTTGATTGGTTTGTCGTCCCACAATCTAACAAACATCAGAGGGGGAAAAGGGAAAATGCAGGATGTAAAAAAACTGCAAGAGAGGACGAGGAAAAAATTGCAAGATTAATTTGAAAGATATGGAACTTGTTTTAGACGATGTCGCGAGCTCGACACCACGGAGGGGATCACATGGACGTGAGTGAATAGGGCCGTGGGACTTGGCCGTGGCTATGATTTGTCCAAAGTGCCATGGGCAAAATTTCTCTAAACGTGCCGGGAGGAAAATTTGTGTGCACGACCCTACGTGTCATGGTATTGTCCATGAGTACGTCATGAAAGGTTCCTCATAGAGCGTGTTAGAGAGGTGGGGTAAAGCGGCGAGTTGGTGGGTACAAGGTAACACAACTTTACTCAGGTTCAGATCCCACAACAGTGACGAAATCCTACTCCTACTATAAATCACTAAAATAGTAATACGCCGAGTTACAGAGATCCTATGATTCGCTATGCAAGATTGTGAGAATATGCCCTAAAGGCTCCCAAAGTTCCGCCTTATAAGGGTGAAAGATCCTAGGGTTACAGGGTAAAGTCCATACCAGACAGGTCACGAAGTCCTACACTAATACTAATAACTCATCTCCGTGTCTTGTACTCCAAGGCTCCGGTTTTATCTATGTCAGTGCCGTAGCCTCCCTCTACCCGCCATGGTCCTTCCTTCTAGATCCACCTAACTGGGCCGCCTCGCAGGCCATAGGACTTACTACCAACCATGGATCACCCGGGTGAGCCGAGATAGAGCTATGCTACGGTGATACCCATTATGCATATCCCGAACAGTAGGCTCCGGAGAACTTTAAGATCTTGCGCCGTCTCTCTCGAAACAGGCTTTCGCCCTGCTTTATAAATAAAGCCAAATACAAGTTCATACAACATCCAGAACACCAACAACTGCCACAGCCAACGACAAAGGGAGAAAGAAAAGTACGACTGCTGGGGCCACAGTACAACATGACCCAAAAAAGAAGAGAAAGCAACGGGGCCACATCCACACCCTACTATCCAGTTGGAGCGGGAGTCAAGACGGAGCTGGAGCCGAGAAAGGGGCCGCCGCCGATCTCAGGGCTCCGAGGGTGTCGTCGAAGGCCGACCGGTCACGCTGGCGCACCAACGAGGACCACTGCTGGAGAAAGGCAATAAGAGAAAAAAACGATTCAGGCGCCTGGGAAGGTCATACCGGACAGGTCACAGAGTCCTACACTAAGACTAACTAGTCTTCGTGTCTTGTTCTCCAACACTCGGTCTTCATCTATGTCGGTGTCGTAGCCTCCGTGTATCCGGCATGGACCTTCCTTCTGTATCCACCTAACTAGGCCGCCCAACAGGCTATATGCCTTGCTACCAACTGTGGGCCACCTAGGTTAGTCGGAATAGAGCTATCCTATGGGGATACCCATTATGCATATCCCGAACACTAGGCCTCGGAGAACTTTAAAATCTTGCGCCGTCTTGATGCTTTAAGTCTTGAATGCTCCATCTAGGTGATGTCGGCAATCTTTCTATTCAACATCTTGAAGTCCTCACAAAGAACATTGCAAATCGTTTTCTCCGTCTTCAACTAGTAAGTCGGAGGATCATTGAGTCTTGATCATCTCTTAGGTAGTCGGTAATCTTCCAGTTACACCAAACATTCTTAGACGTGACATCCCACAATAGCTGCCAGGAACATGACGTAATGTATAGGCTATGTTTCCTCGATACTCACAATAGCTAGTGAATAATCATTGCGATTTTCCCGTGCGAGAAATCCGAAACGTTGGCAGAAGCTAAGTTATGGGGGCATGGTGAAATTATTGTGCACATTCTCACGCACGTTGCCCACGTCTGTTCCACTGGATTTCCACTTGCACGAATATAGGTTATTGTGCTAGTAATTAATCACATTCACCTATCATTCCCCAATCGTCTTCTTCTTCCTCAAGACGGTCACCGCTTCGAGCTCCCGAGCAAGAAACTGTATACCTAAATATCATCCCCCACATTCTCCTCCTCCAATGTCGAGCTCCAGCAATCTGCAGTTCAGCCCGACACTCAATCCGAGTCATCTCGCGAGGTGGTCTTTGTCGTCGGATTAAAGACAAGTACGCCATAAGGGGTTCTCGAGGCGTGGTAAAAAGTGGGGTGTGGGACGTACGGTTCTCCTGGACAGTGAGCACACAAATTTACCTAGCTTCAAATCCGACTGCGGTGGACGGGCCATTTGTTGCTCGAGGAGAAAATTTTCGCGCTTGGCCTGCTCCCTAGCCTTCACCGCCTCCAGCTGTTGGCGGTAATCTTCGACCTACATCGCTGTTGCCGTTATCTCATTCTAACGGCAACAGCGACATAGGTCGAAGATTACCGCCAACGGTGATGGAGTCCCTTGTACATGTTTGATGATATCGCAATGCTGAGATATTTCCAACAAATGTGGACTCATACCCCCAATGTTGAAAACCATGACACGACAAACACCTCTCGTATTTTCTTGCTATCCCTAGGTGTCACACTTCGTTTATCTTGCCCTTATACACCCCCCCAGAATAACAAAGTTGAACATGTCATTCGTTCTACAAACAACATGGTGTGCTCATTTCTTTTTCAAGCTAGCATGTCTCCAGTCTATTGGGTTGAAGCTCTACACACCGCCACATTTATCTTTAACCTTCACCCCACTAAAACTCTTCAACACCGCACACCTCATGAGGTTCTCTGTGGCCTCCCACTGCCTCTTGATCAACAATTGGGTTGAAGCTAGCATCTCTCATCATGTCGTCTTCGATGAAAATTCATTCTCGTTTTCCAAAACCTCACCTACACCTCCCACCGCCACCGATCTCACCTTTCTTTACGAACTGCACCAATCCTCCCACTTCCTGTTACTCCTCCACCACCACATCCAATTCCTCCACCCATGCCACCAACCCCTCTTACACCTCGTAGCCCTCCTCCTCCGCCCTCCCTTATGTTTCTGGATCCGGTCGGCCCTCCCCTCGCCGATAACACTCATACAATGTACACTCGTGGCAAACGTGGCATGTCTAAGCCTATTGATCGCCTCAATATTTTTGCTGATGTCCTCGGTACAATTCCTAAGAGTTACTGCAGTGCTCTTAAGGACCCAAATTGTCATTCTGCATGGTTGATGAATTCACCGCCCTCCAGAAAAATCAAACCTAGGATCTTGTACCCCGTTCACTCGCAACTAACTTTATTTCTTGCAAGTAGATATTTTGACATAATCTCAAACCAGATGGCTCTTTTGATTGCTACAAAGCTCTCTGGTTTCTCCACGGCTTCACCCAGCCTGCCGGTGTTGACTATGGAGAGACTTTTAGCCCGGTTGTCAAGCCACCAACTATTCGGATCGTTCTCTCTATTGTGTCGCTCAAGACTGGCTGGTTCATAAGCTCGACATCAACAATTCTTTTCTACATTATACTCTCGCCGAGACAGTATATTGTGTTAAACCATCAGGGTTCGTCGACGCCTCCCAGCTCAACCACGTCTATCGCCTAAATAAGTCTCTCTATGGACTCAACCAAACGCAACGTGCACGGTACATCAGTTTCACCGATCATGTTCTTCGACTCGGCTTCGTTAGTCCCCGCGTGGATCCCTTGATCTTCGCATACACTCGTAATACGGATATTATTTACCTACTTTTATACGTTGATGACATAGTACACACTAGCTCCACCGAGCACCTGCTTAGGCAAACCATCTCGGCTCTTGAGCGCCAGTTCTCCCTCAAGAATCTTGGTGCACTACACTAGTTTCTCGGCGTTACTATTACCCTATCACCAGATGGCATGTTTCTCTCTCAACGACAGTACATCCTCAATGTCCTTGAGCGTGCAGGTATGAGCGAGTGCAACCTTTTCTCCACTCCGGTTGACACACAGTCCAAGCTCAGCAGTGATGGCGCCGCCATTGCTGATCCATCCACCTATCGCAGCCTAGTGGGTGCGCTCTAGTAATTATCCTTCAGCAGACCAGCCGTGGCCTATGCCGTTCAGCAGGTATGCTTGTACATGCATGATCCTCATGAGCCGCACCGCAATGCGGTCAAGCGCATTCTCCAGCATCTTCGCAGCACCATCGACTATGGCCTACAACTCCATCTATCATCACCAACAACGCTTATTGCATACACTGACGCTGACTGGGCTGGATGTCCCGACACACGCAAGTCGACTTATGGCTTTGGAGTTTTCCTCGGCGACAATCTGGTCTCTTGATCCTCTAGACGCCAACAAACTTTATCACGGTCGAGTGCGGGGGCAGAATATCGCGGCATAGCAAACACTCTTGCTGAGGCCTGAGGGTTACGCCAACTCCTAGCTGAGCTCCATCTTCCTCTACAACGAGCTACTGTGGTATATTGCGACAACATCTCCACCATCTACCTCTCGACAAACCCAGTTCAACATCAATGTACCAAGCATGAGGGTTGTTCTTTTGAAGATGTTTGCGTTCTCCATGTACCGACGTGTTCCCAGTATGCTGGCATCTTAACCAAAGGGTTGTCGTCGACTCTATTTACAGAGTTTTGCTCCAGTCTGAACATCCGCCCTGCTCCCGCTCCGACTATCGGGGGTGTTAGATGTATGCAAGAAGGATACGTCCAGCCGGCCGGAATCAAGGAGGATCCGTAATAGACTAGTTTTGATATTTATTAACTTGTAATCTATTTGTCGTGGCAGCCAAGCCTCCTTGTACTATATAATTCCACCATGGGATCCTATCATTCTAAGAGAAAAATTATATTTGCCTTCACATAGCAACATGAAAAACAAAGGTTGGACCTATTGTACCACAAGGTCACTCCGTTAACCTTAGCCAGAGTTTCCACCTATAGGTCTAGCACTTCACCTAAGTGTCACTTCATGTATAAAAAGAGGGTCACACTCAGGAGCTATCCATTGCCTTCATCTAATAAAATGCTTACATAAGCTTATTGTACCATCTATAAGATTATCTCACACCTTCAATTTCACATGTTTTATTTTGTTCTTTGTTTCTCCTGAGGAGAATATCAAAGAAATTTTAGTCTTGGAATTTCCTCAGCACCCTCTGCACACTAGTAGAAAATGGGCCTTTGGTTCGGGCCACTAGTCCCGGTCGTGGCTGGGGCCGGGACTAATGGTCCGAACCAGACGGTCCGAGGAGGCCGAGGTACTTTGTCCCGGTCCGTAAGGAACCATTAGTCCCGATTTGAGATACAAACCGGGACAAGTGGGTCCGGGCCGGCGCGCGTGCTCTGGCAGAACCTTTAGTCCCGGTTTGTATCTCAAACCGGGACTAATGGCCTGACCCTATATATATGCACCCAGCCCTCCACTCTCTCCTATTTTTTTCCTATGTGAGAGGTGGGTATAACTTTGTGCTAACTTTTTTTCTTCATATGCACTAGAGGTGTTCGGTGAAATGCCTGTTAGAGCGATGCCACTTGAGTTCACACAAGACAAAATATGATATGAGGTGCCAGAGCGACACTTAAGGTTTCTCCTCTTTGTTTTGAAGTGTCCTAAAAGGTTAGCAACTATTTTATCGTTTTGACCGCACGGTACTAATTTAAGGATCGTGATTGCGTTTGATATATATGCATGGTTGTATGATGCAGATGAGCCACCCATGGATGTACAGTGACCGACGCTCTGACGCTTATAGAGAAGGCGTGCGTTATTTTCGCCTTGTGGCCGAGGCGAACAAGCGGCGGGATGGTTTTATGTGTTGTCCATGTGTTGAATGTCGGAATGAGCAGGCTCACACTTCCTCAAGAGTCATTCAGAGCCACCTGCTTCGGTCTAGTTTCATGTCCGGCTATAATGTTTGGACCAAGCACGGAGAAAGAGGGGTTATGATGGAAGACAGCGACGAAGAAGAGAACGATGACGACAACTACCTATCTATGTTCCCTGAATATGATGATACCGCAGTTGAAGATAATGAAGAAGAAGGGGGTGAAGAACGGGAACCAGATGAGCCCGTTGATGATTTTGGTCGGGTCATTAGTGATGCAAGGCGAGACTGCGACACAGAAAAAGAGAGGTTGCAGTTCGAGCAGATGTTACAGGACCACAACACATTGTTGTATCCAACTTGTGAAGATGGCCAGAAGAAGCTAGGTAGCACACTGGAATTGTTGAAGTGGAGGGCAGAGACCGGTATGACTGACTCGGGATTTGAAAAGTTGTTGGTAATAATGAAGAAGCTGCTTCTAAGAAATAACCAATTGCCCTCCAGTACGTACGAAGCAAAGAAACGTGTCTGCTCTCTAGGATTAGACGTGCAGAAGATACATGCATGCCCTAATGACTGCATGCTCTACCGCGGTGAGAAGTACGAAAATATGGATAAATGCCCGGTATGCACTGCATTGCGGTATAAGATCAGAAAAGATGACCCTGGTGATGTTGAGGGCGAGCCACCCAGGAAGAGGGTTCCTGCCAAGGTGATGTGGTATGCTCCTATAATACCACGGTTCAAATGTTTGTTCAGAAATAAAGAGCATGCCAAGTTGTTGCGATGGCACATGGAAGACCGTAAGAAAGACGGGATGTTGAGGCACCCTGTTGATGGTCGGCAGTGGAGAAAAATCGAGAGAGACTTCCCCGACTTTGCTAGTGACGCAAGGAACTTATGGTTTGGTCTAAGTACCGATGACATGAATCCTTTTGGGGAGCAGAACTGCAGTCATAGCACCTGGCCCGTGACTCTATGTATCTACAACCTTCCTCCTTGGTTGTGCATGAAGCGGAAGTTCATTATGATGCCAGTGCTCATCCAAGGCCCGAAGCAACCCGGCAACGACATTGATGTGTACCTAAGGCCATTAGTTGATAAACTTCTATAGTTGTGGGCCAAACCAGGTGTACGTGTGTGGGATGAGCACAAACAACAGGAATTTGACCTACAAGCGTTGTTGTTCGTAACCATCAATGATTGGTCTGCTCTTAGTAACATTTCAGGACAGACGAACAAAGGATACAATGCATGCACGCACTGTTTAGATGAGACTAAAAGTATATATCTGGATAAATGTAGAAAGAATGTGTACCCGTACAATCATCGTTTTCTTCCGCCCAGTCATCCCTTAAAGAAGAAAGGCAAGCATTTCAATGGCAAGGCAGAAACCCGGACGAAGCCTGTCCCCCGTAGTGGTGCTGATGTATTTGGTATGGTCAAGGATTTGGATGTAATCTTTGGAAAGGGTCCTAGAGGACAACCTGTTCCGAAAGACCCCATTACCGGACATGCACCCATGTGGAAGAAGAAATCTATATTTTGGGAGATACCCTATTGGAAAGTGCATGAGGTCCGCTCTGCAATCGACATGATGCACCTGACGAAGAATCTTTGCGTGAATATTCTAGGCTTCCTAGGCTTGTATGGGAAGTCAAAAGATACCCCGGCAGCACGGGAGGACCAGCAACATCATAAAGGACGAGACGGCAAGCATCCAGGGCAGTTTCAAGGGCTTGCCAGCTACGCTCTTACCAAAGAAGAGAAGGAAATCTTTTTTGAAGTCCTTTTCAGTATCAAGGTCCCGTCTGGCTTCTCGTCGAATATAAAGGGAATAGTAAATATGAAAGAGAAAAAATTTCAAAACCTAAAGTCTCATGACTACCATGTGCTTATGACGCAATTGCTTTCGGTTGCATTGAGGGGAATTCTACCAGAAAATGATCGACTAGCCATTGTGAAGGTATGTGCATTCCTCAATGCAATTTCTCAGAAGGTAATCGATCGAGAAAGTCTATCAGGGTTACAGATTGATGTGGTCCAATGTCTGGTCAGCTTCGAGTTGTTGTTCCTGCCATCCTTCTTCAATATTATGACGCACCTCTGATACATTGCAAATGTATCTATAATTTTTGATGTTCCATGCTTGGTTTTATCCACTTTCTTGTGTTTTGTTCCAACTTTGGAGTACTTTTATTATGATTTCTTGGACTAACCTATTAACAAGAGCCACAGTGCCAGCTGCCTGTTTTCTGTTGTTTTTGGTTCCAGAAAAGTCAGAAAATGATATTCTCGGAATTGGACGGGACAAAAGCCAAAGTTACTATTTTCCCGGAAGACTCATGGAGCCAGAAGGAGAGTCGGAGAGGGGCCATAGGGTGGCCACACCACCCCTAGGCGCGGGTCCACCTAGGCCACGCCAGGGCATGGTGTGGGCCCCCTAGCCGCCGACCGACCTTGCCCTCTGGCCTATAAGAATCCTCCCGAGATAGAAACCCTAGATCGTCAAGCCTCCAGCCACGAAAAGTTCCGCAGCGCCGCCGCCACCGAAAAGGAGATTTGGGGGACAGAACGTCTCTGTTCTGGCACCCTGCCGGGACGGGGACGTGCCCCCGGAGCCATCTCCATCGATCTCCACCGCCATCTCCATCACCATTGTTGATTCCCATGATAAGGAGGGAGTAGTTCTCTCTCGAGGCTAAGGGTTCTACCGGTAGCTATGTGTTCATCTCTCTCTATGCGTGATCATATTGTGATCATGAGCTTTGTAATCAAGTAGATCTACCTTGCTACTCAAGTGCTTTATTAGATCTCTGCTCTCCCCATGTGTGTGAAAGTGATAGCGTGCTCACCATGGTGGCACTTAGGCTAGAGATTACAAATACTTGTTATGAGTTATATTTGGAGTTGGATGTCTTTATGAAATTGTGGTGTTTGTTGGACTCATCTAGTACTCAAGGTGACAGTGTGGGGTTTTCTAGATGGGAAAGGCTTACTTTGAGGAGTGCTGTTATAGCCCTACCGTTGATTAGAGTGTTCAACCGGAGAGTAGTTAAGAGTAGTATCATAAAGAGAAATATTTATATGAGAGTGTTCACTAGTGAAAGTATGATCCCTAGGCCTTGTTTCTTAGCACTGAAACACCGTTTGCTACTAGATCTGTTACATGTTTGCTTGCTTCCAGCTTTATTTCAGTTTGCCTTTAGTCTTTTCCACGCCATCAAGTTATTTTCTAGCACCGTTACCACTTATAACTATCCATACCACTTGTGTTTCACTATATCTTCGCCGAACTAGTGCACCTACACACCTGACAAGTGTATTGGGTGTGTTGGGGACACAGGAGACTTCTTATATCTTGATTGCAGGGTTGCTTGAAAGGGGATACCTTTGACCACTTCCTCCCTGAGTTCGATAAACCTTGGGTGATCCACTTAAGGGAAAACTTGCTGCTGTTCTACAAACCTCTGCACTTGGAGGCCCAACAACTGTCTACAAGAATAGAAGTGCGTAGACATCAAGCTATTTGCTGGCGCCGTTGCCGGGGAGGTAAGGTAAAAGGTACTCACATCCTCCGGTGTGAGTGCTCGAAGTTATTTCCTTTAGATTCTGCAATTTTGTCTTTTTGGTTCTTGTCTTCACTAGTTAGGCTTAATGGAAAATAACAACAAAATTATAGAGCTTTATAGTATTTATCTTGAGTTAGGACATGAAGTGTTTGAAGAGAAAATTAAAAAACCTATGGAACTTTATTTGCATGCTAATAGCAATGTTATTAGTATAATCTTTTGAACACCTTTGTTACTAATGCTATGGAAACGTCTAAGCTTGGGGAAGTTGGTTTTTATGAAAATGATATCTTTATCTCCCCAGCTTTAAAGAAGAAAATTTTCTCTGATGATGCTTTATCTCCCATATGTGGTAATTCTAATGATACTTGTGATATTTTAAATCCACATACTGAAAGCATCCCTTTTAAAGTACCTATAAAAAATTTGAACGTGTTATGAACAACTCTTATTTTGGAGATGGAACTGTCCATCCTGGTGATCATTTACTCTTTATACATGAATTATGCGGGTTGTTCAAGTGTGCAGGTATTTCAATGAACCAAGTTAAGAGGAAGCTATTCTCTTTATCACTTAAGGGTAAAGCAATGGAGTGGTATGAGCTACTAGATGATCCTCATCATTTGGAGTGGAAGGAACTTGAATCTCTCTTTTACTCTAAATTTTATCCTCCTCGTGAAATTCATAAAGATAGGAATTACATTTATAATTTTCATCCTCATGATGGAGAAAGTATCGCCCAAGCATGGGGAGATTGAAGTCACTAATGGTCAAATGTCCCATTCATGAGCTCCCCCGTAATATTGTTATTAATAATTTCTATGCAAGGCTTTCAGGACATTATAAGGACTATCTAGATACTTGTTTAGAGGGATCCTTCACAAGTAAGGAGGTCAAAGCTAAGTGGGATCTTCTTGAAACAATTCAAAGCAATACCGAAGATTGGGATAACAACAAAGGTAAAGAACCAGGTATAAACTATGAGTATGATTGCATTAAGTCTTTTGCAGAAACTGCTAATTTTCAAGAGCTTAGTGGTAAATATGGTCTTGATCCTCAAATTCCTATTGATAGTTTTAAAACCTTTGCTTCTCATATTAATGCTCCTAAAGAAAAGTGGGACATGTATCATGAGCCTTTTAAAGACACTTGCATGGAAAATGAAATTGTTGTTAATGATAGCAATAAACATGCTCAAACCTCTGAAAGCACTATTTCTTATAAGCATGTTAATTTTCGTGGGATACATAGACCTTGTGAGAGTAATCAAGTTGAAGAAGAATATTGTATCACCCACAGGAATGAAAAAACTAGAATGTGGTATAGGGCTATAAATGATCTTGGTAAAAAAATTTGTGCCCTCTATCCTTTTATTTGCGAACTTTGCTTTGAAGTAGGTCATTTCAATTTCCAATGCTCAGGCCATAATAATAGCCCTTCTAATCCAATGAGTACTGAAGTTTGTATTGTGATGACATGATCACTCCTAATCAGCATGATGAACTTACATTATTTTTGGGGTGTGAAGAGTTATCAAGAAAAACCTCTTTGGTAGATATGGGTGCTTTTGATATGAATAGTGTCCTGCATGGTTGTCATCTTTATTGTGTTGATAATTGTCACACAAATACTTACATACAAAATATTATAGGAGATGATATTTTACCAAAATATGATAGGACTAATATGTGTTTTGATCTTATTAATGAAAAGAAGGAATCCTCCAAAGTTTCTTATATTGTCTCTAACAATGAACCAGGGTATATGGAGAAGCTTCCTTTCAAGCCTCTCCCTCCTAAAGAAAAGAAGATAAAGAAGAAAAGGAGGAGTAAAAGGAGAGAGGAAACAGTATTTTCCCCTAAGCATGTTGCTCCTATTATAGTTTTTGATGAGTCTGAACTCGATGATGTTCCTATGCCTGTTACCTATAGTAGTGATCATGATTGGGAAAAGCATACTTCTTTTGATATTGAAAATCTCTTTGGTACCAATTCTGAAAATGATGATATTAATAATTGCTATACTATTAGTGCTATCCATGATCCTTCCAATGATGATATGTTTACAAATGAACACACTTGGGAAGATAACTATTCTATTGCTTATGAGGATGCTATACCTCCAATATATAATGATTGCAATGATGATTATGATATTTTCAGTCCACCTACTATTGAGGAGGAAATTAATTATTATTACAATATGCCTCCTATATTTGATGATTATGGTGATGAAAATAATAGTGATAGCTATTTTGTTGAATTTGCTCCCACTACAATCAATAAGAATGACTATGTTTATGTGGGGAGTATTAATTCTTTTATGCATGTGGCTCATGATAAGAATGTTTCTTGTGATAGTTATATTGTTAATTTCATTCATGATGCTACTGAAAGTTATTATGAGAGAGGGAAACATGGTTTTATGCATATCAACGATATTAAGTTTCCCCTCTTTATGTTGAAAATTTTGAAGTTACACTTATTTTGCCTTCCTATGCTTGTTGCGTTGTGCTTTCATGACTTGTTTCTTTACAAGATTCCTATGCATAGGAAGTGGGTTTGACTTAAATGTGCTTTGAATTTGCTTCTTGATGCTCTCTTTTACTTCAATTCATATTTCCTATGTGAGCATCTTCTCAAAATATCATGCCTAACTTAAAGGCGTTAAAGAAAAGTACTTATTGGGAGATAACCCAAAAGTTTTAGATGAGTCTTGGTAGTAATTACCTCTGTAATAACCGCTCCTTATTCTTTTTATTTGCTTTTTGTGCCAAGAGTAACCTCTAATGAGAGTGAAGTAATGATTAACTTAAAGGCGTTAAAGGAAAGTACTTATTGGGAGATAACCCAAAAGTTTTAGATGAGTCTTGGAAGTAATTACCTCTGTAATAACCGCTCCTTATTCTTTTTATTTGCGTTTTGTGCCAAGAGTAACCTCCAATGAGAGTGAAGTAATGATTGGGAAAGTTGCTGTCCCGAAACAGATTTTTGTGCTTCACCGTAAAACTCCGTGAGAGAGCTCTGTATATCGGATTGAGCTGTAATTGTTTGTGCTTCTGCCCCAGGTTGTTATCTAACTTTCGTTAGTTCAAAACCTTTTGATTTGAGCAACAGAAGGTCTGCGAAAAAATTCGTCTTTACCTGCTGGTCTGTTTTGACAGATTTCTGCCATTTTCTGCATTTGCTTCTTGTTGGTTCCTTCTTGAGTTCTTTTGGGGAATTGAGCTTTTTGAGGGAAGTGCTAAAGTAGCTAGTGTTCTAATGGAAGTTTATTTGGTGTTAGAACTGAACCTTAAGACTTATTTATCTTGAGTGCACTAATGTTACTAATAAAGATTGTGTGAAGTTTTGTATGAAGAAAAAAATTTAGGTGTATGGAAGAAATGAGTAATGAGATGAAGGATGGACTAAAGCTCAAGCTTGGGGATGCCACGCGTGTCACCCCAAGAAATATCCAAGAAGTACAAGCATAAAAGCTTGGGGATGCCCAAGGCATCCCCTTCTTCATCAATAAAAATCCCAGGTTTCTTCCAAACGCTTCATTTTATTGTTTCATGCACAGTTGTGTTGTTCTTGGAGCGTCTTCTTTTTCGTTTTGGTTTTGGTTTTTCGTTTGCTTGGTTTTCTTAGTTTTCTGAATAAATTGGTTGCCCTCCCCTCTTTCATACATTGGTTTGCAAATAGTTTGGTTTGGATTGGAAAAGAGTAGGAAAGTTCATTCTTATGTGGTAAAAAGAGCTTGTTTTTGACTGTGGCCTATGCTTTGTCATGCCATGCTTGATATTGTTTTGGCTTTATGCTTAGTATTCTTTGCTATAGCATGACTTGTTATAAACAATTGAGATTGCTTAATGTGCCTTGGATGAATCATGCGTTGTTTTAGCATATTAAAGCATACTATAGTGGTATTCTCCTTTGATGCTTTATTTGGGTTGACTTGGCACATGCTCACACCATGTTATGACTATCTCAAGTCACCATAGCCTTGATGATCCTTTAGTTTTCAACTTGTAGTATCACTTTATGCTTTGATCAATGATGTTTTGTCGCTCTGCATAATTATGGCCATTATTGCTCTCTTAATTTGTCGCTCCCAGTCTTTTGCTAGCCTCCACAACCAAGTATGAGCTCCACTCATGCATCCAACTCCCTAAACCAAGTTATTCCAAAGAGTCCACCATACCTACCTACTAGCTTGTGCTATTCAAAGTATATTCATGCTTTTGTTTACCTTCTACTTGCTATGAGAAAACTAGTGATTAAAGCTCTCGCGAACTTGATGGCACACTTTACTTTATTGCCTCTAATAAACTTGAACCATTGGGTCCTTCTTTGTTGCGTATATGCTTGCGCTTTATAAGTTGAAATTAGCAGAACCATGTTTCATGGGGAACGCTTTCAACATTGCACTTGTACTTTGTACCCCATTGATATTATGTTCTTTTGCTTACGGATCCCGGCGGTGTGAAATAAAAGTGGAACTTGTAAGATCATGGAGTTTGTATATGTGTTAGAGAAACGCCTGGGCCGCTAGCCTAAGCCATGCCTAATCATGGTGGAAACTTGCAGCATCACCATAGTGAGCACTCTATGAAGCATCCTCAATAAAAACCTATGCAAATAGCAAATAAAAAGATCGCTGAGATGCTCATTGTCTGCTTGCCTTGTCATTTTGATTATGGGAAAGCTCCCGTATCATGTGCAAGGGGTACCCCGTTGGCGGTTCTTAATGATACACATATACTTACAATGACAAGAGCTTACTCGTGACTGAAGTTGAGTAGCATGAGGATCGGTCTTTGTAAGTAAGGGGCATGAGATTTCGGTTTATAACTTGTCAAGCATATCCTCTTAGTTGTGTCACTTTAACCTTAATCACCTTCAAGATGCTTATGATAGGGGCAATGAGAGCTGAAAACTACAAGTATCATAATTTTTGGAAGCTCTTTATAAGACTTGAATCCCTACTTCCTTTTACAAAAGGCCTTTCTTCCACCATTATATTGAGTCTCCACCTTCTATCTTTATGCACTACTTTGAGAGCATAGTGGCCATTCTTAGTTCTCTGTGCATTGTCCCAAGACTAGTTGATTGATGCATAACTTGTTATTGCTTGTTTGAAACTATTGTATCTAGTCACTCTTATGAACTTTGAAGGTGTCCTATGCATTTATATTTGCTACTCTATTGAGGGACAAGTTGAATACTTTTATGCTATGTTTTCTTTATGTGAAACAAACAAACATCTTGCAAAGCATGTTATTCATGAATCTTTTGTTTGTGCCTTTTCATGTTGTATCATAGTTTCTTTGCTTATTGCTAGAACTTTGTCTTTCATGTTATGATTGAAGTACTATGATCCTAGCTTTGATTTTTGCAAATACTTTGATCAAGTTTTGATGGTGCATGTCACCTCAAAAATTATTTCTTTTTATCACTTACCTACTCGAGGACGAGTAGGAGTTAAGCTTGGGGATGTTGATACATTGCAAATGTATCTATAATTTTTGATGTTCCATGCTTGGTTTTATCCACTTTCTTGTGTTTTGTTCCAACTTTGGAGTACTTTTATTATGATTTCTTGGACTAACCTATTAACAAGAGCCACAGTACCAGCTGCCTGTTTTCTGTTGTTTTTTGTTCCAGAAAAGTCAGAAAATGAATATTCGCGGAATTGGACGGGACAAAAGCCAAAGTTACTGTTTTCCCAGAAGACTCATGGAGCCAGAAGGAGAGTCGGAGAGGGGCCATAGGGTGTCCACACCACCCCTAGGCGCGGGTCCACCTAGGCCGCGCCAGGGCATGGTGTGGGCCCCCTGGCCGTCCACCGACCTTGCCCTCTGGCCTATAAGAATCCTCCCGAGATAGAAACCCTAGATCGTCAAGCCTCCAGCCACGAAAAGTTCCGCAGCGCCGCCGCCACCGAAAAGGAGATTTGGGGGACAGAACGTCTCTGTTCTGGCACCCTGCCGGGACGGGGACGTGCCCCCGGAGCCATCTCCATCGATCTCCACCGCCATCTCCATC
The DNA here is from genome assembly GCA_910589775.1 of Avena eriantha. Lineage (NCBI taxonomy): Eukaryota > Viridiplantae > Streptophyta > Magnoliopsida > Poales > Poaceae > Avena > Avena eriantha. The sequence continues at coordinate 112,551,538 of OU342742.1, read as the reverse complement.
ACCATTGTTGATTCCCATGATGAGGAGGGAGTAGTTCTCTCTCGAGGCTAAGGGTTCTACCGGTAGCTATGTGTTCATCTCTCTCTATGCGTGATCATATTGTGATCATGAGCTTTGTAATCAAGTAGATCTACCTTGCTACTCAAGTGCTTTATTAGATCTCTGCTCTCCCCATGTGTGTGAAAGTGATAGCGTGCTCACCATGGTGGCACTTAGGCTAGAGATTACAAATACTTGTTATGAGTTATATTTGGAGTTGGATGTCTTTATGAAATTGTGGTGTTTGTTGGACTCATCTAGTACTCAAGGTGACAGTGTGGGGTTTTCTAGATGGGAAAGGCTTACTTTGAGGAGTGCTGTTATAGCCCTACCGTTGATTAGAGTGTTCAACCGGAGAGTAGTTAAGAGTAGTATCATAAAGAGAAATATTTATATGAGAGTGTTCACTAGTGAAAGTATGATCCCTAGGCCTTGTTTCTTAGCACTGAAACACCGTTTGCTACTAGATCTGTTACATGTTTGCTTGCTTCCAGCTTTATTTCAGTTTGCCTTTAGTCTTTTCCACGCCATCAAGTTATTTTCTAGCACCGTTACCACTTATAACTATCCATACCACTTGTGTTTCACTATATCTTCGCCGAACTAGTGCACCTACACACCTGACAAGTGTATTGGGTGTGTTGGGGACACAAGAGACTTCTTGTATCTTGATTGCAGGGTTGCTTGAAAGGGGATACCTTTGACCACTTCCTCCTTGAGTTCGATAAACCTTGGGTGATCCACTTAAGGGAAAACTTGCTGCTGTTCTACAAACCTCTGCACTTGGAGGCCCAACAACTGGCTACAAGAATAGAAGTGCGTAGATATCAACCTCCTAGTTCACCTAGTCGAAGAGATTAGAATTGTCGGTCCTGTGTTTCTACACAATATGTTCCCCTTCGAGAGGTTCATGGGAAACTTTCATCCCGGGTGGAGGCTCAAACCGGGACAAAAGATGGGGGGGCCTTATCTGGGGGAGGCTTATCTGCGAGGGCCTTATCTGGGGGGTGGCTAACCTTTAGTACCGGCTGGTGGGTGCAACCGGGACTAAAGGTGGTTTTTGTGTCATCTAACAAAACTGCCGGTGGGATAAGGACGCGTGGGTAACCTTTAGTACCGGCTAGTGGGTGCAACCGGGACTAAAGCTGTCGGCAGGATAAGGACGCGTGGGTGGACACACTGCTCGATGAGATAAAGCATGCAGTGCACGACGCCCTGTCGGAGGAAGAAGACAAAGTAGAAGCGGCGCCGTGCCTATAAAAAAGAGCATCGATACGCCATGGCAAGCAACTCCACAAGCCAACATGGATGGAGAGTTTCATCCCCATGGATGGAGGAAAGGGTTGGGAAATCTCTCGTGGCAGAACTTCTCGAGGATGCCCTTGGTGCACACGCCCTATGGCATCTTCGGAAGTTCCGCCTTGGAAAATATTTTCCTGCTTGCCCGTGAAAGACTCCATCTCCGTCTCCCTAGGGTTAGAGGTATGGTGGAAGCCATGGGATAGAGTGGAGAGAGGCGGCAGATATGAGTCTAGATGTGCTATGGCAACGACCAAGCCTACATATATATCGTGAGAAATGGCGGGAAGTCAGAGGAGGGAAGCCTAAACCCTAAACCCTAAACCCTAAAGGGGCTACCCTCGTACGGAGAAAGCTATAGGTGTAGACGATCCGGGGCCCCCGGTTTAGGGTTTCGCCGGAGGAAGACCACCGGAGCGTCGGAATCACATGAAAATGGCAAAATGGTTAATAGTTTGACTAGTTAGAATAATTATTTTATAAAACAAAAAGTGGATTTGAATCTCTTATTCAAATTCAAGCACTTTTTATGTTAAAAATTTAGTGAGATTCAAAAATATGCAAAATATAATAGTTAATGCATTTTTAAATTGGAAATGGCAAAATGGTTATTAGTTTCACTAGTTAGAATAATTAGTTTATAAAACAGAAAATAGAATTGGATTACTTATTCAAATTCAAGAACTTTTCATGTTAAAAATTTAGTGAGATTCAAAAATATGCAAAATATAATAGTTAATGCATTTTTAAATTGGAAACGGCAAAATGGTTATTAGTTTCACTAGTTAGAATAATTATTTTATAAAACATAAAATAGATTTGGATTACTTATTCAAATTCAAAAACTTTTCATGTTGAAAATTTTCTCAAATTCATAAGTATGCAAAAACTGTATAATTCAAATGTTTAAAAAATCTAATAGTTACAAATTGTAATATTTGAAAAAACAGGCGCCAACTTAGGCCCAGCGCGCGCAAATTTGGGCCTTTAGTCCCGGCCCAGAACACCATCCGGGACTAAAGGCTTTGTAGGCGAAAAGGCATCCAAAGCCTTTAGTCCCGGTGCGTGGCTGGAACCGGGACTAAAGACCCCCCCCCCTTTAGTCTCGGTTCCAGCCACGCACCGGGACTAAAGGCTAGGGGGTATTTAATGCGCTGCCTTCTTCCCCTGTCGAATCCATCGACCGGAGCGAGGAGTAGCACTACGCCGCCAGGCTGCCGAAATACCTCGCTGCGCCTCTCCGCCCGTCCGCGTACCCCGCCGTGTTGCCGCGCCGCGTCGCCGCCTCTCGAGACGCGCGCTCGTTCGCCCCGCTGCTGTGGAAGGTAATCCCTTCCCCCACCGCGCGCTTTGCCTCCTCTCCGTCCCCGGCCCCAGCGAGCCCGGGCGACGCCCCGCGACCGGCCGCACGCTGCCTCCATCCCCCCAGCGAGCCCGGGCGCCGCCCCGCGACCGACGAGCCCGGGCGGCACCCCGCCGGCCATTTTTTGTTTTTTTGTATATTTTTTGTATTACTAGTATTTCTAGTGTGTGTTTTTTGTATTACTAGTATATTTTTTGTAATAGATAGATAGAATTATATTGTATTACTAGTATTACTAGTATGTTTTTTGTAATAGATAGATAGAATTATTACTAGTATTTTTTGTATCTTTTTTATATTTCTAGTGTATGTTTTTTTATTAATTTTTAGGATAGTATATATTAATTTCTAGTATAGTATATATATTTCTAGTATAGTATATATTAATTTCTAGTGTATGTTTTTTTATTTCTTGTATCTATTTTATATTGTAATATTTATTACTAGTATATAAATATAGTATATATATATATATGTTTGTGTAGTATATTATATAGTATGTAGTATTATAGTGTCGATTGAGACAGACAAGCATCAGTGCTAAATAAAGATAAGCTAAAGAAATAATTACCCTAAGTCCGGTAGTGCTCGCGGGCCCCGGACTTAGGGTTACGGTGGTGGTGCTCGCGGGCCACCGGACTTAGGGTTAGGGTGGTAGTGCTCGCGGGCCCCCGGACTTAGGGTTAGGGTGATAGTGCTCGCGGGGCCCCGGACTTAGAGTTAGGGTGGTAGTGCTCGCGGGCCACCGGACTTAGGGTTAGGGTGGTGGTGCTCGCGGGCCCCCGGACTTAGGTTTAGTGTGGTAGTGCTCGCGAGCCCCCGGATTTAGGGTTAGGGTGGTGGTGCTCGCGGGCCCCCGGACTTAGGGTTAGGGTTAGGGCATCACTAGAATTTTGCTATTCTTTAGTATTATTGTAGCAAATTGCGTGTTCATATTATTGTTTAGTATTATTTTATGCAGCAATATTGAATGAAAAATGTTATTGTGTGCATTTTGTAGAAAACTATGGATCCAATCCAGAGAGACCTAGCACAGGAAGAAATTCTCGAGGATATGATCAACGACAACCCCCATGTTGATCCACCTGAATCTCCGTCGATTTCTCTGAACCCCTCCGGTGAGGGAGAGGAGGTCGACCGAAATGATCAAGGAGAAGCCGACGGCGAGGTATATATATGAAGTATGGTGATCGGTAGATGCATTAACTGAGTTGTATATATATATATTGACGAATGTTTCTTCTCTTACGCCTCCACATCGAGCAAAAAATATTCCAAACGAGGCCCGGCCAAAAAGTTGGACGCATCTACGCGTTATACAATTACGCGGGTATCACCACGGGGTGAACCGTTGGAACCCGAAAAGGCTAAAACTGTATTTAAACAACAATGCGGAGTTATGGTTAGGGATCGCATCCCGATCACCGTTCGAGAGTGGAATAAGACTAAAGGGGCGAAAGTGGGTGGGTATGTCGCCGACAGGTGCAAAGAGGGTCTTTGGAATGACCTCATGACACATTTCACCCTGCCAGAATGTGAGGATGATGCCGACACAGCTGCATTGAGGAAGAAAGTCAAGCAGTGGACTCTTACGAAGATGGCCAAACTATTCAATAACTGGAAGAAAGCATTATGGCAAAAGTATCAGAAGACGAAGAAGACTCCTAAATTTGAATGCTATCTAACGAAGCAGCAGGCTAACTGGGATGCATTTGTGAAGTACAAGGAGTCACAACCTGCTATGGAAATGTCGGAAAAAAACAAGAAAAATGCCGCGATGAAGAAAATATCACCATCACCTAGGGCCAGGGGCTACGCGGCTGGCATGCCAAAGTGGATGCTAAAGAGAATGAGCTGCTTGCTAAAGGGATCACTCTAGAACCAATACGCGAAGAATGGGATCCGAGGGCAAGGAATTGGTTCCTTGGGCATGGGAGTGAGTATGACGAAAGTACAGGGGACCTTATTTGCAGTGACGGGATTAGGATACCTCGGGATACATGGCAGAAAGTGGTGAAGGAGATTAAAGCGGGGACACAAAGTTGCGTCCCGATAGAGAGAAAGACTTGCTGACAAAGGTCCTCCGGAATAACGAATGTGGAGGACGTGTACAAGGCCTTGGCCCTAGTTATACGTGGGAGATGGGGTTTCCCAAAGACAGAGATACTTATAGGAGCCGAGAGAGAGCAAAGAGGCGACGACAGGAGGAGGAGGGAGACAGATTCACCGAGTTGCTCGGAACACTTCGAATGCATCAGCAACAGATTGACGAACTTCGAGGAGCAGCGCGCCTGCAAGATCTTGTACACGATATTACAGCTGTCCCATCTCAGCGGAGAAGCAGCGTGGCTGAATCGGAGGTCCCTTCGGATGATGCACGTATGGTAGATGGCGGTCCCGGCTACCCCGTGGATGGAATCAAGGAGCAGGCATCTTGTGAGCTCCATCAGAAGGTGAAGAACCTATCCATCAAGGTGGTGGTCGGATGTGCTTTACCTTGTCCACCTGGCGCACGCTGGCATGACCGTGAGATTCCAGCTGGCTATGCTAAAGTTGATGTGGATGAAATCGCAATGGGGTGGGACTCAATGGAGCTTGACATCCCTGGACCTGAAGGTGAGAGGACACTCGGAGAAGTACTGGGTGGTATCATTCTATGGGACAAGGACAACATCAAGCTTCTAGGCTGGACGCCAAAGCCAACACCGCCTCCGAGTGGTCGCATGTCACCTTCACCTCCATCACCTCCAAGAAGCCCACCCCATGACTACGATCACCACAGCCCGAGTCCATCTCGACCGCTGCAGCCTCCGATTAGTACTAAACGACGCAGCAGCCCAAAATGACAAATGTTGCCCCTCCCAAGAGTACCTCATAAGAATCTTCTCATCAGACCTTACGATCGTACAGACGAGGAAACCGACATGATCGTAAAGGCCGAATGTGTTGCGCAACTTCAAAAGAAGAAACCCGAGCCCGCCCCGGTATACACCGAGAAGCAAAAAGCGTGTGCACTTTCTTTTCTGAACACAAAATCGCAATATGAATTGCACCATAAGCCAGATGACTATCGACGCACACTTCAGAAGGTAGTGAAGAAGAGCAAATCAAGTAGAAGTGCAAGTGGGAGCAAATCATCAGGTCAAAGTGCAACCGAGAAAAGAATGGACGTCCCCCAGCTCGGGAAACCGGCCAAAACATCGATCCCACCCCTCCAGGTGTTATCCTATGACACTCCCCAGCAGGATATGGAAGAAGCTAAGAAGGTTGCGGACGCCATGAATGTGACTATTGAGGAATTGTTAGGTGCCCAGGACGACAAGTTACCCAAGGCTCAGGTAGTCCCTACATATGTCCCAGGGAAGCCTCTAGTCAGCTTTGAGCAGTTCCAACAACTGCCAACACAAATGCGGAGTTTACATAAATGGTACTTGAAAGCCGTAAATCAGGAGAGAATAATGATCATGGCGAAAGTCCGACATGACTACTACTTCCGAGAAGAAGAGGTCCATGTTGAGTTTCCAGAACTCTTCCAGTTATACACTTTCGACGCCCATGACAAAAGTCTCATGAGTTGCTATTGTCTATAAGTTGTTGAATTCATTGTCTATATATAAGTTGTTCATTTTTTCATTTGTTCAGTTCATTGCATGTAATTATCCTAATTATATCCTTTTGTACTCTATTATTATGCAGAATGAAGATCATGGAATGTAAAAGAAGGTCAATCTTTAGTGTTGGGTTCATTGACCCAGATAAAATACATGTAAAGACGCTAACGACAAAACCCGAGGAGACGCAGGAAAACCTTCTAAGGTTTCTAACGGAGCAAAAATTTTGTGACCACATACTGTTTCCTTACAATTTCGCGTGAGGGTCTTACTCTATTGTACACATTCTCTTTTGCTTACTCGATGTTAAGTGTAATTGATGAGTTACTGATGTATATATAAACGTGTACAGTTTCCACTGGATTCTCATGGACATTCAACTTGATAAGGGAAGAGTTTAAGTCATCGACCCATTAAAGAGACCCCTAGAAATGTTTAGAGACATGCAGGACATGCTCCAGAGGTAATTTTCACGCTACATTGGTCTCTTTCGTTGATTTCCTAAGATATCACGTAATAAATAACTCATTCATTTTCTTTACCGGGTAGGGTTTGGAACCAGTTCAAGAGTGCGGTTACGGGTGACTTTAGTGAGAAGCTGACATTTAAGCCGGTCTCGGTAAGTAGTACGCGCATCTCTTTACTTCTAGTTTCAATACAATTATGATGTTGGATTATTATTTTGATTGAATTCTATTCTCGTAAAGTGCGCGAGGCAGCCACCGAAGACGAATCTATGTGGATTCTACGTTTGTGAGTTTATTCGCACGTTTATCAGTGAGCTGAATGATTATAGAGTCGATGTAAGCAATACATTCATAACATTATTTTTATTACCGTCACTTTTTGTTATCATGATTGATATTCATATTAATCTCCTTTTCTTATATAGTTCGAGAAAATGCAGGATCAGCTCCTACCAGAGCAACACATAGTAGCAATTGCTGAAGAACTAGCAGGATTCTTGATGAACGAGATGATAGATGACGCTGGAGAATTTAATGTGAATAGGCGCCGATGATCCCCGACCGGGTAATTGAATAGACAGGCTCTAGCCCCGATAATTGTGATCTCCATGTGTAACTATCATGTATATATTTGTATGCTCGATCTTAAGAGAAGGTATCTTATGTATGCACGAACATGTATGGTATGTGGTAGCGTAGAAAACTATTTTGAAATGAAAAAAAAGGATACAAATTGAATTCTCTGCTGCGGCAGAGAAAGTGCCTAAAATTCTGCCGCGGCAGAGAACCATTTGTCTCGGTTCGTAATACGAATCGGGACTAATGGGGGGCACCCAGCGCCCGCAGAGACGGCCATGTGGATGCCCATTGGTCCCGGCTGGTAAGAGGGCCGGGACTAGTGGGTGGGCCTTTAGTCCCGCCGTCCTGGTTACCAGGACCGGGACTAAAGCCCCTTACGGGCCGGGACTGGAGGCCCGTTTTCCACTAGTGCCATCTTCGTTTGTCTTAAAATTTTGGCAAAAATCAAATTCGTTTCACCATATAAACATTATCGTAACAATTGAGAGGCTTGGGTCCATAAATAGAAAAGGTTTCCTGTACTTTCGAGGATTCAAGAAAATAGGATGAGATCCCTCTCCTCCTACGCAACAAGATGTGTAAGTTGTCTTTAATCTATTATTATGTAGTGTTTGTTCAATGCAGTACCAAGAGAACTACCATATTTTTGTATTAAGAATGAGGAAAAAAGGCAGCAGAGTCATGCATGCACATAGGTAAAAATACATGATCTCTTCTACTCCCTCCGACCCATATTAGTTGACTCAAATTTGTCACATTTAACTCATACCGTCTTGTTGATCATGTGTATTGTTCCTTTCTGATGCTGAACCTCGTGAGTTGATGGACATATGGTGGTAATTTCAGCATAATCCATTACGACATACTGCACTGATCCGCTCCTCGGAAGCATCACCCACCAAATGAGTACTTAGTTGCTCTTCTCTGTAATGGGTCCAACATTCGTACCCCGCCATAAATACCCTTTTGATCAAATGACAGAAGAATGGAGGCTTAATTAGAGACAAGCCTGATGCAATTAAAGCTGGTCAGACATATTTTGGAATTCGTTTAAATTATTAAATTGGATTAAAGCTTAAGCCTATGGACACTGAATATTTAGGAGTTCGTTTAATAATGTTTAACCCAACCCAATAAGATTGGAAATCAATGACAGAAGATCTGAGATTGATGGAAGAAGATCTGAGATCAAAGACCGGTTGCAAGACCGAGACTACACAGTCTATTAAAAAAGCAATACTGAAGACCGACACAATAAAGTCAGAAAATCAGACAACGGAGATCCCTATGTTTTAAGTCTGGCTGCAGTGATCACATAGGAGAAAATAGTTAGAAGTTCTTTTGATTAAGGCTTCAGCCTACAGACGCTGCACTGCATATTTGGGAGTTCACTCATTAAGTTTTATGCCTACCGAATCCTTATTCAGATCTCTGTTGATGTAGCCAAAGACTTCTCCCAAATGGCGGCATCCTTGGATGATCTGAATATACAGTTGCGCTACTGGTTTGAGCAGCGAGTAGAGATGTAGACGGACTCTGTTTAAGCACTGAAGTTTGTACGTCAACTCAATCGCTTCTGCTCCGGTGCTCCTCTTTTTCTAAATTTAAACACAAACAACGGCTGAGATTAGTTGATACCTCTTCATAACTAAGGGTAATATGGTCTCTTACTATTATTAAGTTGTAATTAATAAATAATTAAGTTATTTAGCCATGTAAAAACCGTATCCAGTTAATTATGTACAGGTCTGTACGAGTATATATCCATATACGTAAGAAAATTGTATATCGTACCGGGCTTGTCTTTGTCGCTCACGTTCATGGTGGTTCTCAGCGGTGGTGCCATGCCGAGGTGGTGGTTGCGTCACAGGTACCGCGAGCGGTGGTGGCCAGCACGAGCAATGGCAATCCCTCGGAGGCGCACACTGGCGGCGGTGTCTTGGCACGTCGGTAATCAGTCTGGATGGTCGCTCGGATTAGACGGGGTGGTCGTGATGTTAATGAAAGCCGTGCAACACGCAATGGCTGGAACAACCAAGTCGTTTCTTGAGCGATGATAGCAAATTCATGAGGTCGGCGGCACGCCAAATCTGAAGCAGATTGAAAAGTGGGCACTCAAACCATAGGTCTAGGACGGACCGTCCAGCAGCCAGGTTCTTTCTAGATAATTATAATCGATTCCTAGCTCTATGAGTAGCTGTGCTATGTACGTGCGTACGAAGGCCTGGGATTAATTTGGATCAAGATGGACCAACGATGATTAATCCAGATTAACAATTATTATTAAGGGTAAAAGACTGTTTTACCCTTTTTAATATTTGGGAGGGGGGAGCACGGAAGCATGCCTCCAACTCAATCTCTATGTCAAGTCCTTCATCAGTTTGTGCATGCACTAATTACATGGATTGGTTGCACGGCTGTCCGCCTTGTCCGCCGGACAGACGGACTACATCCCTAGCAGCGAGTTGTATGGAAATCTGCAAATGGATTTGCTTACCAACTAGCCAAATTAGGGGAATTTTCTATTGCCCCTGAGGCAAATAATTGGGATGTTGAGGTACAGGCAAGTTTAGCCAAAGTTGTGGTGGGCGATTTACCCCTGTTATCACAATAAAAATTTATGTTTAAAAAAAAACTATTTGATATTGGCAGAGGTTTAATTGCGTAAAATACATTCAAAGTCGTTGCACGCAGAGATGGCCCACAGAAACATTAACGAAATTTAACCCTTACACAACGCTAACCAATAATGCAGACTGTAAACTAACTACCGCTGGTCAGGCATATTAGGTAGTTGACATAAATTAGAGTTGTGCAGTGTGCACAGTTCTGAGATGACAGAGAGATGAAGTGTACTACCACCTCCGTTTCAATGCATATTCCAAGGCAAGCTTTGACAAAAAAAACAAGAATATTTTAATTATATTGTGCATAATTAATATGGTTTGATTCTGATTGAAAAGGCACAGGAAGCCAATTTAACCTCCAGATAAGCTTATTAGGCCCAGTTCGGGATCTGAGAGACATCCGATGGTCAGAAAAAGCTAGAGGACACGATCGAACGGTAAAAAACGTACAAGTCGTGAGAATGTTTCCTTTCGTTCCAGTTATAATATCCCTAATGATGCTAATTTTATATCTTTTTGCATAATTCTTGATCAAAGAAAAACACGCAAAACAAAAGACGCCTTATTCATTGAAACAGAGATAGTATAAATGAGAAATTGACTGTCAGGCATATTGATGAGTTGGTTCACTTGGCAAAAAAATCTTTTACATCTGAGCATATTTGGGACTTGGTACGTAATCCGCAATAAGTATGAAGTCAGCAGATACGTCTCCTTTGAACAACAAGGATTAGAGAAGCAATATAAAGCACAGTAATCACTATCAAATGGCATGGCACATAAATAAATTTACTGACAACAAATTATGGAATAAACGCATTATTTGTTTTATCATGTAGATAATATATTTGATCTAGAACATAAATAAAAAGATGACTAGAGGGAAAAAAGGTCAGGAACATGACAGCCCTGGATGACAATCGTGCAGCCTGCATGTACGCCTTTCTAACAGTTGAAATTGAAATACTAAGGAGACTTGCATTTCGGAGTGCGGGGAGTATCAGATGTCATTATAGAATTCTAATCATACCGATATCGAAAAAATGCGGATGAATTCTGCTTCGTCGTCTATAGGATGCACTTCATTTCTAAGCCCGCCGATGTTGCATTACCAATTGACAGCGGTTGGTCAGGCATATTTTGGATGGGAGTTTGTTTATTAATGTTCAGTGACAGGAGATATGATATTCGAGATTGGATGTCAGGAGATCTTAGATCTGAGATCGATGACAGAAGTGTAATTGTATAGGAGTCTGACACAATAAAGTCTATTGAACGGGCAAGTATCTAGCAAGACATATCTTGGTGTTCGTTTCAACTGGACCAGGCTGTAGGGGTCAGAGATTCCAATAAATTTAGGACTCCGTTTTGATTAGTAGATAACCCTACCGACACAGACACAGTATTCCCGAGAGTTTTGGCATATATGGGAGTTTTTTTTATCAATGTTTATGCCTAGCCAATAACATTTGAGATCAATGACAGATGATTAAACATAGATATCCAAGACACAGGTTAAATTACACAGAAATCTGTCACAAGAAAGCCTATTAAACGAAGCAAGTCTACTTATATTTCCTGCATAGATCATGGAAGATCACTAGAGTTGAACGCTTAATCAGTAATGGAGTGTGTAAACTAGCTACCGCTGATCAGGCATCTATAGGAGTTTGTTTAGTACTTGGTAAAAGGAAAGACTTTTACACTCGAGAATGCATTGGAATAACTAGTTAGAGTGGGACTTTGTACATAAGTAACATAATCCGCAATTAAGAAATAGTAAAACTCACCTAGCTAGGAGCCTGCACAACGATTTAGCATCCTGAGCCGTCTATGGTTGTGGATTAATGCTATTTGATTATTAGTTGCTTGTCCCACCAATGGACGCCGAAACTGAGCTCCACGCCTTGTGGTTAACTGGGCCAGCAACAGCGCCATGGGAATACCGCGACTGCATTGTGATGGGCCTCCGAAGTTTAGTCAGCTTGAGCTCCCGCATCTCCAATTCCTCGTTTATTCCTTTGTGGTGGAATAATCATATAGGCTATGTATATAATCATCCCCCTTTGTTGATTTACACCCATATTCCTACCATGCATAGAGCAGCATCATGTGAATTAACACGATCACCTCCAGTGACATATAGGTGCATTAAGTGATACCCAGATCTAGATCGGGCAAGTCGTGTCAGATCAGATCCGGTTATGAGTACCAATCCCGAGAGCATCTCAACAAGTATTCCCAGGAGGTCATTCTCAGCCACTTTTTCATTTGAATTGTAAAAAACGTCCCAGTATCATTCCCAGGCTGCTTTTTGCCCCAAATACGTCGGCCGTTCTCAGGCCGATCCCAGGAAGAAATGCGCTAGAAACGGCGAACGAAGCCACAAACCACTCCCTCTCCCACATGTGCCCCATCTGACCCCACGGACCATCTCTCTCCACCTACCATGACTTCTCTCACTCCTCCCACAACTCCTCTCTCTCCCCAGCTCGACCTCCCGCTCGCTCTGAACCCCGCTTGTCGGCCATCGGCACCACCGGGCGACCCGCTTGCTCGGCAAGCCATCGCTCACGGACGCGTGCACCGGTGGCCAGGTCACGGTGCTCTCCATTCTCGGCGACAGACAGCCCGACCAGGGGCTCTCCATGATCTCCCGGGCGCCAAGTTCCTCCGCCAACTACCTCCACGGCGTTGTCCCGGGGAAGCTCGCGCACATCCGCTTGCTAGAGTCGGGCATGAGTAGTACGAGAATCTTTGCCGGTGTGGGAGCAGCCGGCGTGAAACAACATATGCGAGGCGACAGCGCGATGCGGCGCGGCGCGGCTCGCCGCTAGTATCCGCAATGCAATGCCCAAGAATGGCGGCACACTGTAACATCCCAAATTTTACGATTGCAGATGTTACTAGAAGCATGCATCATATCTTTTGCATCATGGCATCACACAATAAAAGCCGCATCAAATACTTTCCCTAAACCCTATAGTCATATAAAGACAAAAAGGGGTTAAACAAAAACTAACCTCCTAAACCCTTGACAAAATGTTATTTTATAACCCCATGGTAATCTCCTTCTTTTTACAAAATTTTAGAGACAAATTTCATTAAATTTGGAGTCCGTTTGCTAAAGTTATTGGTCAAATAGTGAAACGGAAAAATAAAAAGAATTTTTACAAAAAAAAAGAACTAACCTAACTGGGCCAGCCGAGCCGGCCCACCCCTATCTACCGCGCGAGCCACGCGAAGGCGGAGCACAGCAGCGGCAGCCGCATGGGCCGGACCAGCAAGCACGCGCAGCCCGCACGGCGCCCCCGCAGCCGCTGACAGGTGGGCCCCACCCCATCGTCATCGTTCTGACGAGTTCGGAACGAACTCGTTCCGCCGCCGCCTCTGGGAACTGTTTCTCGGCCGAATCGGACACCTCTCTCTCATGGTCTTATACTATACCATTGAGGACACCTCTCTCTCATGGTCGTATGATATTTTTGGGCTAGCTCATCATTTTTGTGTAGCGTCCTTTCCAATGAAATAGACTTATACCAACTTGTGTGCATTTGTATTCAATGCAAACTTTTATTATGCACACATTTAGGGGGAGTCTTTTTCATTTGCTAAACGTTGTTGTTAGTAGAACTATCTTGCAAATCCTAGCATTGTCATCTAACACCAAAAAGGGGGAGATCGAAAGAACATTTCATGATCTCTAGTGTTTTTCGTGTTAGATAACAATACCATAGAGTATCTCATGTGTGCCAAGTGCTGCAGGAAAGAAAGCATGTTGTTGGGGGCCGGATAATCCGCCCCTATCAAGGGCCAGATAATCCAGCCTGGCCCTTTTGGCCAGAGTAAGTCACGTGTGACCTTCTGTCTAGGGGCGGATTATCCCTCGGACAATCCGTGGCTGGGGGCGGAGTTTTCCCCCAGCTGGATAATCTGGCCTTTCGGGCCGGATAATCCGCCCCTAGGAGAAGTTGACAAGGATGGCTCGACGAGACCTTCTGTCCAGGGGCAGATTATCCCCCAGACAATCCGTGGCTGGGGGCGGAGCTTTCCTCCGGACGGATAGTCCGGCCTTGCTCTTGGGCCGGATATTCCGCCCCCAAGAGAAGTTGACAAGGACGGCTCAGCGCGACCTTCTGTCTAGGGGTGGATTATTCCCAGTGTAATCTGAGTCTAGGGCGGAGTTTTCCCCAGGCCGGATAATCCGGCCCCTACTTAGGCCGGATAATCCAGCCCTAGACCTCTCCAACGGTTCTGCTTGGATAGAGGGTATAAAAGCCCCAATCACCCCTCCTGTCAATTTCCTTGATTCATTCGAAAAAGTTCTGGCCTATTGAAAAAGCTTTCATTCAAGACCTCACACTTCAACCACCCAAAGGCTTAGATCTTTGGGGGAATTGAAGGAGGAGACTCCATTCATCGACATCATGAATCAAGTGCTTCACTTCTGCTCCATTCACTTGGAGATCTCTCGATCTAGTATTCTTGCTAATATCTAGATCTAGTGTTTTGATAATGATAACATTTGTTCTTGTGACAGCTTGTTGTCATTACGGGAGCCTCCAATTCGGTTGTGGAGTTGTGTCCCGCTAGTTGTGTAAAGGTATCGGTTCCTGCCTCGAAGGGTTCCAATAGTGGAAAGGTGGATTAGGTCTTTGGTGGCGAGATCCATCGGAGAAAGGGGTGAGGCATATTGTGGCGTGGTGGTCTTAGTACCGCCCACCCCTCCAACGCATATGTACTTCCCTTAACAAGGAAGGAACTGCGGTAAAACAAACTCTGTGTCTCCGCGTGCTCCACTACGGTTTCCTTGTTCCTCACTCTTACTCGCCTTTACTTGCTAGTAGTTAGGTTTGTATATAGAAAAATTCTACGTAGTTGCATATCTAGAGAATTTACCTTTTGTGTCAAGCCTAAAAGTGAAAAAGTATTAACATTTGAAGTAGCACCTATTCAACCCCCCCTCTACGTGTCCATATGATCCATTTCACTTTCCTCGCCTGAGGTCTCCTGGGATGACATCGGAATGGGCAGCTCCTTGTCCCCTTGCCTCACACTCTCAAGATGGTCTTGGGGGAGCGGGGAGAGCGAGTCAAACACTTTTTCCATGGAAGAGTTAGAGCCATACTAGTTGAAAGGGATATGATTTCCAAAAAACTTATTAGGTGTGGAGGAAGGCTTAGACAGAGAGTGGTCCTTCGCTGTGGGGAGTGGCACACTACTACTTCCCACAAATTGACCGGCAGAAGCTTTCCTAGTAGAGGGCTTCCTGACAGCAATTTTGTTGTATCCCTTGTTGAACGTATATTGGGCCGGCAGCGGTAGGTTCTTATTTGGGGGAGGGGAGGGATGAGGGGTGCTAGATACCTATTTCTCCTGGGCTGGCCCTTTATCCTTGGATGGGCCTCTCTTCCAGTGTGGATCCAAACGGCTCCGTTCTTCAGTATCTTCCTCCTCTTCATCATCACCATCTGTCCTGCAAGAGTCATTGGTGGGAGGCACCACCCTGTACCAGTGTGTAAAGCTTGTTGAGTAGACACTTTGATGAGGTTGTGCGGCATCTTAGTAGGCGCGTGATAGTGAAACAACATGCAGATTGGACCATCAGCAGGAAAGGACTCCTCATCCACCATCCTAGGCCTACCAATCATTATGGCAGTTTCTAGTAGCAGATCGGCTTTATGGAGGCACGACGGGACATCAGCAAGGAGCACCTAGGTCTTCTCTAGTGTTGCCGCCGCCAGGGGGTCAGCTTTAATTAGGTTTCAAGACAATCGTTGACACTTTGCTTATTGGGAGGACTAGGTTTTCAGCACACTTGCATAGCCCGAGCATCAGAGCAAAGGCGAAGGTGACCAGAAAATCGATGTCTGAAAGCTATTTGACCCTCCAATCCCAATCTTCCCCAGCCACTTGTTCAAGTCATATGGCATAAGTTGTGGGGTCAGTTTCACATGGAGTTGCGCATCGTTGATCATGACCGTGGCGGCGTTCACAGAGCTTGCCACACTGGCAGCCCCCGCTGACTCGTCCACCTCCAGGCAGTTGTAGCCAATCCCATCAAGGGCATACCCATACCACTTAAGGGAGGGAGGTTTGGAAGCCATGGGACACATGCCAGTGGTGTTACCATCAACCTTGCATATGCTGCAGTGCGCTGGGAAATGGCATCCTGATTGATTATAGCCCTCTTTGCGGCAGTTGAAGCACTTGATGTTGCTCTTTTCCCCCTGGATCCAAACCGGGGTCGCTTTGTCTGTGAGAAGAGGGAAGCCGACGGCGGAGGTGCAGATTGAACCTGGGACGGGGTCTTTGGACTTGTCCTTCTGTATCCACTTCTAGCCATGGATCTAATAAGCGTTGCTAGCACCGTAGGAATGATAGTTGGAGAGGCCAGGATCATATTGTTGGAGATATGCCCAAGAGGCAATAATAGAAGTGGTTATTATTATATCTTTGTGTTTATGATGAATGTTTACATCCCATGCTATAATTGTATTATTAGGAAACACTAATACATGTGTGTTTTGTAAACATAAGAGAGTCCCTAGTAAGCCTCTTGTTGAACTAGCTTGTTGATTAATTGATGATCATGGTTTCCTGATCATGGACATTGGATGTGATTAATAACAAGGTTATATCATTAGGAGAATGATGTGATGGACACACACCCATAGTAAGCGTAGCATAAGATCAAGTCATTAAGTTCGTATTGCTATAAGCTTTTAAATGCATAGTAACCTAATCCTTCGACCATGAGGTTGTGTTAATCACCATCACCGGATGGGTACTTTGATGACATCAAACACCGCTTCGTAACTGGGTGGTTATAAAGGTGTCATTGGGTATTCTGAAAGTATGTGTTGAAGCGCATGGACCAAGATTGGGATTTGTCCATCCATATGACGGATAGATATGCTCTGGGCCCTCTCGGCGGAATGTCATCTAGTTAGCTTGCAAGCATGTGACTGGGTCATAAGGGATGACATAACATGGAACGAGTAAAGAGTACTTCTCAGTAACGAGGTAGAACTAGGTATGGAGATACCGATGATCAAACCTCGGATAAGTATAGTATCGTGTGACAAAGGGAATTGGTTTCGTATGTAAATGGTTCTATCGATCACGAAGTCATCGTTGAGTATGTGGGAGCCATTATGGATCTCCAGGTCTCGCTGATGGTTATTGATAGGAGATGTGTCTCTGTCATGTCTACATATTCACGAACCGTAGGGTGACACACTTAAGGTTCGAAGTTGTTTTAAGTAGATATGGAATGTGTGTTGGAGACCGAATGTTGTTCGGAGTCTCGGATTGACTCCGAGACATCACGAGGAGATCCGAAATTGTCCGGAGAATAAGATTCATATATTGGTGATCATTTTCTGAGTTAGGAAATGTTCCGGAGTATTTGTATGAGGATTCTAGAAGGTTTCGGAATGTTCCGGAAGGTTCTGGAAGATTTCTTGGAGTTTGCTTGAAAACCAAGAAAGGATCAAGGAGTCCTTGTGGGGCAAGACAAGGAGTCGTGGGGGAGGAGGACTCCTCCCCCCCTCCCCAATCCGCCGGCCAAGGAGGGAGGGGAGTCCTACTAGGACTCCCCCTCCCATGGCGCCCTCCCTCCTTTAAATAGAGGGGTGGAGGCGCCACCCCCTGGCCCTCCTCCACTACTCCAATCCTAGCCGCCTCTCTCCTCCTCCTTTCTTCTGCTCAGGCTTAGGCGAAGCCCTGCAGAATTCTCTACTCCACCACCACCACCACGCTGTCGTGCTGCTGAGATTCCGTGGAGAAGATCTACTACCTCCGCTGCTCGCTGGAACAAGGAGAGGAAGGTCTGCTTCGACTCCGTACGTGTGACCGACTGCGGAAGCGCTGCCGGAACGCGGCGCCGGAAGGATCGTCCACTAGATCTTGAGATCGGCAAGTGATCGACTACATCAACCACGAGATTCAATCTCGTAACGCTTTCGGATCTACAAGGGTTAGTACAGATCTATCTCGTTGCACATGTCGAATAGATTAGATCTTGGCTTTTATCTAGATTAGATCTGGGTTTTATTTGTTCTTGCGGTAGAAATTTTTTGTTTTCCATGCTACGAATCCATCACATATCTCCTCTGATCCTCCCGGCCGCCAACCTCCTCCCACCACCGCACCGACAAACGAGGGTAGTCACGGTCTCTTCTGCGGCGCACAACGTCTGGCGGAGGTCGAGGTCCAACCACCTACCCTCAGCGAGGGAGCTCTCTCGTGTGGTCGCTTGTTGGAGGAGCGGCTAGAGCCGCGCTCGCGATCCATGGAGACCGAGGACGAGAATGGGAGAGAGTGGAGAGGGAGAGGAGGAGGAGCGGGAATGGATGGTTGGAGGGGGCGGGGAGCGCTGGATCTAGATCTAGAGAGCTAGCGCCGCACAGCGGAGATGGGGAAAGGGAAAGAGGAGCTAGGTTTCCCTTCTCGACCCAATACTACTTATGTACCCAAGCGTGGCCATGGGTGGGATATGTGGGGGCTATGATGGGCCACTCGGGGCCAATGGCCCAGAAACCGTATCGCAGTTCGGACCTAGCACATACACGCCCACCACTCTAGCTGGGCCGGATATCGGTTGCCTATCAGTGCAGATGATTGACCCCACAAGCAGGCGCCTAGAAAGATCAACCCGGTCATATATTGGCCAGCTTCTGAAATCCAAGAGGAGATTGAATCGAAGAGGAGACTGGCCAGCTTCTGAAATCCAACTTTAACCTAACGGGTTTGAGACCGATATGAAAATAGGATGAAACGATGCAATATACTGAAAACATAAACGAAACAACAGATGACAGGTTTTATTATTATGCTATAATAACAGACAATTTTGAAGAGTCGAAAACATCATATCATTGTATAAGAAAAAAAACATGCGATTCGATAAAATCAAGAGGACCCGGCCGATCGAGTTGGTTTCTTATTGCGTTATTATTTCGTGGTCTTGACGGATGGAGTAAATAATAATTAAGCAGCAGCAGCAGGGCTTGGCCTTGGGACTATGCGAGCACGGAGTGGGTTCTTCATGTTGATGGCCACAGCAAGCTCCTCCTTCATGTCGACACCTTGTGCTGGCGGCAGCCACTGGAACTCCCTGACGAGGCTGCCGATGAAGTACTCGGCATGTAGTGTGGCGAGCACGTAGCCTGGGCACATCCTCCGACCGGCACCAAAAGGAGCCATCTTGATCTCCTTGGACCCCGTGATGTCCACCACCTCATGCTCATGGCCGTCGTGCAAGAACCGCTCCGGCTGGTACTCTCGTGCCGCCGTCCACGCCGTCTCATCGAGCCCAAAGTCGCCCACCAAGAAGTTGATGTCGGAGCCCTTGGGCACCATGTATCCGCCCACCTCCGCGTCGTTTTGCACGCCGTGCGGGAAGACTAGGTGCGCCACAGGGTGCCGGCGCAGCCCCTCCATTATGATGGCTTTGAGGTACGGCATCCCGCTCCCGCGCAGATCCTCGTCGGTGAGCTCAGGCTTGTCCCTCACCTCCTCGTACACCTTGGCCTGGACGTCCGGGTGGTTCACCATGTCGGCCATGATCCACTCCAGCAAGGCCAGCGAAGTGTCCATGGAGGCGATCATGAACTCGGAGCACAGGCTCACCATCTCCTCGTCCGTGAGCGGGCGGTCATTCTCTTCCGGCACGCGCAGCTCCAGGAGGGAGTCGGCGTAGCATCGCTCTCCCTGTCCCTGGCGGGGTGCGCGGATGAGCGGTAGCATCAGCTCGATCTGCCTCTTCCGTAGCGCCAACCACCGCTTCCGCACGAGCCTCCTGGCCATGTCGTACAAGAAGATGCCCTCGAAGACGGGGAACCGGCTGACGGCGTCGGAAATCTGGAGCTGCATCTGGTTAATCTCGTCCAGCGCCTCCTGCCCAAGCCTCACGCCGAAGCACATGCACGCCAGCAGATCGAACATACAGCGCGACAGCAGTGGCCTCACCGTCACAATGCCGCCGCCGCCCTGCTGAGCTTCTTGGCGCAACGAGCCGACGAAGGCGGTGCACACGCGCTGCCTTTCCGGAGCGAAAAGCTTGACTCGGGATGGCTGGAGGGCTTGCAGGTGCAGGTTGCGGCGGACGAGACGAAAGTAGGCGCCGAGGGGAGAGGCGGCCATGGAACCCCCTAGAAATAGCTGGAACATCTCGCTCGGCGGTGGCCGGCTGTCGAAGTTGCCGCCGCCCTTAATGAGGGCGCTGTGCGTGAGGCGGCGGTCGGCCACGAACACGAAGGTTCGTCCCAGACGGACGGAGATGATGGGGCCATAGCGGGCGTGGAAGCTGCGGAGTACTGACCCGAAATGGTAGATCGGGCCCCGAAGCCGCAACATCTTGGCTACGAACACCAGGGTCGGAGGACCTGGTGGGAGGTTCTTGCGCCCATGGCGGCTGCTCAGCGTGACGATGATGAGTGGAATGGAGAGGGTGATACACAGGAGGATGGTGAGCCACTCCATTATCTCTGCGTGCACTCTAGCTACACAGTTGGCTCTGGCTATGTGATGATATATAGTCATCCATCTTTGGTGGCCACTATATATACGTATTATCGTTGATTGCCATTTTACAAAACATACCTCACATTGTTTCTTTATCATCAGCTTGCAGTCCACCATCTAGGTAGATCTGAGTTTGCTCTGGCTTGCTCGTACTCGGGGCCCATGTAGTACTGGCCTTCCCGTGACATACCAGTACGTACGGTGGTCCTTTTAGGGAATTGTAAAAAGCGCATCGCTACTTCATTGGTGGTGCCCAAGTAGGAATATTACCTACTCTGGTCACTTCGTTGGTGGCCACGCCCGCGCCGATTTCCGCGGCAGTAGAGCAAGTACAATAAGGTGATATAAGCAGGCTATACGATATTAAATAGTATAAATTTACTTAGTTGGAGGAGAGAGAATAGGAGCGAGTCAGCTACAACAAATGGTCCTAGATATTATGTGAGAGTGAAAGGTGGACTATGCATTAGTTAAAGTAGTATAATTTGTATTTTTCCTATTATACATGCTAGCTATTAGGTTGACTATAGATGATATGGATCAGGCTCGTGGCCAGGCGGTGGGCTCTTCTATTGTTCTTCCTCGTAGAAAAGGTGAATGCCGCTGAAAATCAAGACGTAGCGCCATTGAACTTGCCGGACCCAGAAATCTGACCACGTGATACTATTGTCGGTATGGGCAGTTAACCCGCGCCACCCATCATTACGAAATGGTGGAGCAGAAAATCATGGCGCGCTGGTGCTGACGCGTGCCACCACACCATTTTTAAAGTGGGCGCGTACCGTCGTCGCCTTCCGCACACGGGTGCTACATCAAACAGTAAATAACTTTTTTTTAGAGGAAAATGGCTCACACCCCGGCTTCCATTATTGAAGCCACCAACATCGAACACTCAGCATTTTTACAACGCTCGGGGAAAGATACCACATGCATCTCCCAGACATTGCCGAAGCAGAACCGACTAGCAAAGTACAGGGACCATCTTCTACCTCATATTGATCTACTTATGGCTAGGGAAATCTTTTTTAACAGCTAAATGACAACCACTACTAATTTCTTCACCCGTATCGCATCAGGAAAATGACACACAAGAGCTTCTTTTTTCCTGTCTCACATTTATGCACCACCCTCAACTTCTCGCCGTCGCCTACCATCATGAGAGAATTGGCTTGCAGATTACATGTCAGGCCCCACGCTGCAATCCTCCAGTCCCCCCACCTAAGCGCTCCACATTCATCGGCTCAATCTTTGATTGAGTTTTAGCTTTCTTCTCCGGCCTCACCTAGGATCTGGCCACAACAGCATAGGTGGAGCACGCTGTAAGGCCTCCAGGTCAAGCCCCATTCCGTTCATCTTTTCCCGAGCACCATATTATGACTAATCAGCCACATAAAGAACTGAGTTTAAGGAGGAACTTTAATACTCCAAACCTTATGAACATGAACATGCAAAACCCCTCTAAAATTAACAACTACATAAAGGGATTTCATACTATGCACCCCACTACCCTCTAACTTCCAGAGCATTATATCCTCCTCGGCATTAATCTGCATAGATTGTACAATCTCCAGAAACTCATACCATTGCAACATTGACTTATGATCAAAACATCTTCTAAAGGCTAGTTTAGGATCCACACCATCCCAAACTTCATTAATGCAACAATTCTGCTCATTTCTAATAATATACAAATCTCAGAACTGCACAGCTAAACTACAGAATCCAAACCACTGATCCTCCCAAAACTTAACTTTTTTCCCATTACCAACCTTCCATTGATATCCCATCTTAGCGGCTCTAGCTGCCCACAAAACCCCCTTCCAAAAAGGTGAGGTACCAATATCAGGAGTCAAACACATTCTTTTGATCAATTTTGTATTTAAAATCAATGATCGTGTATTGTCATCACACTGTTTAAAGTGGGCGTGTATTGTCATCGTCTCCTTCCACAAATGGGTGCTACACCAAACAGTAAATAACTGACAATGGCTCATGGTGGGCTAATCCTAGCAGTGAATCACGGTGCATGCGGTCAACTTTATTTACTAAACCATTCACTCCTAAGAGGCACACTACATCTTCCCCACGTGGCGCAGCGATGGAGCTCCCCCACTTGCCGACAGGTTGGTTTCTATGTCGGTGGTATTTAGTGCTGCGGCGAGCCTCTGCTTCCGCCCGACACAGCCCTTTTAAAAGCATTTCCCTGCCGAACACTACCATCCCTATATGGCGCCAAAATATGAGTTGCAACTATACATATTGTTTTGATAATATCTCATTCATAACCGGACCAATATTTTGTAATCAAATTTCAACCCCGTGCGTTTATCAAACAAACATAAACATCGCTTAGATTTGCCTATTTTGTTTCAATTGGCCTATTTTTTCCATCGGTTTTCTGTGCGGAAGAGCCAGTGAGAACATGGTTAATTTACTTGTGTACCATCTAAAGTATAAAAAAATTTAATGTCAATTTTCTAAAAATAGGTAATTCTTCTTCCTTAGTGGATATCATGCATGTGTATTCATCTTGTCAAGAATAATGTAGCCAGGATTATAGATTTACAAAAAAAAAATTCAACACATGTAAGAACTATAGATGGAGAAAGAGGTATTATGTAGTTCAATGGTTTGTGAATATTCTTCCAATTTAAAGGGAGCGGTGCAACCTCAATTTCATTTTAAGAATTATAGGAAACTAACCAATTTTATTTATAAGTTAGTTTTGAAACCACCTACCTAGGATATTTACCGGTATGGAAAACGAATAACACATTGATTTTTCCTCTAAGACAAGAAAAATACCAGGCTTAGGTCCTAGCAGACAACCTACATATATGCCCATTGAGGTCCACGTGCATATCTTTATAGCAGCCTTGATGATTTTTTTTCAATTGATTATATGCATATTTTGTAATCCTGCTTCATGGGGTCTCTTATGTTTGAATTTTTGATAGACTTGATTGAGTTGTGTCGAGACGCCCATAAAGAGGATGTTAGATCTAACTACCGGCCGGTCCACTTGACCACCGAGCCTAGGAAGCAAGTTGAAAGTGCGATGCCATTGTGTAAATCTAATAATAGGACCTTAGCAGCATCGGATTGTTATGTCTTGCACAATGGGATATTCATTGACTTATATTATAGTACGATCGATAATAAACCAATGTGACACAACAATTAATAAAGTACACATTAAGAAAACAGCTATAGGTAGACGGCTATTATGTGGCGCATATTTCAGTCCATGCGCCACAGAAGAAATCCAGTGGCGCATGGCCGCAAAATGCGCCACAAAA
Source organism: Avena eriantha (assembly GCA_910589775.1). Lineage (NCBI taxonomy): Eukaryota > Viridiplantae > Streptophyta > Magnoliopsida > Poales > Poaceae > Avena > Avena eriantha. The sequence continues at coordinate 112,527,724 of OU342742.1, read as the reverse complement.
ATTTCATCATTCTGTGGCGCATATAAAATGCTATGCGCCACAGAAATATGGTGGGACCCAATACCAGGTATCATTGACCCATATTCTGTGACGCATATAGCTATATGCGTCACAGAAATTTGTATTTCTATGGTGCATATTCTTATATACGCCACAGAAAGTAAAGAGGGTCCCACATCAGAACGTAGGTGACCCACTTTGTGTGGCGCATATGTGATACGCGCCATGGAAATGCTTGTTTTTTTGTGGTGCATTTTAGTATATGTGCCACAGAAAGTTGATGCGTGTCCCACTGCCGAAAGTGTTGCACCTTATTTTCTGGTGCATACAACAGTATGCGCCACAGAAAGATGCACTTTTCTGGCGCATATATGCAATATGCACCACAAAATAAGACTTTCGGATCTGTAAAAAGGTGGCAGCTTGCACCCCTCTACCTACCACCACCCATTTTATCCTTCTCCCCACCTCCACCCAGATCGTCTTCCTCCTTCCTCCCACCCAATTTTGCCCATATTTTTCTCCATTTTGTGTACTTAAACCTACTTTACTTGAGAGATTGGTAATGTGAAGCCTCTCCAACTCGTAGATCTATTAAATCACACTTACTTTTCTCCTCCACATCTATATTTGTCCACTATTTTCCTCTCCAACTTGTAGATCTAATTTTTCAAAGTTTCCCATCGCGGTCTCGCCTCGGTATTGAATCTACTAGGTGAGTAGTTGGCCATGAATATGCATGTTTTATTGGTGAAGCTTGTCGTACGGTGGTGTGTGATGGCGAGATGATGTTTATACATGAAGCTTGTTTGGTTCATGAATTTTTCCTGTGTGGTGTATGGATGTTTTCCGACATGATTTGGAACAACAAGACCCAGATAAGATGTCCATATCGAAATGCAAACTCCAGCGCTGGATCAGCCCTAATTATGGACAATTGGAGGGTCACCTGCTCAGGTGCGGTTTCATGCGCAACTTTAATGAGGCGTCGATTGAAAATGGTGCTCATGAAGACGAGGGCAGTCGAGAAGGTCATCATGAAGAAGGAGATGCCGGCGGACATGATCATCATGAATAAGGAGATGCCGGCGGACATGATCATCATGAAGAATGAGAAGACGTGAACACCCAGACGCTCCTAGCCTTGCGGGACCCTCATTTTCAGGAACCTCTCCTTAAGGAGACGAGCAACACCAAAACTGCAGCCAGAGAGAAAGCTAAGCTGGCGCAAATGGAGATGGACGGGATGACTCCATTGTATCCTGGGTGTCGGCCCGAGGATACATGCTTGAGTGTAACGCTTAAGGCTTTGGAGATAAATGTGGAACACAAATGGACCGACGTGAGCTTCAACGCTAACATGGAATTCTGGCACGATCATCTTACTAAGGGGAACACATTGCCAACAAGTATCGAGGAGGCCAAGAAAATCGTGTGCCCTCTCGACCTACCGCATGTTAAATACCATGCTTGCATCAATGATTGCCCTCTTTATCGGATTGAGTACGCGGAGAGAACCACATGTTCGGTGTGCGGCCAAGGACGGTACAAGAGAGGGAACAAAAAAGTTCCTCAAAAAGTGCTATGGTACTTTCCTATCACTCCGTGTCTACAGCGATATTTCGTATATCCTAAAGAAGCAAAGCTCATGCAATGGCACGCGAAAAGGGGTGTTCTCTAGCCACGTATTTCGAGTCATGGAGTTTGACGAAGAAGAAAGCCTACAGCAGAATAAGGGGTGTTCTCGATGATGCTCTCGAGGGCTACGCCAAAAATGGATGCCCCTTCTCCAATAAGGGGGATTGTTTCAGGGATGGCAAATACGTGTTCAAGCACGTGCTTGAGTTCCCCTGCGTCAAGCAACCAGCTAATGGTAGTGCCAAGGAGGCTTTCTACGTCCTCCATCACCTCGAAGGGTTTGTCCGGGATTGCTAGAATCTATCGCTGCCATCTAGTCTCCGAGGATAGGCCGAAACGTTGGCGGAAATCAAGGATGATGATCTTAGAGAAGAGTTCCATCACATCCAAATGAAGTTGTCGTAAATAATCATTGAATAATTCAACACAAGGGGGGCCTAAAACAAGAGAGAGGGTTGACTAAGAGGGAGATTGAAGAACACCTCCATAAGCTGGGTGACATCAGGACGTAGATGACGAAAGAGGGCTATCAACTATTCCCGAAGTCGAGCGAGAAGAAGACTTCATGATCGATGTGTGCCTAGCATGATCAAGTGTGTGTATATTATCGATGGATAGCGTGTGTCATAAACTTTAATATCTTCATGAGTTTGTATCAATGGGCGTGTAGTGTGTCATAAACTTAACTTGCCTAGATCGAAACGGTCGTTGTTGTTGGACTTAACTATATTTTGGTTGTTGTCGTTGAACTTACTTCTGTGATTGTGATCGATGCTATCTTTTAGGTTTATGAATCCTTTTCTTTAATTTTTGTAAACATATATGCATGTGAACCCTTTAATTCTTTCCATTGCATGATTTACTAATATGCCTTGTCTATGGAGATGACGAAGTGGTACGTGGTGTAGAAGGGTTGGGTTCCAGGACTCTACGATGAGTGGGAGGACTGGCAGAAACAAGTGAACAAGTTCAGCGGTAACAGCTACAGAGGGCACGCGACTAGAGAGGAGGCGGTAGCCAATTGGAGGAACCACCTACGGAAGAAGAACCGGATGAAGATATTGGTCGTGCTCCTGTACGTACTCACCGTCATCACAGTTGAATTCTATTTGATCCTGGTATATGCGGTGACCACTTCATTTGTAATGTGAGATGATGAACTTTGTACCAACACTTGTGTAATAATTTGGGAATTGTTACTATATATGTATCTCGATCGGGATCTAAGTGATGTGATGATATTATACTTGTGTTTGTATTATGTCGATTTTCATATACTGTGTGAAATGTACTGTTTGTACTACTCGGTATAAATCTTGTAAAAATCCCGTAATATACCTGATTATGTACTAGGACTATACTTTATTTCTAATACATGTAACATAATATGGGGCACATATGTTTCACTTTCTGTGGCGCATGTATTTTCCGTGACGCATAGGGCAAATGCGCTATAGAAATTTGAGACTTTTGTGGCATGTGCCACAGACATACAATTCAGTGACGACGTAACAGTGACGCATCCTATATGCGCCACAAAATTCCAAAACCATGGGCACAGAAGATCCTTTTCCTAGTGGTGATATCATGCTCTACTACGGTATCATGACACATAGATCCAGAAAAACTTATAAAAAATAGACCTTGTAAATAGCTTTGTATTGAGATTTTATAAATTAATAAATGTGAAGTTTCCAGTATACTATTTTGTAGTGTTATGTAAAGATAGATCATATAAGTATCATGCTCTATTACAGTATCATGACACATAGATATAGAAATACTAATAAAATAGACCATGTAGAGAGATTTGCATTGAGATTTTATAAATAAATAAATATGACGATATTGGGATACTAGTTTGTAATGTTATGCATTATGGTGTTAGTATCATAAACTAGCATCCCATAAATTATACTGCCATATAATTGTTTGATGGTATCACCTCTTATCAAGTATCATCCCTATATGACGCCAAAACATCAGCTCCAACTATACATATTGATCCGATAATATATCATTGGTACAGGGGAAAATATTTTTTAATCAAGTTCAACGTATTACTTATAAAAAATACGTACACATCCCTTAAAATTGCCTATTTTCATCTCATCATGTTTTTTCCAATTTAATAGACCATGGCTAGAAATTTCAATCATGCATTGAGAACATGGTTTATTTTATTGTGTACCATCTAAAGTATAACCAACTTGAACGATAAAATAGGTAATTCTTATTCCTTATTGGCTAGCATGCATGTGTACATAACTTGTCAAGAATAATATAGCCAGAATTATAGATTTACGAAAAATTACTTCAACACATATAAGAACTATAGGTGGAGAAAGAGGTATTAGGTAGTTCGGTGCTTTAAATGGGGAAGTGTATTTTCAATTTAATTTCAAGAATTATAGGAAACTTTCCCATATTATTTATAAGTTAGTTGTTGGAAATCACCTGCCATGAATATTTACCGGTATGGAAAACAGATAGCACATTGTTTTTTCCCTAGGATAGGAAAAATACCAGGCTTCGGTCCTAGCAGCAGTTATGCCCATTAAGATCCACATGCATATCTTGATGGCAGCCTTTATGATTTCGTACAATGGATAATATGCATCTTTTGTGATTCTCCTTCGGTGGGGCCTATTATGTTTGATTTTTTGACAGACTTGATTGCGTTGTGTCGACACGTGCACCAATAGGATGCTAGATCCAACAACCGGCTGGTCCGCGAGACCATCGAGCACAAGAAGACGTAGCAGCTTGATATCATTGTGTATGCCTAATAATAGGACCTTCATGGCATCACATTCTTATGCCTTGCACAATGGGAGATTCACTGATTTATATTAGAGTACAACCGATAATAAGCCGATGTGGAACAACAATTAATAACGAGAGGTCATATAAGTATCATGCTCAATTACAGTATCATGACACATAGATCCAAAAAATAATAAAAATAGACCTTGTAAATAGCTTTGCATTGAGATTTTATAAATTAAAATATTTAATGGTACTAGGATACTATTTTGTGATGTTATGTAAAGAGAGGTCATATAAGTATCATGCTCTATTACAGTATCGTGACACGTAGATATAGAAAAGCCAATAAATATAGACCGTGTAAATAGCTTTGCATTGAGATTTTATAAATAATTAAATATGATGATATTGGAATACTAGTTAGTAATGTTATGCATTATTGTGTTAGTATCATAAACTACTATCCTATAAATTATATTTCCATATGACTTTTTGATGGTATGACTCTTATCAAGTTCCATCCCTATATGATGCAAAAATATCATTTGCTACAATACATATTGATCTAATAATATTTTATTGTTATCGGGTACAATATTTTGTAATCAAGTTTCAACATATGACTTGTCAAAAAAGTAAACATAGTTTAAAATCACCTATCTTGATTACATTAGCATTTTGTGTGGAAGATCCATAAGAGAGACCGCTAATCACGTTTTTGCCAATTTAACAGATCATCGCGCGAAATTTCAGTCATGCATTGGAAACATGGTTAATTGTCTAATGTACCATATAAAGTACAACAAAGTTGAACGACAATTTTATAAATATAGGTCTTTATTCTTCCTTACTGGCTAGCATGCACGAGTATTTAGCTTGTCAAGAATAATGTAGCTAGAATTATAGATTAACGAAAGATAAATTGAACACATATAAGAACTATATATGGAGAAGGAGCAATTAGGTACTTAAGTGGTTGTGAATATTCTTCTAATTTAAAGGGACTGGTGTATCTTCAATTTCATATTGCGGATCATAGGAAACTTACCCAATTTATTTATATGTTAGTTGTTTGAAACCACCTGCCTTGGATATTTACTGGTTAGCAAAGCGGATAAAACATTGATTTTTCTTCTATGCCAGGAAAAAAACCAAGCTTAGGTCCTAGCAGTAGATATGCCTATTAATGTCATGTATATGTTGATGGAATTCTTGATGATTTCATAAAATAGATTATATGCATCTTTTGTGATCCTCCTTCGTGGGGACGCTTATGTTTGATTTTCTCACATACTTGATTGAGTTGTAGGATGCTTATATTCAACTACCAGTCGGTCCGCTTGACCAGCGAGCCTAGGAAGCAAGTATCAAGCGTGACAATGTTGTGTAAGTGTAATTATAGGATCTTCATGGCATCAAATTCTAATGCCTCATACAATGGGAGATTCATTGACTTATATTATGAATACAATCGATAATAAGTCAATGTGGCACAATAGTTAATAAAGAGAGGTCTTATCAGTATCATGCTCTATTACTGTATCATGACGCAAAGAGAGAGAAAAACTAATAGAAAATAGACCTTATAAATAGCTTTGCATTGAGATTTTATAAATTAATAAATATGAAGTTAGTAGTATACTATTTTTAGTATTATGTAAAAAGAGGTCATATAAGTATCACGTTGTATTATAGTATCATGACACATAGATATATAAAGACTAATAAAATAGACCATGCAAATAGCTTTGCATTGAGATTTTATAAATAAATAAACATGATGATATTGGGATAGTAGTTTGTTATATTATGCATTATGGTGTTAGTATCATAAACTATTATCCTATAAATTATACTGCTATATCATTTTTTGATGGTATGACGTCTTATCAAGTACCATCCCTATAAGGCGCCAAAACATCAGCTGCAACTATACATATTGATTTGATAATATATCACAAATAGCGGGGCCAATATTTTGTAACCAAGTTTCAATGTATAACTTATGAAAAATACGTACAATCCTTTAAAATAACCTATTTTGATTCCGTTAGCATTTTGTGTGGAAGATCCATTAGAGACACCTCTCACCACATTTTTCTGGTGTAATAGATCATGGCGAGAAATTTTAGTCATGGGTTGAGAACATGGTTTATTTTATTTTATACCATCTAAACTATAACCAATTTGAACGACAAAAAATAGGTAATTCTTCTTACTTAGTGTCTATCGTGCACGTGTATTTAGCTTGTCAAGAATAATGTAGCCAAAATTGTAGATTTACAAAAAATTACTTCAACACATATAAAAACTATAGATGGAGAAAGAGGTATTAGGTAGTTCAGTCGTTTTGAATATTCTTGTAATTCAAATGGAGAAGTGTATCATCAATTTAATTTTAAGAATTATAGGAAACTTTCCCCTTTTTTATAAGTTAGTTGTTGGAAATCACTTACCTTGGATATTTACCGATATGGAAAACAGATAACACATTCTTTTTTCCTCTAGGACTGGAAAAATACCTGGCATAGGTCCTAGCCGCAGATATGCCCATTAAGATCTACATGCATATCTTGATGGCAGCCTTTATGATTTTGTACAACATATTATATGCATCTGTTGTGATCCTCCTTCATGGGGCCTCTTATGTTGGATTTTTTGACAGACTTGATTGTGTTGTGTCGACACGTCCATCAATAGGATGCTAGATCCAACTACCAGCTGGTCCGCGTGACCGCCGAGCACATGAAGCAAGTAGCAAGCTTTATATCATTATGTAAGTCTAATAATAGGACCTGCATGGCATCACATTCTTATGCCTTGCACAATGGGAGATTCGCTGATTTATATTACAGTACAACTGATAATATGCTGAGGTGGAACAACAATTAATAAATAGAGGTCATATAAGTACCATGCTCAATCACAATATCATTACACATAAATCCAAAAACCTAATAAACAATAGACCTTGTAAATAGCTTCGCATTGAGATTTTATAAATTAAGAAATTTGATGGTAATAGGATACGATTTTGTGAGGTTATGTAGAGAGAGGTCATATAAGTATCATACTCTATTACAGTATTATGACACATAGATATAGAAAAGCCAATAAATATAGACCATATAAATAGCTTTGCATTGAGATTTTATAAATACATAAATATGAGGATACTAGGATACTAGTTTGTAATGTTATGCATTATGGTGTTAGTATCATAAACTACTATCCTATAAATTATATTGCCATATGAATTTTTAATAGTATAACGTCTTATCTAGTACCATCCATATATGATATCAAAACATCAGTTGCAACTATATATTGATCTGATAATATATCATTGTTGGGCGGTGCAATATTTTGTAATCAAATTTAAACATATCACTTATCAAAAAACGTAAACATAGTTTAAAATCACCTATCTTGATTCCATTAGAATTCTATGTGGAAGATCCATAAGAGATACTACTGATCCCTTTTTTTGCCATAACAGATCATCGCTCGAAATTTCAGTCATGCATTGGAAACATGGTTAATTTTCTAATGTACCATATAAAGTATAACAAATTTGAACGACAATTTTATAAATATTGGTCTTTATTCTTTCTTAGTGGCTAGCATGCACGACTACTTAGCTTGTCAAGAATAATGTAGTCAGAATTATAGATTTATGAAAGATAAACTCAACACATCTAAGAGCTATAGAGGGAGAAGGAGCTATTAGGTAGTTAAGTGGTTGTGAATATTCTTCTAATTTAAAGGGAGAGGTGTGTCTTCAATTTCATTTTGAGAATTATTGGAAACTTTACCAATTTTTTTTATAAGTTAGTTGTTCGAAACCATCTGCCTTGGATATTTACCAGTATGGAAAGCGGATAAAGCATTGGTTTTTCCTGTAGGCAAGGAAAAAAATTCCAACCTTAGGTCCTATCACTAGATATGCCTATTAATAACATGCATATGTTGGTGGCAGCCTTGATGATTTCGTACAACATATTATATACATCTTTTCAATAGGATGCTATATCCAACTACCAACTAGTCCGCGTGACCACCGAGCCTAGGAAGCAAGTAGCAAGCGTGCTAATATTGTGTAAGTCTAATAATATGATCTTTATGGCATCACATTCTTATGCCTCGCAAAATGGGAGATTCATTGATTTATATTACAATACAATCGATAATAAGCCAATGTGGCACAATAGTTAATAAATATAGGTCATATCAGTATCATACTCTATTATGGTATCATGACGCATTAATCGTGAACAACTAATAGAAAATAGACCTTGTAAATAGCTCTACATTGAGATTTTAGAAATGAATAAAATGAAGTTACTAGTATATTATTGTGTAGTGTTATGTAAAAATAGGTCATATAAGTATCATGTTGTATTATAGTATCATGACACATAGATATAGATATACTTATAAAATAGACCATGTAAATAGCTTTGCATTAGGATTTTATAAAGAAACAAATACGATGATATTGGGATAGTAGTTTGTAATGTTATGCATTATGGTGTTAGCATCATAAACTATCATCCTATAAATGATATTTGGATGGTATGATGTCTTATGAAGTACCATCCCTATATGACACCAAACATCAGCTGTAACCATACATATTGATCTGATAATATATCATTGATAGCGGGGCCAATTTTTTATAATCAAGTTTAAACGTACGACTTATAAAAAATACGTACACATCCTTTAACATCCCCTATTTTGATTCCATTAGCATTTTGTGTGGAAGATCCATTAGAGAGACCGCTCACCACTTTTTTCCGGTTTAATAGGCAATGGCGGGAAATTTCAGTCATGCATTGAGAACATGGTTTATTTTATTTTGTACCATCTAAACGATAACCAAGTTGAACGAAAAAATAGGTAATTCTTATTTCTTAGTGGATAGCATGCCCGTGTATTTAGCTTGTCAAGAATAATGTAGCTAGAATTATAGATTTACAAAACATTACTTCAACACATATAAAAAGTATAGATGGAGAAAGAGTTATTAGGTAGTTTAGTGGTTGTGATTATTCTTGTAATTTAAATGTAGAAGTGTATCTTCAATTTAATTCTAAGAATTATAGGAAACATTCCCATTTTTATAAGTTAGTTGTTGGAAATGACCTGCCTTGGATATTTACTAGTATGGAATACAGATAACACATTGTTTTTTCCTCTAGGACATGGAAAATAACTGGCTTAGGTCCTAGCAGCAGATATGACCATTAAGATCCACATGCATATCTTGATGGCAGCCTTTATGATTTCCTACAACAGATTATATGCATCTTTTGTAATCCTCCTTGATGTTGCCTCTTATGTTTGATTTTTTGACAGACTTGATTGTGTTGTGTCGACACATCCATCAATAGGATGCTAGATCCAACTACCGGCTGGTCCGCATGACCACCCAGCTCAGCAAGTAAGTAGCAAGCTTGATATCATTGTGTAAGTCTAATAATAGGTCCTTCATAGCATCACATTCTTATTCCTTGCACAATGGGAAATTCACTGATTTATATTACTGTACAACCAATAATATGCCGAGGTGGAACAACAATTCACAAAGAGTGGTCATATAAGTATCATGCTCAACTACAATATCATGACACACATATCTAAAAAATAATAAAAAGAGACCTTCTAAATAGCTTCGCATTGAGATTTTATAAATTAAAATATATGATGGTACTAGGATACCATTTTGTGATGTTATGTAAAGAAAGGTCATATAAGTATCATGCTCTATTACAGTATCATGACACACAGATTTAGAAAAGCCGATAAATATAGACCATGTAAATAGCTTTGCATTGAGATTTTATAAATAATTAAATATGATGATATTGTGATACTAGTTTGTAATGTTAGGCATTATGGTGTTAGTATCATCAACACTGTCCTATAAATTATATTGCTATATGATTTTTTGATGGTATGACGATTTATCAAGTACCATCCCTATATGATGCCAAAATATCAGTTGCAACTATACATATTAATCTGGTAATATCTTATTGTTAGCGGGACCAATATTTTGTAATCACGTTTCAATGTATGACTTACTAAAAATACGTACAATCCTTTAAAATAGCCTATTTTGATCCCGTTAGCATTTTATGTCGAAGATCCATTAGAGACACCTCTCACCACTTTTTTCTTGCTTAATAGATCATGGCGAGAAATTACAGTCAGGCATTCAGAACATGGTTTATTTTATTTTGTACAATCTAAACTATAACCAATTTGAACGACAAAATAGGCAATTCTTCTTCCTTTGTGTCTATCATGCACGTGTATTTAGCTTGTCAAGAATAATGTAGCCAGAATTATAGATTTACAAAAAATTACCTCAACACATATAAAAAATATAAATGGAGAAAGAGGTATTAGGTAGTTCAGTGCTTGTGAATATTATTGTAATTTAAATGGAGAAGTGTATCTTCAATTTAACTTTAAAAATTATAGGAAACTTTTTCCATTTTTTATAAGTTAGTTGTTAGAAATCACATGCCTTGGATATTTACCGGTATGCAAAATAGATAACACATTCTTTTTTCCTCTAGGACAGGAAAAATACCTTGCTTAGGTCCTAGCGGCAGATATGGACATTAAGATCTACATGCATATCTTGATGGCAGCCTTTATGATTTTGTACAACATATTATAGGCATCTTTTGTGATCCTCCTTCATGGGGCCTCTTATGTTTGATTTTTTGATAGACTTGATTGCGTTGTGTCGACACATCCATCAATAGGATGCTAGATCCAACTACCGGCTAGTCCGCGTGACCACCGAGGTTAGGAAGTAAGTAGCAAGCTTGATATCATTGTGTAAGTCGAAAAATAGGTCCTTCATGTCATCACATTCTTATGCCTTGCACAATGGGAAATTCACTGATTTATAATACCGTACAACCGATAATATGCCGAGGTGGAACAACAATTCACAAAGAGAGGTCATATAAGTATCATGCTCAACTACAGTATCATGACACACATATCTAAAAAATAATAAAAATAGACCTTCTAAATAGATTAGCATTGAGATTTTATAAATTAATAAATATAATGGTACTATGATACCATTTTGTGATGTTATGTAAAGAAAGGTCATATAAGTATCATGCTCATATAAGTATCATGACACACAGATATAAAAAAGCCAATAAATATAGACCATGTAAATAGCTTTGCATCGAGATTTTATAAATAAATAAATATGATCATATTGGGATACTAGTTTGTAATGTTATGCATTATGGTGTTAGTATCATAAATACTGTCCTATAAATTATATTGCCATACGTTTTTGATGGTATGCCGTCCGATCAAGTAAAATCCCTATATGATTCCAAAACATCAGTTGCAACTATAATTGGTCTGGTAATATCTCATTGCTAGCGAGACCAGTATTTTGTAATCATGTTTCAATGTATGACTTACGAAAAAAATGTACAATCCTTTAAAATAGCCTATTTTTATTCCATTAGCATTTTCTGTCGAAGATCCATTAGAGACACCTCTCACCACTTCCTCTGGCTTAATAGATCATGGCGAGAAATTTCAGTCATGCATTGAGAACATGGTTTATTTTATTTTGTACCATCTAAACTATATCCAATTTGAATGATAAAATAGGTAATTCTTCTTCCTTAGTGTTTATCATGCACGTGTATTTAGCTTGTCAAGAATAATGTAGCCAGAATTATAGATTTACAAAAAATTACTTCAACACATATAAAAACTATAGATGGAGGAAGAGGTATTAGGTAGTTCAGTGGTTGTGAATATTCTTGTAAATTAAATGGAGGAGTGTATCTTCAATTTAATTTTAAGAATTATAGGAAACTTTCCCATTTTTTATAAGTTAGTTGTTGGAAATCACCTGCCTTGGATATTTACCGGTATGGAAAACAGATAACACATTCTTTTTTCCTCTAGGACAGGAATAATACCTTGCTTAGGTCCTAGCAGCAGATATGCCCATTAAGATCTACATGCATATCTTGATGGCAGCCTTTATGATTTTGTACAACATATTATAGGCCTCTTTTGTGATCCTCCTTCATGGGGCCTCTTATGTTTGATTTTTTGACAATCTTGATTGCGTTGTGTCCACACATCCATTAATAGGATGCTAGATACAACTAACGGCTGGTACGCGTGACTACCGAGCACATGAAGCAAGTAGCAAGCTTTATATCATTGTGTAAGTCTGATAATAGGACCTTCGTGGCATCACATTCTTATGCCTTGCTTAATGGGAGATTCACTGATTTATCTTACAGTACAATCAATAATATGACGAGGTGGAACACCAATTAATAAACAGACGTGATATAAGTATCATGCTCAATTATAGTATAATGACACATAAATCCAAAAAACTACTCCCTCCGATCCATATTAATTGTCACTGGATTGGATGTATCTACCACTAAAACATGTCTAGATACATCCATTTCTACGACAAGTAATATGGATCAGAGGGAGTAATAAACAATAGACCTTGTAAATATCTTCGAATTGAGATTTTACAAATTAATTAATATGATGGTACTAGGATCCCATTTTGTGATGTTATGTAAAGAAAGGTCATATAATCACGCTCATATAAGTATCATGACACACAGATATAGAAAAGCCAATAAATATAGACCATGTAAATAGCTTTGCATTGAGATTTTATAAATAAATAAATATGATGATATTGGGATACTAGTTTGTAATGTTATGCATTATGGTGTTAGTATCATAAATACTGTCCTATAAATTATATTGCCATATGATTTTTTGATGGTATGACGTCTTATCAAGTAAAATCCCTAAATGATGCCAAAACATCAGTTGCAACTATAATTGGTCTGGTAATATCTCATTGTTAGCAGGACTAATATTTTGAAATCATGTTTCAATGTATGACTTACAAAAATACATACAATCCTTTAAAATAGCCTATTTTTATTCCGTTAGCATTTTGTGTCGAAGATCCATTAGAGACACCTCTCACCACTTTTTTTCTGGCTTTATAGATCATGGCGAGAAATTTCAGTCATGCATTGAGAATATGGTTTATTTTATTTTGTACCTTCTAAACTATAACCAATTTGAACGACAAAATAGGTAATTCTTCTTCCTTAGTGTATATCATGCACGTGTATTTAGCTCGTCTAGAATAATGTAGCCAGAATTATAGATTTACAAAAAATTACTTCAACACATATAAAAACTATAATTGGAGAAAGAGGTATTAGGTAGTTCAGTGGTTGTGAATATTCTTGTAATTTAAATGGAGGAGTGTATCTTCAATTTAATTTTAAGAATTATAGGAAACTTTCCCATTTTTTATAAGTTAGTTGGCTGAAATCCCCTGCCTTGGATATTTACCGGTATGGAAAACACATTCTTTTTTCCTCTAGGACAGGAAAAATACCTTGCTTAGGTCCTAGCAGCAGATATGCCCATTAATATCTACATGCATATCTTGATGGCAGCCTTTATGATTTTGTACAACATATTATAGCATCTTTTGTGATCCTCCTTCATGGGGCCTCTTATGTTTGATTTTTTGACAGACTTGATTGCATTGTGTCCACACATCCATCAATAGGATGCTAGATCCAACTACCGGCTGGTCCACGTGACTACCGAGCACAGGAAGCAAGTAGCAAGCTTTATATCATTGTGTAAGTCTGATAATAGGACCTTCATGGCATCACATTCTTATGCCTTGCACAATGGGAGATTCACTGATTTATCTTACAGTACAACCGATAATATGACGAGGTGGAACACCAATTAATAAACAGACGTCATATAAGTATCATGCTCAATCATAGTATAATGACACATAAATCCAAAAAACTAATAAACAATATACCTTGTAAATATCTTCGAATTGAGATTTTATAAATTAATTAACATGATGGTAATAGGATACTATTTTGTGATGTTATGTAGAGAGAGGTCATATAAGTATCATACTCTACTACCGTATCATGACACATAGATATAGAAAAGCCAATAAATATAGACCATATAAATAGCTTTGCATTGAGATTTAAGTCATGCTGATCCTTTTTTCCATAACAGATCATTGCTCGAAATTTCAGTCATGTATTGGAAACATGGTTAATTTTCTAACGTACCACCAAAAGTATAACAAATTGGAACGACAATTTTATCAATATAGGTCTTTATTCTTTCTTAGTGGCTAGTATGCACGATTATTTAGCTTGGCAATGTTATGCATTATGGTGTTAGTATCATAAAGTATGGTTTTAGCATCATATAAGTTTCATGCTCAACTACAGCATCATGACACACATATCCAAAAAAATAATAAAAATAGACCCCTAAATAGCTTCGCATAATTTTATAAATTAATAAATATGATGGTACTTGGATACCATTTTGTGATGTTATGTAAAGAGAGGTCATATAAGTATCACGCTCTATTACAGTATCATGACACACATATATAGAAAAGCCAATAAATATAGACCATGTAAATAGCTTTGCATTGAGATTTCATCAATAAATAAATATGATGATATTGCATACTAGTTTGTAATGTTATGCATTATGGTGTTAGTATCATAAATATTGTCCTATAAATTATATTGCCATATGAATTTTTAATGGTATGACGTCTTATCAAGTACCATCCCTATACGATGCCAAAACATCAGTTGCAACTATACATATTGATCTGGTAATATCTCATTGTTAGCGGGACCAATATTTTGTAATCAAGTTTCAACATAAATATGACTTATGAAAAAAATGTAAATATAGTTTAAAATCACCTATGTTGATTCCATTAGCATTTTGTGTGGAAGATCCACCATAAGAGAGGCCGCTGATCACTTTTTTGCCGGTTTAATACATCATCACGCGGAATTTCAGTAATGCATTAGAAACATGGTTAATTTTCTAATGTACCATCTAAAGTATAACAAAGTTGAGTGGCAATTTTATAAATATAGGTATTTATACTTCCTTAGTGGCTAGCCGGCATGAGTATTTAGCTTGTAAAGAATAATGTAGCCAGAATTATAGATTTACGAAGGATAAACTCAACACATATAAGAGCCATAGATGGAGAAGGAGCTATTAGGTAGTTAAGTGGTTGTCAATATTCTTCTAATTTAAAGGAAGTGGTGTATCTTCAATTTCATTTTGAGAAAAATAGGAAATTTTGCCAATTTGTTTCTAAGTTAGTTATTCAAAACCACCTGTCTTGGATATTTACCTGTATGGAAAGTGGATAAAATATTGATTTTTCCTCTAGGCCAGGAAAAAACCAAGCCTAGGTCCTAGTAATAGATATGCCTATTAATATCATGCATATGTTGATGGCTGCCGTGATGATTTCGTACAACGGATTATATGCATCTTTTGTGATCCTTCTTCGTGGGGACTCTAATGTTTGATTTTTCATGGACTTGATTGAGTCGTATCGACACGCCAATCAATAGGATGCTATATTCAACTACCAGTCAGTCCGCGTGACCACCTATCATAGGAAGCAAGTAGAAAGCATGATAACATTGTGTAAGTCTAATAATAGGATCTTCATGGCATCACATTATTATGCCTCGCACAATGAAAGATTCATTAATTTATATTACAATACAATCCATAATAAGCCGATGTGGCACAACAGTTAATAAAGAGAGGTGATATCAATATCATTCTCTATTACGGTATCATGATGCAAATATCGAGAAAAACTAATAGAAAATACAACTTGTAAATTGCTTTGCATTGAGATTTTATAAATTAATAAACATGAAGTTACTACTATACTATTTTGTAGTGTTATGTAAAAATAGGTCATATAAGTATCATATTGTATTAATCATGACACATAGATATAGAAAATACTAATAAAATAGACCATGTAAATAGCTTTGCGTTGAGATTTTATAAATAAATAAATATGATGATGTTCGGATACTAGTTTGTAATGTTATGCATTATGGTGTTAATATCACAAACTATTATCCTATAACGTATACTGCCATATGATTTTTTGATGGTATGACTTCTTATTAAGTACCATCCCTCTATGACGCCAAAACATCAGTTGCAACTATACATATTGATATGATAATATATCATTGATAGCGGGGCCAATATTTTGTAATCAAGTTTCAATGTATGACTTATCAAAAATACCTACAGATCCTTTAAAATCCCCTATTTTGATTTCGTAAGCATTTTGTGTGGAAGATCCATTATAGAGACTACTCATCACTTTTTTCCCAGTTTAATAGACCATGGCGAGAAATTTTAGTCATGCATTGAGAACATGGTTTATTTAATTTTGTACCATGTAAACTATAATCAAGTTGAACAACAAAATAGGTAATTCTTCTTACTTAGTGGCTAGCATGAACATGTATTTAGCTTGTCCAGAATAATGTAGCCAGAATTATAGATTTAAAAAAAATATTTCAACACATCTAAAAATTATAGATGGAGAAAGAGGTATTAGGTAGTTCAGTGGTTGTGAATATCCTTGTAATTTAAATGGAGAAGTGTATCTTCAACTTAATATTAAGAATTATAGGAAACTTTCCCATTTCATATAAGTTAGTTGTTGTAAATCACCTGCCTTGGATATTTACCGGTATTGAAAAACAGATAACACATTGTTTTTTCTATAGGACACGAAAAATACCTTGCTTAGGTCCCAGCGGCAGATATGCCCATTAAGATCCACATGCATATCTTGATGGCAGCGTTTATGATTTTGTACAACAGATTATATGCATCTTTTGTGATCCTCCTTCGTGGGGCCTCTTATGTTTGATTTTTTGACAAACTGGATTGCATTGTGTCGACACATCCATCAATAGGATGCCAGATCCAGCTACCGGCTGTGCCGCGTGACCACCGAGCATACAAGCAAGTAGCAAGCTCGATATCATTGTGTAAGTTTAATAATAGGTCATTCATGGCATCACATCCTTATGCCTTGCACAATGGGAGATTCATTGATTTATATTATAGTACAACCGATAATAAGCCTATGTGGAACAAAAATTAATAAAGAGAGGTCATATAACAACTAGATGTGCAGGGGTGTTGATGGTGGTGAAGCTGCTTCAACTAGATCTGGTGGAGCGGAGGAGGCGCTGCTCGTGGTGGCCGATATGTTGTGTTTTTTCCGGCGCCAGGAAAGTGGAGGTGCAGCCATTGGCGTGGGCAGCAGGACCAACGACCGGTGGATGCTGCGTGGCAGTGAAGTCATGCGGTCGAGCGTCTTTGCGTGTTTCCTGTTGATCGGCCCGTTGCAATAAAGAGCGCACCTCGATGAACAAGGGCATCAGCCACATCGGAGGGATGAAGGATGCCTGTTTTTCAAAGCACTCGCTAAGCCTGATGAGAAGAACGTTGATGAGTTGTCTGTCATCGACTAGATTTCCATGCTCACGAAGTTCATCAGCGATCGCTTTGAGATGCTAACAGTACACACCCACATGGCATCACCTTGCACCGTGTTGCGGAGTTCAGTGTGAAGACTATTGATGCGAGCATCGACGTTGTCCTAGAAGAGTCGAGGAAGAGCCGCCCAAATGTTTTCGGTTGTAGATCCACTGGATAATTGAAAGTTCATATTTGACTCAACGCGGATAATGGGGGCGAGGGACAGATTCATCTACAACATGATACTGCATATTGCATCAGCCAAGGTGGATGTCGAAGAGATGAACCAAGTGAGAGTAGGTTTGGGAAACTAGATCTAGGGTAATTGGTATGAAAGGGCTAACACCAGTTATGGTGTCTACTAACATGCCATTTGGGTGGAGGGGGTGGTGGAGAAAGAGGCTTTTTCTGTAGCAGCTGCTGCTTTTTGGGCGATGTAGCCCGGAGGCAGCGGCAGGGTGGGAGGAACACCCATGGCCTAGGATAGAAACTCTGATACCATGTAAACTTTGTGTTAATTACATGATTGATTGAATCAAAGGGGGTACACGGGATTTATGTATTACAAAGCTTTGGTCGTGTCACAACCGACTTGGGCTAGATCAGCTTGCAGAACAAGTCTATCTATAATCGTATCAAACTAGTCTAATAGTGGGCTTCTCTGGACGATGAGCACCGCTAGCTCGTCCTATTCGAACGTTGCCGCCTTCTCTTTTGTACATCTTCCCTTCGATTGGCTACACCTTTTTGTACTTAAGCCAGTGGCAGGGCCGGGAAGTTTACTATACAAGAGGGGGCGTCGCCTAAGAAGATGGATCTGTCGGGAGTCAGGAGCACTAGTGGTGAAAAAGCCGTAAGTCGTGAGATCGGGACAGGGATCGCGATCGTTGCGAGAAGTAGACAATCATTGCCAGTGCCCTTATTCTAACCATTGTTCTTGTGTGCTATTTTTTGTTTCTGGCTCTATGGTCCTGTGCTGGCACGTGAGTCTTCCTGGATACTACCTCCATTCACAATATAAGTCTTCTTATCAAGCTAAAATAACTTTCTAAAAAAGGCTTATATTATAGAACGGAGGTAGAACAATACAAAGGTCTTGGCTCATTGCGTGGCTCGCCATGTCCTTGGATAGAATATGCATGCTGGTGCGCTAAAGCAGCAGCGACAAGTCGAAGATAGTCGAATCCAAGACAGTTGAATAATAGGAGGATGAAGGCAGACTAGGGTGAATCTCATGTGAGGCCATTTTTCATGAAGGGTTTTGCTTTGGTGCCCCCCTTCTCGAAACTTACGAAACTGATGACACAAGGACGGCCAGAATTAGCCCATACCCATTCGGTTCGGAATGTAATCAGGGTATTGGCCAATCCTACACATACTTGTGTTTTGAATTTCATAAGGTTGGGGGAGCGGATGGAAAACGAAGTACACTGCCTTTCACGTATTTCCTTATGTATTGCAGCCATAGTTTTAAAAACTGCAGCCATAGTTTTAAAAACCGGACCGGTGAGCGAAACAGTGAAGCAACTGGTTCAATGGTTTACTGATCAGAACACTGATTCAGATGGTGATAAAAAACCATTATTATTAATTAAAGTTTATTCAGATTTAGGAACAAAAGTAACATAAAAGTAGATATTGGGTATATTTCAATATATATTCACAAAAGATGGCGAGCCGAACTGCTTTTGAGGCTGACATAGCGCTATTTCTACATAGGAGAAGGTTGTGAGTTCTATTTTTGTTGTATCATATTTTTTTACCAGTTTTTGCTGTTTTGACCGGTGCATCTTAAAAAATTAGTGCAGCCGTCGACTTAGATTTTTTCTAGTCGGACCACCAAACCGTTTCCGGATTTTAAAGCTATGATTGGAGCACACGGCCTGGGTGTCCCACGGTGGATCACGCTGGTGACAGAGTTGAAGCAGCGGCGAGTGGTACTCAAAGCAAGGCAAGTCGAACAAATGGGCAATTGTAACATTTATTTAATCAACGGTAACCGGCCCATCCCTTGATTTATTTAACTGAGAAAGGAACATTAAGACAAGGAGGATGTTGTAGTTGAGCACAAAGTTACAATTGCAGCCAGCGTCTGCAGGGCCAAGCTAAGCGATAAAGCGCGAGGTGGGGTCAATGGCAAGGGAGCCAACGCCACCGGTGAGGACATAGCTCAAGGATATGCAGCTCAGTTCCTCATCCTTCTCCCCCAGCATCTCGAATCGAATGGTGTAAACACCCTGCATCATCATCATCATCATCATCATCATCATCATCATCATCATCATCATATATGAAACCGGGATGAACCTAACATCATCATAGTACGTAGTCGTAGTAATTTACAATGAAACAAATAAATAGATGAATCTTACGTTTGGATCGGTTGATGGCATGTCTAGCTGGTGAGAAACCTGGAAGTCAGCAGTGGCCGGGCAGGAGGTGAGTGTACACATGTCCTCCGCTTCAGAGTGCACATCGAAGGACCCACACGTAATAGAACTAACCAGCTTCCCCCCATTGATGATGGTCTTATCTACATGCAAATTAAGGGGGAGATTAGTTGATAATTCATTCATGGCAGAACAAAGGAACTGCTAGCTAGGAGAAAGGTACTAGTTCATTCAATTTACCAGTGGAAGCGTAGATGGTGAAGAAGTTTGGGTCGCCGCCGATGACCACATCCGGCATCATCTTCACGCCGCTCACTTTCACCGGGTAGTCCTTGCCCTTATCTGCAACCAAACATTAATTCACATGGAAAATGTCACCTCGGTCTGCTCCTCCTTCTCTGTGAACCCAAAGGAGATAATAGGACGCTACTCACCGCAGTATTCGAAGGGGATGAGGGAGGATGCCGACGGGATAAGGACGAGGAGGATGCAGCTGGTGGCGGCGGCGGCGAGGAGGCTCTGCTTGCTCGCCATGGCCGTCGATTGGGTTTGACTTTGAGAGCTGATGAACGAGTGGTTTGTGCCTGCCTTCCGGGGTTGATTTATACTGGAGTAGTAATTATTATGACAT
Organism: Avena eriantha; assembly: GCA_910589775.1. Taxonomy (NCBI): domain Eukaryota; kingdom Viridiplantae; phylum Streptophyta; class Magnoliopsida; order Poales; family Poaceae; genus Avena; species Avena eriantha. The sequence goes on along the minus strand of OU342742.1, from coordinate 112,506,832 downwards.
GCACGTGCATTGAGCGAGGCGACCTACTAGTAGTGACGGAGGAGTTAAGATCAACAACTTGTGTCAGATTGACAACTTTGTATGATTTCTAGATGGATGGACCAAAGTACTACTAGCGCTTTCTAGCCAAGTGACGGCCACCCTTAAATTTACACTGATTTCTTTTAGAGATCGCAGTTTGGATTGATTTGTGAAACACATACTACCTCCTCGGTTTCAAAGCTTAATGTTTCGGAAAAAACAAGTTACGGAAAGTTTGATCAAGCTTTAAGAAAAACTATCAAGAACTATATATGGTATTACATAGTTACCATATGAATTATGTTTCATGATATATCAAACCGTATGGATTTCGTATTGTAAATATTAATATACTTAAGTAAAATTTGGTCGAACTTTACGGTATTTGACCATTGGAAAAAAAATACAAGGCTTAAGCTTTGAATCGGAGGTGATAATTCCAATTTTCCTCACAAATTGTGAACTCTTCATTCCTAAATGGGTCAGACCGTCGGCAACTCACCCACATGTGCTATATTGGAAAAAATTGCATTGCTACCAAAATTGCGGCCGAGGGAAGGGGCGCAGAGGCAGCCTTGGCTGAAGAGCTGGCCCGCGCGGAGGGGTAGGGGCAGGGCGGCGTCCGACCGACTAAGGGGAGGTGCAGGACAGAGCGACGTTGGCAGGTTAAGGCGAGGCGCAGGGTGCTGCCGACCAAGCGAGGGGCAGGGCGTCACCGTCCCCGTCGTCATCAACCCACAGGTGGCGCGGAGTGGAGGTCGGCGAGCGGCGGTCGACAAGCTAGGGCGGGTGCGGCGGCTGCAGGAGGGGTGCGGGGCGGGATCGGTGGTTGCGAGCGCGGCGGCCAGCGAGCGCCGTGGATAAGGAAAAGAGAATAAAAAGGAAAAAAATATAATATAATAAAAGGAAATAAAATATAAACTTTAATTAAACCATTTTTTCCGTTTATATACAATAAAAAAAATGGACCATAAGATTAGAAGATACATATATAGATGTGTTCCATCTTTTCGTGCCCATGTCAGTCTGACAGTGGGTCGGTCTTGTCAGAAACGGTGTTAAATGACTTTAGATGGTCGATTACACAAAAGTTGTAGTTTTTCGCGACTATTAGGCGGAAAAGTGGTAGATTTTTGGAAAATTACCGAATTGTGGTAGTTTTTGAAACACTAGCCACAATTATGGTAGCAAAATGCAATTTTCTCGCTATGCTGCTATACTCTCTCCTCGTTGCACAAGTTGAGTCGAGAGCCGCAGCATGCAGATTGTGTGTGATTAGATATGATTCTTGCATGCAGATTGTGTGTGATTAGATATGATTCTTGCATGCAGATGGTGGTCATTCCGGTAGCAGAATGGTGGTGCCAAACAGCCTGCCCTTCCGGCCGTTTCTGCGAGTTCTCAGCACCAGGGACAAAAACAGGTGACACTTGGTCATTGTGTCAGGCTTGTGGGTAATCATCTGTGCTCTCTGCAGATCTCTGCAGGAAACACAAGTTGACCTACTCATTTAATAGACTTTATTGTGTGAGGCTCCTATCCGATCTCAGATCTACGATCTTCTGCCACCGATCTCAGATCTAGTATGATCTTCTGCCATAAATCTCATATCTCCTTATCTCTTGTCACTGATCCTGGAATAATTTTAGGTAGGCATAAGCATTAACAAACAAACTCCCAAATATTCCTGACCACCCACTGTCAAAATTGGTAATGCAACATCGGTGGGCTTTGAAATGGAGTGCAACATATACTAGACAACAAATAATTCATCCTCCTTTTTTCATCGCTATCACTAGAATTCTATAATGACATTTGATACTATCCACACTCCGAAATGTAAGTCTCTTTTGTATTGCAATTCGAACTGCTAGAAAGATCGTAATCCAGGGTTGTTATGTTCCTGACTTTTTCCCCCTCTAGTCGTCTTTTTATTTATGTTCTAGATCAAATATATTACTCCATAATACATCTATTCTTTATTTTGATGTCGGTCAATTTATTTGCGTGCCATACCCTTTACTAGTGATTACTCTGCTTTAATTTCTTCTCTAATCCTTGTTGCAGATTATGTACCAAGTCCCAACTCTGGTGACTTCATACTTATTGCAGATTATGTACCAAGTCCCAACCATGCATGTCTAAAAGTTCTTTTACCAAGTGAGCCAACTTCCAAATATGCCCCACAGCCGGTTGCTCGTTTATACTCCGGCCGTTTCAATGAATGAGGCGTCCTTGTTTTGTGTGTTTTTTCTTTGATCAAGAATTATGCGAAAGATATAAATATTATTGATATAAATTTAGCATGAGTAAATGGAACTGGGGGTCATACAACTTGTCACGCGTGTGCACATAAGTCACATTTCTTTTAAAATAGACAACCCGATAGCAATACTTGTCAAAGCAGGTCCAAACAGGTCAATCGATACTGATTCGTGCACCGCTGCAGCGCACTGTTGGGAAGTACCCGACCACGCGGCTGTAGTCCATGTCAGAGACGGAGCGGATGAAGAAGTCGTAGGGGGGCTGGTCACCTCCCCGGTCGCCGCCGCACGTCGGAGGTTGCAGTGCTGCTCCAGAGACGCCACCAACCGCTCAGGCATCACTCGCACGTCACCGACAATGTTGATGAAGAGCGCGTGCCCGCAGTGGAGCTTCTCCCTCTCTACCATGCCGGCCGTGCATGCGTGGATGATGCGCAACATCTCCGCTCTCCGCGCCTCCATGTCTCCTGTAGCTAGTACTGACCGTCACGGATGCGAGACCACGGCAACGCGCCCCCACTCAAGGCCCGACCACCGCCACTCACGGGTGCCTCGCCGCGGCCACTCACAACCGCGACTGCCTCACCTTTGCCACCCGCGACCGCGGAGAACACATCGGGTACTTCCCCGCCACCTCTCAAGGCACCGCCGTCACTAGGCACGCCGGCCCTAGCCACTCCGCAGTCGGACATTGGGAATCAGTGGCTTCGATTTGGGAATCATAGCTAGGGCTCGTTGATACAAACACGTGACATCGGGAATCAGTGGGTTCGATTTGGGAATCATAGCTAGGGCTCGTTGAGACAGACACGTGAATGATTGAAGTGCCACATTTTTACATTTTCTTCCCCTCAATTTTAGTACTGGGCTATCTCACAAAACTACGGTCCCTAAGATGCATGTGCCGTTTTTTTGTCAGAAACCGGACAGTTGACCAGTTTGTAACCCGTGGTGCACGCGTTTGACAACTAGTGTAACCAATTTGACTATTTTACAAGAAGTGTTTGATTTTTCAGCTATATTTTGATAAACTGGCAAAATGCGTCCATCAATTGTTCACATCCTCCGGGTTCTACTGTTGTAATTTTAATCGGCCCAAAACGCGTGCTAAGATGGTTGCTCGTTTATACTCCCTTGGTTTCAGTGAATAAGACGTCATTATTTTGCGTGTTTTTTTATCAAAAAATACGCAAAATATCAGTTGATATAAAATTAGCATCATTATAAACTACTTTTCATTCAGAATCAATGATACTAATTATGTGCAACATAATCAAAATATTATAGCTTAATTATTTTTGTCAAATTTCAACATTGGAATGCTTGTCTCCCTTATTATTTCAAACGGAGGTAGCAGTAGACTTCATCTCCGCTCTCAGCGTAATTAAATAATCTATCTTCCGTCATCTCATAACTGTTTATACTACACAAGTAGGCTTCAACTCTAATTTATGTGAACTCCCAAATATGCCTGACTAGCGGTAGCTAGTTTACAGTCTCCATTATTGGTTAGCGTTGTGTAAGACTTATGCATATGTCTACCCACTGGGGCATTGTGACAGGACCATGGTTAAGTAAACACTGTAATCTTCTGTAATCTCTGAACTTTGGAGGTAGCGGACCTAGTTTAAACAAACTCCTAGAGTACTATATATGCCTGACTAGCCACTTGCTTTTTTAATAGGCTTCTGCGCAATTAAACCTCTACCGATCTCAATCTTTTTTTGAAAGCATAAATCTTTATTACAATAACAGGGGCAAACAACCATAACTCCAGACGCATTAGAATTTTCCCTAATTTCACTAGTTGGCGAGAAAACTGATTTGCAGATTTCTTTCATAAAACTTGATGCTCAAAAACTAGGAGCGCAACTGTATCTTCAAATTATATATCATGGGATGCCACCATTTGGGAGAAGTCTTGGTAACATCAACATAGAGCCAACCCCAGGAGATCTGAGTTAGTCTCAAAGACTACACAGATTCGGTAGGTATATAAACCTTGATAAATGAACTCCCAAGTATGCATGACTCTCCGCAATGCAGGGTCGGTAGGCTGAAGCTTTAATCAAAAGAACTTCTACTTCCATCCGATCCAAATTAATCTTCTCATACTTGTCTACATTTGGATTTATCTAGTCATATTTTAGTGCTAGATACATCATACAAATTTGAGAACAATAATTTGGATTGGAGGGGGTAACTATATTCGCCTCTCTGATCACTGCCAGGAGCAATTTAAATGAACTTCTAGATATACTGTATTGTGTCAGTCTTCTTTGGAATTAAACATCTGCAACGGATCTCCAGTGTCTGATTTTCTGATTGCATTGTGTCAGTCTTATGTATTGCTCTTTTAATAGACTGTGCAGTGTCAGTCTTGCAACGGATCTTCTACCATTGATCCCCGACGATACCTGACCTGCTGTGATTGATTTCCAATTTTGCTTGGTAGGTTTAAACATTAATAAACGAACTTTTAAATATCAAAGGCTTAAGAGGTAATCATAGGAAATGTTGTCTAGAAAAAAATATTATTTTTTGATGCTCTCCAGGTTGTAATGGACTTAATTTGGATCCATCAGTTATAAAACATGCTAAAAAAACATATCCAAGAAACTATAGATAAGATTCATACATGAATTAGACCCGAGGTAATGTAGCATGTTAAAGTAGTAGGCATTGATATATACAAAACAGATGTTTTTTTGGATAAGATGGGTTAATTGAGCTAAATGGTGGATTAATCGAAGATCCGGTGAAATGTGCAACAGAATAGATGTAGAGGCTGTGAAACTGTAAAAAAAAGACTGTAGAACCGATAAGCTTTGCAAAAGCTTGAAGTGATAATCAGTTGCAGGCTGAAAATCAATTGGATGCCAAAACAGGCCCGTGTCGGACCTGGGTTTCTTTGTATTGATTGTCAACTTCACGGCAGTACCAGATCGATCACGTGCATATGTATGCTAGGACGACGGACCGTAGTATACGGACTGGACTGAACACACACCTTAGTGTATTGCTTGGAAACCTATACGTATAATATGACTCATACTCGTATACCCAACAAGTTGCTGTATATGGCCCTGAGATTACATGGAGTGAATCTTAAAATCTCAAGTGGGAACATGTGTGTAACTCAAAAGACACTCTCAGAGAGTAAGCCTCTTGTTGTAGTCTTTGTAGGCATAGGAGGTTGCTCGCCAGAGGAAGAGGGCAAGGCCTGTAGCGTTAAGGGTGGCAAGCAACCAGTAGAAGTAGTCAAGGTGAGCGCGATTAAGGTTGTCGGCGAACCAGCTCTCCCCGCCGGCGCTCCTGGTGATGCTCTCAATGAGGGAGATGAGGAAGACGCTGATAAAGTTTCCAATGCCTAAGACGCCGTAGTAGAGCGAGAGGCCCAGGCTGCGCAGCTCGTGTGGCATCTGGTCGTAGAAGAACTCCTGCATCCCGACTTCGGCGAACACGCTCGCCGTGGCCATCATCACGTGCTGCGGCATCAGCCACACCCAGCTCATCGGCACCGTGGCACCGCCATCGTCCACCAGGTGATGATCGCGGGCCACCTTTAAGCGGCGAGTCTCCACTAGCGCCGCCGTTGTCACCGCCGCAAGCGAGAGAGCTATGCCTGTCCCCAAGCGTTGCAGCATGGTCAACCCCGATGGGTTGGCCGTCACGGAGCGGAGCATTGGCACCAGTACCCTGTCGTAGAAAGGAACGAACAGAAGGATTGTTGCCGGGCCAAAGAGCAGCATGGTGGCAGAGGGCAGCTCTATGGAGCCAATGATGCGACGGTCTAGGGTGCGGCCCTGCTTGTTGAAGAGCGTCATGATCTGCGCGAATATCATACCGTAGGATAGGCACGCCGCCCAGATCGGTAGCAATTGCAGCAGGCTGCGTGCCTCCTCTACATGTTTGGCAATGGCCACTTCTTCTTCTTCTTCTTCTTCTTCTTCTTCTTCTTCTTCTTCTTCATCATCATCTACCTTCTTCTTGAGAAGCACAACAAGCAGGGTCCGAGCAAGGAGTGTGACGGGGTTGTCGGCGCCAGAGTTTGGCGTGTATAGGCGGTAGGTGGAGGTTCCGATGAGGAAGACGATGACGCCGCAGAGCACCGTGGCGCATAGCATGCCGTATCCAATCGCCCACCCAAAGTACTCCTGGACATATCCGACTCCACCGAGAGCGACGGTGGTACCGATGGCCAAGCAGAAGTACCAGAGGTTGAAGAAGGAGCTGCGGGCAGCGTTGTCCCGAGGGTCGTTGGGGTCGAACTGATCGGCGGCGAAGGCCAGGGCGCATGGATAGTCCGCGCCTTGCGCCAGGGCTACCAGGCACAGAGAGGTGTAGAACAAGGCCAGTTGCAATGAGCAAGGATTTGATCCAGCTGCTGATGCTTGTACCGGCGGCTGGAGCATGGACGCAAGAGTCATCATGCCATACCCCTGCACATGCATTAACACATGGATCCGCTTAATATTATACATGGAAAAATAAATAAATGTTGGAGCAAGAGAAAACAGAGCAGCATGGTGTGATATTACATAGTAAGTACATACCAAGACGTATAGGGTAAATGCGAGTAAACAGAGCAGCATGGTGTGATATTACATACTCTACATCATTTTTAGAAAACTAATTTAGCTATCTCAAAAAGCTTACATTTTGGAACTGAGGTAGTGCATACCAAGACGTAGAGCGTAAATGCGAGTATGATGGATCGGTAGCGGCCCAGCCAGCAGTCGGCAACGAAGGCACCTAGCAGTGGCATGAGGCTGGCCGTGCCGACCCAGGCGTTCACCACCCTAGCTGCGGCGGCGTTAGATTGGCCTAGAGGCCCTGTGAGGTACATGATGAGGTTGGCCTGCACGCCGTAGAAGGCGAAACCACTAGACACCTCCAGCACTGCATTCATTCATGGCGTGCGTAGATCAAATTGTTATATATATATAATTGGAACATATATACATAGATACATACCGACGACGAAGAGGGCAGAGCGCCAGCCGCCGGAGGTGCTGGGGTTCACCGGGCGGCCGCGGTAGTCGCAGGCGCCAGCCAGCGGCGACTCATTATCCGTGCCTGCGCCATTAGCGAGAAACGGGGCCTCGGTGTCCTCCTCCATTGCTAACCTCTCCTCCTCTCCTGGCTTGGCTTGCTTGCAGAGCGAGAGTGATGGAGCTAGCTAGCTCTCTAAAAAAAACAAAAGCACGCACATGCTAGCCAGCTACGAGTCGACCTCACCACCTGCTGCCCAGGCCCAGCCCAGATCTGGCCTCAGCGTTTTGTAAGGATTATATCATGGAAAACCTGTGGTTCAGAACCTACCCGTAACTCAGTACATACTGTATTAATTTTGAACTAGTTAATATGCATGCGGAAGGTAACACATATCCATTTCATGATTTTTATTTAGGCAATACCGATATGTTGGAGCACATGTGAGTCTCCCTGTGTTGTGCCATTTTCAAATGTCGCCTCCGATCCAAATTAATATTTTTTAATTTGTCTAGATTTGGACGTATCTAGCACAAAAATATGATTAAATACACCCAATTCTAGACAAACCTGAGAACCTTAATATGGACTAGAGAAAGTAGGAAGAAACATGATCTCACCGTTCGTCATTCACACTAGTTTAAAGCACACTAGCTAGCTACAAGCTGCTGCAAGCGTAACCTAGTGCGAGAAGCTTTGCCCACCTCAACCGGTATCAACCTTTGGAGATTCATGTCATAGTCGCAGATCATGTAGGTTGTGAGCATGTTCAGTTCATCCAAGGCAAGAATGATGTTTCCTAGATGACAAGCAAGCTATTCAAAGGTCTTCGAGGCTTCTTGAATCAAAAAGGGGGATTTTTCAACTTCTACTATTTTGATGAGCACATATGTGGCTTCATGTGTCATGTTATTCACCTGAAATGGGGACAAAAAGTATCTGGTTATGCTGGTTGGATGTGTTATCAGTGAACTCGTAGTCAGTTTGGAATTGTATGTGAACCTGATTCTCTACTTGTTGGTTTGGAATTCTACGTGAATCTGGTTGCCTAGTTGGTTTGGAACTGTATGTGAACCATGTTCTCTGTATATTTGTAAGATTGTGTGATATCTCCAAGTTAATATATGTTGTGTTGATTGTTGTTGTGATTTACTGTACTTTCACAATTTTTTTCCTCATGTGATTGAGACCATGTTACTGCTTTAGATCGAGAAGCGTCATAGGAAAGAGCCGGATCCTGAGACGGGATCGATGCGGGTGAGCGGTGGCAATGAGCTCCGGAATACGAGGTATCGGTCAAAGTTTGCGGAGTTGAATGGTGACACAGGGGACCCTCTCACCTTGTACTGGGACACCAAGGTTGTCGTGCTGGTGCAACAAGGCAAGATGAATGGTCGCTTATGGATTCGTGATGGCTTCATCGATTCTTCGAAGATTCCTTCTATAAGACATGTCAGTTGTGACAGGATGATCTCCTAGCCTTAAGTAGAGACCCGCCCGACAATTTTAGCTGTAGCTATTGACCATATTCGGGTATGTTATTCTTCCTCGGTCATCCACACTTTGTTGCATATTTTGCATTGCAAGATTCATGACCTTCCGGTGAAAAAACATAGCTTGAGGTGAAGAGACAGAGGGAGGAGGCTAAGGCTAATACTCAATGAATGGAGTATCAGATGAGTCGGCAACATTAGACGTTGATGCGGACGTAGAAGATGATGGAGTGGATGACATAGAGGATGTCATCCTACAATGTATGGACTTAGCGTTTCGTGAAAAAGAGAACACTAGGTATTTCATCGGTCGATCGGAAAAATAAGGAAGTCGAAGTCGTCTGATTGTTTATGGACAAATTGATTACATATTGCTCAAGGCTTTTCCCGGTCCCTCTCCGTTAGCTCCTCCTAGCATATATATAATACACTGGGTACTGGGGCCATATACGGATAGGTTTACAAGTTACAATTACAATTGTAATACAATATCGGTTTCGATTTCCTTATTTAGCAAGCTATGCCTTCTATCGGATGCTTCCTGGGCCTTCGTCTTTGAGTTTCGTGGGCTATAAGCCATCATGTAACCGGGGTAACTAATCATAAGAACCCGAGTAGTCATACCCATGTCAGTAGCCCCCGAGGCTCCATCTAAATAGCAGATTCGGGTTGAGTCTCAAAGACAGTTTTACCATAAACCAAAGGTTCTCTTTTGTTTAAATCATTGTAGGGATTTGGTACAACAGACCTGATGCATCCGACGGATCGGGAATCGGTTAATTGCTCCCAGGGCAAAAACACTTAAAACCTACATCAAATTCAAGTCCCCAGGCTTGAACTCGAAGTTTGCTGGCGTAATTCAGTTCCGGCTGTTGAGGACTTATCAAATCTTGAATTCCAGTTCTATTATTTTAGGTACCCAATGCGTCCATCAGGATTTTTCATCGTATCATTGATAGGAATAATTTACTAGAAGAGCACATTCATGTGCGATTATCAGGCCACACGGGATAAATCATGAGGTCTTACCTTCATGTCGTGGACACGACATTCAGACTTACTATCTCTTCAGGCGCGGTCCGAGATTTTTGAATTTTTATCGACTTCCTTGTTTCGCTGTTGGAGTTGCTCAAGTTATCAGCTGACAATGTTTCTCGGATGCTTCCGATGGGAGAGGATGTTTTGAGGATACGATGATGTAACACTCATAGGTTCATATCCTTTTGACTATATTGGAGTTTTTATTTTATCGGGTGTGCTTTCAACACACGAGGATAATATTTCTTCAGGTCACGCATTGACCTTATAAGTAGAGCGAATTCTGTCTATCAGGTGCGCAACAACGCTCTCGATGGGAGTAGCCCCTAAGGCTCATGTGTCTAGTAATCCGAGGAAATTTTCAACTCATGTCTTCTTTTTCTAAAATCATCATAATGTCTTTATCGGGTGTACATCCAATGCTCCCGATGAGAGTAGCCCCCGAGACTATGTTCTGATGCTTGCATCGGAACATAGGCTCATAGTTGTGACTCTTCTTTGTCAGGCAACCTGATATTACGGCAACTTATGCAAGCATCAATATATTCTATTGATGGAGCCCCCGAGTATAGGAAAAACTAAAGTTGAGTTTTAGAAGAACTTATTGCAACACCGAAGGTGAAGGTACATGTTATGGCATATTTGCCTGGCCGTTTGGTCTTTACTTAATATAAATTGTAGGAAATAAAATTCTAAGCGTAGAGACATCACAGTTGCGCAATGTTCCATGGATTGGAGTACTTGACACCTGTTTTCTCGTCTTGGAGCCGATATGCCCCAACGGGGATTACTTCTGTGACAATATACGACCCTTCCCATGGTGATTCTAGCTTACGGTGACCATCTTGCTTGAGGCAAAGGATCAGGTCCCCTACGAGGAAGGACCTGGGACGCAATCATTGGATGTGGTAGTTGCATAGATTTTGCTCATAGATGGTTTCTATTTGTAAAGAGATGTCGCGAGCTTCATCGAGTGCATCAACGTTATCTTGAAGTGCTGCTTGAGATGCTTCTTCATTTTATTCGGTCACTTGAGGAGACTCATGAGTTACTTCGAATAGAAGGACAGCTTCCACGCCATGGACCAGAAAGAAGGGTGTTTCTTGTGTCGAGTTGTTTGGGGTAGTGTGCAGGCTCTATTGGACGGAGGGTAAATCATCTACCCAGGATTCTATTGCTCTATCAAGTGGAGCCAACATTCTTTTCTTAATACCATTGGTGACGAGACCATTGGCCTTTTCTAGCTGCCTGTTGGTTGCGGGTGAGAAACTGAAGCAGAGCATACTTTTATACCCATATCCTTGCAGTACTCCTTGAAATCGTTGGAGGTAAGTTAGTTCCATTGTCGGTGATAATACTGTTTGGTACCCCGAATCGGAACACTATTGACTTGATAAAATTCATAGTTGACGTTCCATCTTGACTAGTGACGGGCATTGCTTCAATCTATTTTGTAAATTTGTCGACTTCTACTAGCAGAAAGACGTGCCCTCATGGCGAAGATTTATGAAGTTTACCCACCATATCAAGCCCCCATTGAGCGAATGGCCAAGCGAGAGGTATGGGGTTAAGTTCTGCAGCAAGTGAGTTGGGTTTCGTTACAAAACGTTGACATGCTTCACATGTTCGTACGATATTTTTGGCATCTTGTACTGTTGTGAGACAATAGAACCCTGACCGAAAGGCTTTGGCCGCAATTGCTCGGTTGCTGGCGTGATGGCAACACACTCCTTCATGTATATCCTTAAGGATGATCTTCCCTTCCTCGGGTGTAACACATCATTGTAGCACGGCTGAGATGCTTCTTGTTGTTATGGACCCGAGTAGTCATACCCATGTCAATGGACTTGTAGATCTTTAGCGTTTGTGTTCACATGTGGACCTGTATTATGGACATATGGACTCTGGTTGCTACGAAACGTGTTATGTACTATTTGTTGTTATGGATCTTGCTATGGTCAATTTGTGGACTCTATGGTTCCTATGTGCATTCTATTGTTGCTATGTGGACTCTATGGTTTCTATGTGCATTCTATTGTTACTATGTGGACTCTATAGTTCCTATGTGACTTGGTTCTGTTATATATCTGATTGCATTGCAGGAATGAAACAAATAATAATAACACAAGTATGTATAAACACAACAAAGGCGCCACATTCCAGCAAACTGTGCACCTGGGAGCTCATCTAGCGACTTGGAAGGGCCTTTGCCGTGTTCCAGTCAAATGCACATGGCAAAGAGGTTTCTAGTGGTCGACTTGGCGATTACCCATGTGTGAGGTGGAAACACACCGCAAACATTTGTACATAAAGCACACCACAAAGATGGTTAACCATTCTGACAAGTATCGTGTCAGTATGTCGTGGCTCGCACTACGACGCACGACAAAGTTGTGTTCATGGCAACCTGATAAATCCTTTGTCTTGTGTTGCGGTAGGACACACAACAAACCCGGATGTGGAGACACACAACAAACCCGAATATGGAGACACACCACAAAGGTGAGTGGACGGAACAGCTCACCCCATCGATGTCAAGTCACTTTACATTGTCGTGTGGTGTGTAGAGCACATGGCAAATGTCATGTTCCGGGTGAAAAACAAACGACAACTAGGGTTTCCCGCACCGAAATGTGCCGTGTACATTTTGCTGTTTGCACACGGAATATTCTTTGTCGTGTTCCGGAGAGGTTTTGCTATGCGTGTATCCCTGTTTTCCCCTAGTGTCTTACTTAACTCGTGTAGAAGCTTATTTATGATTTTTTTGCACCATACATTATTTATTATGTGTTTAGTTATACTCCATTTTTTCAACCGTGTTGGTTGTGTTTTGGTCCTGTTGAACTTGTGCTTAATTTTGAATTTGGTTTTATGGACTATAATTTGTACTTCTATCTTGTTGGTAGGGCCAGGCCGGCAAAATCTGAGGCCATGTGCGAACTCTAAAATGTGGCCCTATTACACTATAAAATTCTAACTATTCGACAATTATAACTTATATGCCAGAGTAGCCTATATAGCAATTGGATATATGAATAAACATACCTATTAAACTCCTGGTTGCATAATGCTTATTTAAACAACATCATTATCTTAGTGTTTTTTGAAATGAAATCTTCAATAATAACCTCATAATCAATCTCCAACTCTCAAGTGCCATTGCGACTAAATTAGTGACATTTGAATTAATTCTTCTTCCTTTTCTATGTTTTTTATAACCGGATTCCTGTTTTTCCATGTTGACTGATATGAACACCATAATTAAACAAATTTGGAATTGAAACAGAAGTAGGGCACAACGTCTAAAGACGAAAAGATGCATGGATGAGGGACGCACGGACATGCCAATTGATGGACTTCATCCACAAAATCGGTTTTTTTGGTGATAGGGCTGCAACGCGGCACCTGATCTGCCTGGTTTCATAGCGAAACCACAATTTTTATTGTTTTAAAGAAGAACTAGTCTAGTTTTAACTACATTCTACTCTCGTGGACTTATGCGAGTTGCCACTTGCAACCTATTTAGCGATGATCACACGATTTTTTGAGCCTTTGGAGCGTTATCTCATGTTGCGTACTCCCTCGTCCTAAAATAAGTGACTTGAGTTTATCCAGATTTGCATATATCTAGGGCTAAAACATATATATATATATATATATATATATAGGAAAAATACTTCTTACTCCCGGGTGTAACTACACCCACGTCTCATATGCTGCCTTACGGAAGTATTTGTAATACTTTATCTGTTTGAGTATGTTCATATACTATATCTAAGATACTTCCAAGCAAGTTAGGTAAAAAAATGCAAATACACCCATAGTTTGCACTATATATGTAAAATACCGTCATATTTGTACGTACAAAAGGAGTATGTGAATAAAAATTACATATTACCAAAAAAGTAGTATATATACTACCCAAATATTCTTATATACTTTATACTACGCGTACATACCTTCCGGTATGGTAGATACAGCCTATATAGTGTGAAACACGTGTGGGTGTAACTACACCCGGGTGTAGTATGGATATGTCCTATATATATATACGAGTCTAGAAATAGGCTTTCACAAAAATTGAGGCCCCTTCCCCCCTCCCGCGGCGCACCCCAGGGCGCCGTCGGGGGCTCCTCACCCATCGCCAACCCTCCCCCTCCTTGGTATACCACCCCTTCGCCGCTGCCACCGGCGCTGACCGCGGTGGCGGCGGGCCCGACGCTGAAGGGGGCGAGGAGATAGATTGCGGTGGCTATTTCGCCGGTGGTGGCTGGGGTCAGCACTGGTTCTTCGGCTGCGCACGGTGGCCGGGGCGGCACCACTGGTCGTGCGGCAGTGGTGGCTGTCCCCGGACGCAAGATCCGATCATGGAGATCGGCTGCTTGTGATGGCTGGGCCGATGCCCAGATCTTGTTACGGCGGCGGCTTTCCCATCGGGTTTCGGCGCAAGGTGTGGCGGTTGTGGTCGTAGGTCTAGGCTTCCGCCTAGATCCGCCATCGACGCGACCTTTTGATTGCCTGAAGGTGCGTGGGGAGGCGACACGTGTTGGGTCCGCAGCATAGAAAACAAAAAATTTCCTACGATGAGAACTATGCGCCAAGATCTATCTACTAGGTACAGAGCAACGGGTGGACATACATCCAACGGGAACTTACCCTCGAAGACAACGAGTTTTGTTAACGAGTAGGAACTCGTGGTTGATGTAGTCGTACACTTGCCGATCTCAAGATCGTGAGGAAGTCCGAGCGCCGCAACTCAGCAGCGCATCCGTACTCGCACACACGTTCAAGCCACCGGACAACCTCCACCTCCTCGCTCCAGCGATCCAGCGGAAGCAGCAACTCCTTCCAGTCGAAATGCCACCGGGAACATGTATCTCGCTAATCCGAGACCATGGGGGAATAATTCTAGAGGGGGAGAGAGATCCTTCACAAGGAGGTGTGGGGAAGAAGGGGAGTGAGGGGGGCCTTTTATAGGAGGAGGGGGTGCCCCTCCTTCATGGCTGGCGCATGGGGGTGACTCCTCACCTCCCCCATTCATGTGGTGGTAACCCCTCCATATTAAAATGCTTCTTCACATTCCCCTTTAAAGTCTCCACTTTAAATGCATTAAAATTCTCCAAGTTTAATGCTCTCTCATTTAATAAAACTCTTTTATTAAATTTATTCAGAATTTTGTTAATTACTTTAATTAACAAACATTCACATATAACCCCTTGCAATATTTCGATATCACATGCAGAACCACTTTCTGCAATTTCATCCGAAACAATTTCCGGTTTCTATCGAAACAATTACTGCGCTTTGTAATTCTTTCGTCTGAAACATATGTGCTCCAAAATGGTGTCCGGTAACTCTTAAGTGTGTCATCCTACGGTTCACGAATAATGCAGACATGATTGAGAATCCTCTCATATCAATAATCAGAAGCGGGACCTGGAGATCCATACTGATTCCTACACATTCAACGATGACTTCTGTGATCGTGAGAACCTTTAACGCTAGTAACTAAATCCCTTTGTCTCGCGATATATTACATGTCCGAGATTCGATCATTGGTATCTCCATACATAGTTTAATCTCGTTGCCGACATGCACTCTTTTCTCGTTCCCGTGATATAACATTCTAGTGATCACATCACTTGTTTGCAAGCTATCTTAATATGATATCACCGAGAGGGCCCAGAGTATATCTATCCATCATCGGGATTGACAAATTCCACTGTTGATCCATGAGCCTCAACATAACACCTTCGTAGTACTGAACCCACCTTTATAGTCACCCTGTTATGGTGTGACGTTTGATGTTATCAAGATACTCTTCTGGTGTTAGCAATTAACATGATCTCATGGTCTAAGGACTAAGATTACTTATGAAAGAACATTTCATGTTCCCTATGTTTTGCGTGTTAGATAACAATACTGTGGAGCTTATTCATGTGCGCTAAGTGTGCAGGAAGCTTTGAGGAGGGTCGGATAATCCGCCCCACCAAGGACCGGATAATCCGGCCTACATCATTGCTCAAAGAGAGCCAAGGCGCGTCGCTCGGTATCCGGTCGGATTTTCTCCCGGAAAATCCGAACTGGGGCGGTTTTTCCTTCCCAGGTCGGATAATCCGGCTGTCGCATGGGCCGGATAATTAGGTCCCCAATTTTAGAACAAAAGGAGCCAAGGCGCGTCGCTCGGTATCCGGTCGGATTTTCCCCCGGAAAATCCGAGTTGGGGCGGTTTTTCCTCCCCAGGCCGGATAATCCGGCCCTCGCATAGGACCGGATAATCCGGCCCCCAGAAGTTGATCAAGGGCAAGCTCAGCGTGACGCTTACATAGGGGGCGGACTATCTACCGGATATTCCGAGTTTGAGGCAGTGTTTTCCCCAGGCCGGATAATCCGGCCCCCAAAGTGTCCAATGGCTGGTTTCTGAAGGGGATATAAATACCCCTTCTTCCCCAACATTCAGAACTCTTGATTCATTTGAAATTGTCTAGACATTGTGCAAGAGCTCTTATTCTCTATCTCCCACTTCAACCACCCGAAGGTCTTGATCTTTGGGGGAATTGAAGGAGGAGAAGTTCATCATCATCATCAAGAATCAAGCGCTTCAATTCCTCTCCATTCACTTGGAAAAATCCCTGATCGAGTATTCTTTTCAATAACTAGATCTTATTTATTGTATTTTATAAATTTGTTCTTGTGGAAGCTTGTTGTCATTTCGGGAGCCTCCAAGTTTGTGGAGTTGTTGCCCCGCTAGTTGTGTAAAGGCGCCGGTGCCCGCCTCGAAGGGTACCTATAGTGGAAAGGTGGATCAGGCCTTTTGTGGCGAGATCCATCGGAGAACAGGGTGAGGCCTTTTGTGGCATGGTGGTCTTAGTACCGCGCACCCCTCCAATGCAGACGTACTTCCCTTAACAAGGAAGGAACTGCGGTCAAACAAATCCTGTGTCTCCGCGTGCTTCACTTCGGTTTACCCGTTCCTCTTCTACTCGCTCTTTACTCGCTAGTAGATAGGTTTGCATATAGGGAAAATTCCACCTATGAGTTTATCTGGTGAATTTACCCTTTGTGCTAAGCCTAAAATTGAAAAAGTATTAAAAATTGGTGTAGCACCTATTCACCCCCCCTCTAGGTGCCCATATGATCCATTTCAATTGGTATCAGAGCCCTGGCTCTTAAATCGGACTTAACCGCCTAAGAGTAGTATGGGTACCAAGGATGATGGAAATGAGGCTGTGGATAAGGTCACAATGGATGATCTCAAGTCGTTGGAAACAACCTTGTTGAAATCCTGTGAGGCCAAGATGGAGGATATAAATCAAATGATTGCTCGCCTTACATCATCCATAGCCCAATATCCATCCTCCTCTGAGGCCGCCACACCATCATCTAAGGAAAAGGGTAACACCGGATCCAAGGATGATGATGTGGAAGGTGAAAAACTTAATTGTTCCACCTCCAAGAAGGGAAGTGGTAAGGAGGAATATAGTGAGGTTCGCCACGTATATTCCCCCGACCCACCTATCCCTCATCCTCATATAAACAATAGGGGTGATCCACCCAAGCTCACTGCATCCTCCTTCAATCAATGGCAATTCCTAATGAAATCTCATGTTTGCAGCTCTTCTATTGAATTGTGGAGGATTATTGATGAGGGTTTTCATATTGGAGATCAAACCAACTTAACGAGAAGAGAAGTTGTGGACAGCCAGTTGAATGCCACCGCTCTCCACAAGATACAGCTGGGTGTGGGTCCCAAGGACATGCCACACATTGAACATCTCAACACAACTAAAGAAGCTTGGGATGCTCTTACCGATCTCTTCATTGGAAATGAAAGCATGAGAAGAAACATGTATGATGCCCTTAGTAATTAAGCTGAGGGATTCTACATGTTGGATGGTGAAAACCATGAGGACATGTATAGAAGACTCCAGGGAATCGCAACAACATTTTGAAAGCATGGGGCCACTCACATTGATGATGCATGGATAAAAAGAAAATATGTGAGTGCCTTAATGCCTTTCGAGCCAACGGACTTGAAGAGCCTGCAAGGTAGACATAACTATCATCAAATGACATCCAACAAAGTCATGCAAGAAATGGCGTCATTCAAAGTGGCAGCAAAGAATGCTGAAGATGCCCGTGCTTGGGCCATTGGAATGCAAAAGGGTGTCAATGTGGCTCTCAAAGCCAATGTTGTTGAGCAAGAGGAAGATGAAGGAGCTTTTGAGGGGGTATCCATGGACTGCCCCGATGAAGTCAAAAATGCTCATGGTGAGTACATGGCATTTTATGCAAGGAACTTTTGGAAAGACCCTGCCAAAGCCAAGTCTGAACTTGAGCGCAAGAACGGGTCAAATGGAAGAAGAGAAAGTGGCCCAAGATTGAGAACTTGCTTCAACTGTGGAGATAGAATGCACTTTGTAGCCGAGTGTCCATATCAAAATAGAGAAGACAATGGTGGCAGGCTCATTCTTAAAGAGAAATCTAAAGCACCTAAGAAGAAGCCATTTATTAAGAAGAATGGCCCTTTCAAGAAGCAACCCAAGATTGTCTTGGTAGCTCAAGAGGAATATTCCTCCGCAAGTGAAGATGAAGAGGATGATGATAGTTCCTGCGAGGTGGCTGCTATAGCCACCTCATCGACTCCCTCATCTCTCTTCGACTCACCAAACGAGAATGTCATCAACAACAACGCCACTTGCCTAAGGGCAAGAGGGTCCGAGGTATCAACTTCTAGCTCTTCATTTCCTAAGACTAACGTAACTTTGGATATGGATGATCATGACAGTCTTAAAATGAAAGAAGAAGTTACTGCTTTGGATACGTTTTTCACTAACCTACAAGGTGAGCACAAACTTCATTTTGATGCTCTTATGAGTCAACTTGCTCAAGCCGAAGATCTTCTTGAAGAAAAGGGCAGAATTGAAAGAGAAGATGCCTTGGAGATAGCTTCTTTGAAGAATGCCTTGGAAGAGGAAGAGGAAGCTCGAGTATCTTTGGAAGAAAGACTTGAATCCTTTGAGGAGTCACAAGAAGAAGATGTAGCTCAGCTCATTAAAGAACGTGACCATGCTCTTGCCAAGGTAAAGAAACGAAAGAAAGAAAATATTGACTTTGGGGCTGTTCATGCTAGACTTTTGGAGAAGTTTAATAATCTTGAAAGTGCTCACAAGGCATTGAAGAGTGATCATTCTACTTTAAATGAGTCTCATGACCAGCTCCAAACTCAATTGAAATGGTATGATGTGCCAAGTACCTCCACTTCATCCTCTAGAAAAGAAGACCTTGCAAGAAATTTTCAACACAAAGGTAAAGGGGTTATTGCTGAGATACTGAGCACGCAAAGGACAAACAATAGTAAAGAAGGTCTTGGATACATACCCAAGACAAAGAGCAAGAAAAACAAGAAGAAGAAGAGCAAGACTGCTCAAACAAAGACTAGCAACATTACCAATGACAAGACTAATTATGATGGTTTTGCAGGGATCAACAATCCTAACTTTGAACTATATTGCGATTATTATGGTGATGTTTATGCTAGTTATGTAGGGCCTTATGACAGTTACATTCCTTGGTCTATTTGCGTTCCCAAGACCCTTGTCACTAACATGAGAGGACCCATTGAAAAAGGGTACCTAAAACCAAGAAGTAATTTTCTTGCAGGGTTATGCTTCCGGTGGTTCTAAATGGGTACTCGATAGCGGTTGCACGAGTCATATGACCGGAAGCAAGGAGATCATCACGGAGATGCGGCCAACCCATGATCACATAACCGTCTCCTATGGTGACAAGTCAAAATCTGAGGTATTGGGTCTCGGCAAAGTTGTGGTGGCTCACGATATCTCTCTCGTGGACGTCATGCTTGTTGAGACACTCGGTTATACCTTACTTTCAGTTCGCGCCCTTGGTAAGATGGGCCTTGCAGTTTATATTGATGCTGATTTGGTGGTAGTCTTGTGGAGCAAGTCTCTAAAAGTCGCTTTCGTGGGATATGTCGAAAACGACCTGTACGTGGTGGACATTTCGGGGAAAACCACTACAGGCCCGATGTGTCTTTTCGGAAAGGCTGACGTGGGTTGGCTATGGCATCGCCGACTAGCCCACGTCAATATGAGAACTATGCAAAGTCTCCACAAGGGTGGCCACATTCTTGGACTAAAATAAAATGTCTCCTTTGCCAAAGATCGTGTTTGCAGGGCGTGTGTTGAAGGGAAAATGGATGACTCACCTCATCGAAGGAAAACTATTATCTCTTCAAAAAGGATTTTGGAGCTCCTTCATGTGGACTTCTTCGGACCTCCATCTCATGCAAGCCTCGGTGGGAAGAAGTATTGTCTAGTGATTGTTGATGATTACTCAAGATACACTTGGGTTTATTTCTTCAAGTTGAAGAGTGAGACTCAACAAACTGTCATCGACTTCGCCAACGAGGTTCAACGTCAACACAACGTCCCAATTCTGGCTATAAGAAGTGATAACGGCTTTGAGTTCAAGAACTACACCTTAAATGAGTTCCTAAGTGAAGAGGGAATAAGACATCAATATTCCGCTGCATACACCCTCAACAAAATGGTGTAGCCGAGAGGAAGAATCGAACTCTAATGGATATGGCAAGATCAATGTTAGCCGAATTTAAATCTCCATATAACTTCTGGGCTGAAGCAGTCTCTTCTGCTTGTCATTCATCCAACCGATTATACCTCCGCAAGATCGTGGACAAGACTCCGTATGAAATACTTACCGGTAACAAGCCAAACATCTCATACTTTCGGGTATTCGGGTGTAAGTGTTTCTTTCTTATCAAAGGAGTTCGTTTATCTAAGTTTGAATCTAAGGCTTCAGAAGGTATTTTTGTTGGTTATGGTGCCAAATCCCACACTTATAGAGTCTACAATAAGCTCTCCGGAACTGTTGTAGAATCTTATAGTGTGCTGTTCGAGGAAAATGACGGTTCCCGTGCGGAGCAAGTTGGTGTTTGTGATGCAGATGTTGAAATACCCCAAGATGCCATAAGAAGAATGAGTGTGGGATTTTTCCGCCCCATTGAGGAACCCCTTGTGGCGGATTGGGAAGGACAATGCTCTTCCCATGAAGAGGCCTCATCTACACATGCCCAACAAGTTCCCACCACAGGAGCAAATTCTGCACCATCTCCATCAACTGCTGAAGGTCCAGCTATTCCAGAAAACTCTAGGCCGGATTATCCGGTGGACACCGGATTATCCGGCCACCCCGCTCCAGCTGAGCATTTTTCTCCTGGTGGTGAAGATATCAACGCAAGCTCCAGGCCGGATTTTCCGGCAAGCCCTGGATTATCTGGCCCCTCGCCAGTTCAAGCAAGCCCCAGGTTTCCTGATGATGCTGCCACAAATACTCTCAAGCCGGATTATCCGGCCTCTCCATCGGCCAGATTATCCGGCCCTAACTCTCTGGTTCAGCAGCCTCCTGTTACGGCTACTGACTCACCTCAAGGGCACGCGTCATCACCAATTGCTGCTGATATTCCTGTTCCGGATCAAGGTCGAGTAAATGCTTCCAATTAAGACTCAAGTGATGAATCTACTCCTCCAAGAGACAACAAACTTATTGAACTTCGTCGCAAGGCTCGAGCTGATCGAAACCTTGAGTTGAGGGGTCACACTCTCGACAAGGTTGTTGGTGATCTTCGACGAAGGGTTTCTACAAGAAGAGAATTGGCCAGTTTTGGTGAGCATCAAGCTCATATCTCTATGGTGGAACCTAAGAAGGTCTTTGAAGCTCTTGAAGACCCAGACTGGGTTGTTGCTATGTATGAAGAATTGAATAATTTCGAGCGCAACAAAGTCTGGAAACTCGTGGAGAAACCCAAAGAGTGCCGCAATGTTATCGGCACCAAGTGGATTTTCAAAAACAAGCAAGACGAGAATGGAATTGTTGTAAGGAATAAGGCAAGACTTGTGGCACAAGGTTACTCCCAAGTTGAGGGCATTGACTTCGGCGAGACCTATGCTCTAGTGGCTCGCCTTGAGTCCATTCGTATCCTTCTTGCTTATGCTGCCCATAACAATTTTAAGTTGCAGCAAATGGACGTCAAGAGTGCCTTCCTTAACGGTCCTCTACATGAGTTGGTATTCGTAAAGCAACCCCCGGTTTGAGGATCCTAACTTTCCGAACCATGTCTACAAACTCGATAAGGCACTCTATGGCCTTAAACAAGCCCCACGTGCGTGGTATGAGCACCTTAAAGAGCTTTTGTTAGATCGTGGCTTTGAAGTTGGGCAAATCGATCCCACTCTTTTTACTAAGAAGGTTAAGGGGGAGCTCTTCGTATGCCAACCATATGTAGATGATATCATCTTTGGTTCTACTAATAAAGCTTTTAATGATGAATTTTCAAAGCTTATGACTGGCAGGTTTGGGATGTTTATGATGGGGGAATTACGGTTCTTTCTTGGATTCGAGATCAAGAAACTTAGCAAAGGAACCTTTATTAATCAAGCAAAGTACATCCAAGATATGCTCAAGAGATTCAAGATGACGGATCTAAATGGTGTCGCCACTCCGATGCAAACAAAATGTCATCTGGAACTTAACCCACATGGTAAAGATGTGGACCAAAAGGTATACCGGTCCATGATCGGTTCTCTTCTTTACCTCTGTGCATCTAGACCCGATATAGTGTTGAGTGTGGAGGTGTGTGCAAGGTATCAAGCAGCTCCTAAAGAAAGCCACTTAGTGGCGGTCAAGAGGATCTTTCGATATTTGGTTCATTCCCCTAACTTTGGTCTCTGGTATCCCAAGGGCTCCAATTTCTCGTTATGTGGTTATACTGACTCAGATTGGGCTGGTGATAAGGATGATCGGAAATCCAATTCTAGAGCTTGTCAATTCTTGGGAAGATCTCTCGTTTGTTGGTCCTCTAAAAAGCAGAATTGTATATCTCCCTCCACTGCCGAAGCTAAATATGTTGCTGCTACCAGCGCTTGCACCCAATTATCGTGGATGAGGCAAACTTTAAAGGAATACGGTGTCAATTGTGACAAAGTGCCTCTTTTATGCGATAATGAAAGTGCAATCAAAATTGCGTACAATCCCGTTCAGCACACAAGGACGAAGCATATTGAAATTCGGAATCATTTTATTCGAGACCATGTTGCTCGCTGCGATATTGATCTATCCTTTGTGAGCACGAAGAATCAACTTGCGGATATTTTTACAAAGCCACTTGATGAAGCAAGATTCTGCTATTTGAGGAATGAGCTAAATATCATTGATTCCGGGAGCTTGTCTTGATTACCCATGCACTCACTCGTACATCTCAATCCTTCTTTGGTCTAGGTGTGGGCATGGATATAGGGGGAGTGTGGTCCTAACTCATTGGGCTAACCCTCCCCCCATAATGCCAAAAGCAAGTTAAATCATTTCTCGTAATATCATTTTGTGATATGTGAGCTTATTGATGAGTATTGGTCGTGAACCCAAGATATATCTTCGCGGTCTCACATCATACACTCCAACAAGGTGGCCTCGGCCACCGCCCTCTCGCTTGAGGAGAATTGGCTCCTTTTGGATGTTATTAGCTATCTCATGTTCTTATGGGAATCACACTCAATCTTGGCTTTTATTTGATTTGGATTTTGCAAGTTTGAGTGTCTAGTACCATCTCAGTTTGGCTCTCTTAATCGTAAGCCTTCCCCTACCCCTAAGCCATCTATTCTAGCACACAAGTCCCTTGTACACCTTGTGGGGGTGTTGTTTGGGGACGCGAGGGCCCGGTTTTGTGTGTAATAGAGTCCCAGATTTGAGGCCGGATAATCCGGCCCTAGCGGGTTTCATCTTAAAGGGCAGGGCTCGGGGGGGAAGGGCTCATAACGAGCAGCACATCTCCCCCAACCCTCTCCTCCTCCTCAGCCGCCGCCTGACGTCCCCCACCCTCCCCGGAGCCTCTTCGGCCACCGGATTTTCCGGGCCTCCGCGGATCTTCTTCTCCGCGCCTCCGGGTACCTTCTTCCCCTGAAGCCCAACAAAGATGCAGCTCTCTCTCCTTGCACTGTGGACAATGGCATTGTGGGCACTCTGGCTGGTCTTGCTCCCATCTATGCTGCCTTAGTGAGTCTCTTCCGTGACTCCATTACTCCGAGTGGGGGCAACAATGACAGCATCTGTGGTCACCTTGTTCAGCTACTTCAATTTTCTCATGAGGTTGCCTCTTGCAAGGACGAGTCAGTACAGTACAGGCTGGATGTCATGGACTTCATTTACCATGAGCTGTGTGATGCTATGTTCAACTGTCTGTCCATTCCCTATGCACCCTACATTATGATGCTCATTCGTCACCTGCTTCCTGCTGAGGAGTTCTACATCGACTCAGTGCACAAGGCCAAGAAGATCTACACCAAGGTTCGGAAGACCTCTCACCCCTCCTCTGCTCCTGAGGGTCTCATGAGGGATGCTCGCGGTCCCCCTGTGCCTCCTGTGGCCCGTGAGATCAAGCAGCTGAACTGGGTCCAGCGTCACATTCTCTGCATGGGCGTGGACACGCGCAAGGGTCAGTACGAGGCATACAAGCAACGCCATGAGTTGGCTCACTCCCAGCAGCTCATTCTCCACCACGTGTCCGGCCCTTTGGGTGCTCCTCCGGCTCCTAAACCTCCCACTCCGTATGCTCGGTGGAACTCTTCCTCCGGGTTGAACTATGGTGAGCTGGAGCGTCACTTGTTCCCCTCTACGCCTGCTGCTGATGATGAAGATGAGGAAGGTGACATTGAGGAGCTTGAAGATGAGGATGAGGATGAGAATGAAGACGAGGAAGAGGACGAGGACGAGGACTACGAGTGATCCCGTGGGGCGCTAGCATCGCTCTTCTCCCTTTTTGGTGTCTCGTTGCCAAAGAGGGAGAAGTAGTTCTATTAGGTTGTCCGTGGATTTTCATGGGTCGGGCATAAGTACTTGCACTTTTCTATTCGTCATTTTCTTGCTTATTCCCATTTAGCGTTGAACTTTAAATTTGTGATTTGTGGTTGTTTGAGACTTTATGTGGTTGTCTGGATTATGCCTATGGATTTCATATCATGGATTATGCTTCTGGATCTATCTATTCATATCCTATTGATGGAGGTTTATCACGGAAGGCGCTCATATTGGTTATCCGGTAATAATTGTGACTTATGTCAAGGATGCCTTCTCTCTACCTCGGTGGTATGTTTTTGTTGCTCATATGGCTATGGAATAGATTCACCTATTTGTGTGCATTTGTATTCCGATGCAAAACTCTATTATTCACACATTGAGGGGGAGTCTCTTTCATAGTTTCTACTGTTTGTCTTGTGACTTTCTCCTGCAAATCCTAGTATTGTCATCTAACACCAAAAAGCGGGAGATTGAAAGAACATTTCATGTTTTCCTATGTTTTGCGTGTTAGATAACAACATGTGGAGATTATTCATGTGCGCTAAGTGTGCAGGAAGCTTTGAGGGGGGCCGGATAATCCGCCCCACCAAGGGCTAGATAATCCGGCCTACCTCATTTCTCAAAGAGAGCCAAGGCACGTCCCCAGGCCGGATAATCCGGCTGTCGCATGGGCCGGATAATCTGGCCCCTAGTTTTCAAGCAAAAGGAGCCAAGGCGCGTCGCTCGGTATCTGGTCGGATTTTCTCCCAGAAAATCCGAACTGGGGCGGTTTTTCCTCCCCAGGCCAGATAATCCGGCCCACGCATAGGACCGGATAATCCGGCCCCTAGAAGTTGATCAAGGGCAAGCTCGGCACGACGCTCTGATAGGGGGCGGACTATCTGCCGGATATTCCGAGCCTGGGGCGGTGTTTTCCCCAGGCCGGATAATCCGGCCCCCAAAGTGTCCAACGGCTGGTTTCTGAAGGGGATATAAATACCCTTCTTCCCCAACATTCAGAACTCTTGATTCATTCGAAATTGTCCAGACATTGTGCAAGAGCTCTTATTCTCGATCTCCCACTTCAACCACCCGAAGGTCTTGATATTTGGGGGAATTGAAGGAGGAGAAGTTCATCATCATCATCAAGAATCAAGTGCTTCAACTCCTCTCCATTCCCTTGGAGAAATCCCTGATCTAGTATTCTTGTCAATACCTAGATCTTGTTTATTGTATTTGATAACTTTGTTTTTGTGGCAGCTTGTTGTCATTTCGGGAGCCTCCAAGTTGTTGTGGAGTTGTTGCCCCGCTAGTTGTGTAAAGGCGCCGGTGCCCGCCTCGAAGGGTACCTATAGTGGAAAGGTGGATCAGGCCTTTTGTGGCGAGATCCATCGGAGAACAGGGTGAGGCCTTTTGTGGCGTGGTGGTCTTAGTACCGCCCTCCCCTCCAACGCAGACGTACTTCCCTTAACAAGGAAGGAACTGCGGTCAAACAAATCATGTGTCTCCGCGTGCTTCACTTCGGTTTACCTGTTCCTCTTCCACTCGCTCTTTACTCGCTAGTAGATAGGTTTGCATATAGGGAAAATTCCACCTATTAGTTTATCTAGTGAATTTACCCTTTGTGCTAAGCCTAAAATTGAAAAAGTATTAAAAAATGGTGTAGCACCTATTCACCCCCCTCTAGGTGCCCATACGATCCATTTCAACTTCGTATGATGTTATAGCAATATAAACGTAATGACTTGATCGTAATGCTATACTTCGGATGAATGTTCATCACATCATTCCACCAATGTTGTGACCTCGTTATTAACAACATCCAATGTCCATGATCAGGAAACCTTGATCATCTTGTTAATCAACGAGCTGGTCTATAAGAGAGGCATAACTAGGAACCCTTTTTGTTTATTAAACACACATGTATTGACGTTTCCGATCAATACAATTATAGCATGCAAAATAAACATTTATCATAAACATGGAATCAGATAATAACCACTTTATTATTGCCTCTCGGGCATATTCCCTTCAGTCTCCCACTTGCACTAGAGTCAATAATATAGTTTAAAAAAACTTTGCATATTGAACACCTATGGCTTTCTGGTGTTGCATATACGCGATTGCTAGTGGTTAACATAATCTCCGGATCTGACAGTTTCAGGTCCGTGTGTATTTGCATGTCTTTGCGTCTCTACGCATCACTCATTCTCAAATAAGATGGCATTGTATAAATTTGGTCCTTTGGTGAGACCTTTAGTTCATTCCGGTTAAAATATGTTGATATTATTGTCACACAATATATCTTCATAGTATTAGCCCACTTTGAACCACACCTAGTTTGATAACAAACTACTTAACACAAATGCCCTCCTTTGCTGCTACTATAGCAGTTATATACTTAGCCTTTTGTTGTAGTATCCGTCACAATGTCTCGACTTTGGAACTCATCCAAATCCATCATGGAACATCCTTTCCATTACATTGTGCCACCCATAGTCTAAATTGAGATAAATTTAATTTGTATCTTGTGAAAAAACTAGTATCAATGTAACACTTTACCATGAACTACCTTTAACTATTTGTCACTTATACATGATATATTCTTAGTTCTTCCAAAGCTCATAAGAATATCTTTACTATCGTCCAATGATCATCTTATGAATCATTCTGGTATGTGCTCATAACATTTAGAGCATAGGACATTCTGGATATATA
The DNA here is from genome assembly GCA_910589775.1 of Avena eriantha. Classification (NCBI taxonomy): domain Eukaryota; kingdom Viridiplantae; phylum Streptophyta; class Magnoliopsida; order Poales; family Poaceae; genus Avena; species Avena eriantha. The sequence continues at coordinate 112,479,435 of OU342742.1, read as the reverse complement.
CATATCATGGTATAATCGATCAAAATCTTCATGTGATTTTACTCACCAAGTGTTGAAACACTTGAATTTTGATCCAATCCTTTCCATGCAGCAAGAACCTTTCTTGTTGTTTCCATATTGAACCCTTTCAATATCTCATATATGTATGTCTGGCATAACCATATTATCTCCTCAATCTATCCATATAGATATTGATGCCAAATATTCCGGTTTTGCCCAAGTCTTTCATCGAAATCTAATTTTAATGAAATTCTTAACTTGTGTCAATACAAGATACATCATTTCCAATCAACAATATGTCCTCTTCATAATGTATTATAAATATGTCTCAGCGCTCTCACTTAATTTCTTGCAAATGCAAGCATCTTCATCATCTCCGATGAATTTAAAATCTTTTAACAGTTTCATCATGGTGAAGATTCCAACTCCGCTATACTTACTTCAACTATTGAAGTTCGCATGCCCTTTTAGCACCCTTTGAATTAACAAAACCCTTCGGACCATGTCATGTACACGTCCTAGGTAAGTTCTATTAGAAGAACCTTGTTTTGTTTATTCAAATACCATATACCAAATTATATGTAGTGGTTGCTACATTAATCCGCCAAGACTATATATCGCTATGAAAGATCAAATCTTATCATAGTCAACTCCTTGAACATTGCCGTAAACTTCTTTCTGACATGTCGACTATTTCATAGATGTTAAACATCCATGTCTTATTTCTTTATAGATCCAAACAAGACCGATAGGCTTCACGCCTTTCTGGAGGGTCTTCCAAGTTCAGAAACTTGATTTCTCGTGTATGGATACTATCATGGATTCTATGACTTCTAGTCATTTTTATGGAGTCAGGGCCCATCATCGCTTCTTTGCATGTGGTCGGTTCATCATTGTCAACACAATAACGACTTGCTTATCGAATCACACTATTTGATTCTTACCGACCCACACGGTTCAATAGGAACTCTAATCTCTGAGATCACACCCTTTGTAATCACGGGAGCCATGAGCATTGTGGCCGACACCGGGACACTTTCCGGCGCTGCGCTACTTAGCACATATAGCTAAGGTTCAACAACCTTATCAAAGTTCTATTGTCCTCCCACTTAACTTTTCACGAAAAATTCCTTCTCAAGAAACTTGACGTTCCAAGTGACAAACTCTTTTGTCCTCGGTGTTATGGAGAAATCCCCAACAAATTCTTTGGGATAACCTACAAAGACGTACTTATCCAACTTTGGTTGTAAACATTTTACTTATGCATAGCATACCAAAATTTAAGAAAAGACAATTCGGGTTTTATCCCAAACCATAACTCATATGGTGTCATTTCAACGGATCACGATGGTGCTCTTTTCAGTGTAAAAGCGGTAGTCTCTAAAGCTTCAATCCTTAAAACATAATGGCAGTTTTATAAATGACACCTTTGATCTTACCTTGTCAAACATGGTTTGATTTCATCTCTCGAATATGCCATACTCCTATGGTTTATCAGGAAACACAATTTCATGGAACAATTCCTGAAATCTTAGGTGTTTTTGCTAAACATGTAACTCAAATATCTTTCTTTATGATCGAATCATAAAGTCTTTATTTTCTTGTTACAATGATTTTCCACTTCATCTTGAAAGTCTTTGAACAATTTTCAAATGTTTCATACTTCTTCCTTATTAAGTAAATATATAGATATATTCACTTAAATTTCTGGAGAAAGTATATGAAGTAAAGGATCCATCGCATATGGCTACACATAATGGACTATGCATATCAGCATGCACAATTTCCAATAAGCTAGTCATCCGTTCCTCTTTGGCCTATGAACGGAGTTTCAATTATCTCGAGGAAAGTCTCACATGCGTCAATTGATCAAAATCAAAGACTCAAAAATTCCATCAACATGGAGTTTCTTCATGTTTTCTTCCCAATATAATTTAAAACAGCGACGTCACTTCATAAGTGATCTTTTAATCATTTGTCTTGCGACATTTTAGCAATAGTGTTTATGGATGTGATTTCTCCCACTAGACTTGTAAAAGTTCATCCATCCTTTATGGAATACTGTAATTATTTTAACAACCATTGTTCTCATAATACCGGAACAAAATAACAATTATTAAAACAAATCTTGAAGGCTAGGTTTGACGACAACGAAAAACAAAATAACACTTTATTTGTTTTCGATGAACATCATCACTTATTCTCTTGCTACTTACTTAGGCATTGCAGTTCATGAATTGCGTTGTCCTGTATGATACTTCATACCAACCAACTCGGTATCCAATACCGAAGAACCACATTGTTTAACAAGCAAGGAATACATCCATAACATGTATATGTTCTATATATCTAAGTTGGACATCTCCAACTTTTTCTTTTCTGCCAAATATTTTATAGATTCTCTTTCAACAATTCATTTTCCTTTTAAAAGAATCTATCAACATCAATAGTGGTGCCATTCACATGACACATAGTACAAAGCATATATAGTCAAACACTAATACCTTTGGACTTGCACTTTGAAGTGGATCACCATCATCAAATGTTTGGTATTCTTTCAAAAATCCATTCTTTAGTAATCTATTAGTGTAGTAAACATTTTACTTACATCTTCTATTCATCCTTATCATGACAACTTTCATGATCAAGCTACTATAGCCTATAAGGAAGAATGACGAGTATAATATCGGTTCCCAAAACCTTTTTGGTAGATTAGGACACATAGCGTCTCCAACCTTCACAAATTCTCATACAATATGAGAACATGTATTTTGCTAAATTATACTCTATCATAATGCAACCAAAAACATTGTTTCAGATATCACAATATCTTTCACACATGATGGTTTCTGAAACAATTTTCAGCTCCAATATAATCTTGATATTAAAACAACTTTTGAATATCAATAATCATGGAGGCAAACATGATACTTTAGATATTAACATTGGAATTCTTACTCTTGATTTAATACTACTTATTAAACTTCTAGGAGTAAATAAAGTTTGCTGAAAGTTTGCAATAGGACTTCTAAACTTTAAATTGACATTCAAAACAATACGATACAGTTCGTAAAGTAAATATCCAGAATTCTATAGTTCTATTATCTCAATTAAAACTAAACATAAGGTAGTAAATAGATGCCAATGACTACAACAAATTATGCAAATTCACTTTGATTTAGTTTATGACAAATTGAGTTCGACTAATCCAAATTAGAAATGAACTCCCACTCAAAAACGATATCCCTCGTGCCTTTTTGGTGATTACATGAACCAAATCCACTACACCAAGTCCGATCATCACGTGAGTCAGTGTAGCTTCAAAGGCGAGCATCAATATGGGCATCATATCAACTATATGACTCATGCTTAACCTTTCGGTCCGTGTTCCGAGGCCATGTCTGTACATGCTAGGCTCGCCAAGTAAGAACCTTAGTACTCGCGTGTGTAAAACTATCTTACACCCGTTGTATGAAAGCGTAGAGTCGAGTACACCCAATCATCACATGATGTCTCGAAACACGATCCATAGAACGGTGTATACTTAAGGAAGAACACATTTTATCTTGATATCTAAATGAGGGATCATCTTACAATGCTACCAAAAGCGCAAAACTAGCAGTATAAGATGCTAACATCTAATGTGTAAAGTGAGATGATATGGTCCATACATTTGATTTCTATCATTTGCATCGTGGTATGATCTCTATCATTCCTTTGTGTGTAAGGCCAAGGTCTATGGAACTTACACGTTGAGTGTGTTGTAAGAGTATCTCTCATACATCTACTTACAACAATACCATATCAAGACACTAGCCCAGCAACGATCTAAACTAGACGCCTCTAATTTATCAATTGCAAGTTTTACGTGGCTTAGGGCTTTCGGAGATAGAACCGTTCTCACCTATGAACATGAACCACAACGAGGATAACCAAGTTATTAGCAACTCGTTGTAAATCAGATATTGACTATAGTAGGAGAGACAAACACCCGCCAGCCACTTATGCAAAACAAGTTGCATGTCAGTCGTGGAATCGGTCTCATGTACGATGACATGTAAGGTTGGTCCAGGCCGCTTCATCCCACTATGCCACCAATATCCAAAGTACATAGAAGATGCAATAACATGATCATCATCGCCCACATATAAACATATGTGTACTACCCGTGCAAAGCACCTACGCATAGATCAAACTCTGATACCACTGTTGGGTCTGCAGCATAGAAAACAAAAAATTTCCTACGATGAGAACTATATGCCAAGATCTATCTACTAGGTACAGAGCAACGGGTGGACATACATCCAACGAGAACTTACCCTCGAAGACAATGAGTTTTGTTAATGAGTAGGAACTCGTGGTTGATGTAGTCGTACACTTGCCGATCTCAAGATCGTGAGGAAGTCCGAGCGCCGCAACTCAGCAGCGCATCCGTACTCGCACACACGTTCAAGCCACCGGACAACCTCCACCTCCTCGCTCCAGCGATCCAGCGGAAGCAGCAACTCCTTCTAGACGAAATGCCACCGGAACATGTATCTTGCTAATCCGAGACCATGGGGGAATAATTCTAGAGGGAGAGATAGATCCTTCACAAGGAGGTGTGAGGAAGAAGGGGAGTGAGGGGGGCCTTTTATAGGAGGAGGGGGGTGCCCCTCCTTCATGGCCGGCGCATGGGGGGTGACTCCTCACCTCCCCCATTCATGTGGTGGTAACCCCTCCACATTAAAATGCCTCTTCACATTCCCCTTTAAAGTCTCCACTTTAAATGCATTAAAATTCTCCAAGTTTAATGCTCTCTCATTTAATAAAACTCTTTTATTAAATTTATTCAGAATTTTGTTAATTACTTTAATTAACAAACATTCACATATAACCCCTTGCAATATTTCAATATCACATGCAGAACCACTTTCTGCAATTTCACCCGAAACAATTTCTGGTTTCTATCGAAACAATTCCTGCGCGTTGCAATTCTTTCGTCTGAAACATATGTGCTCCAAAATGGTGTCCGGTAACTCTTAAGTGTGTCACCCTACGGTTCACGAATAATGCAGACATGATTGAGACTCCTCTCATATCAATAATCAGAAGCGGGACCTGGAGATCCATACTGATTCCTACACATTCAACGATGACTTCTGTGATCGTGAGAACCTTTAACGCTAGTAACTAAATCTCTTTGTCTCGCGATATATTACATGTCTGAGATTCGATTATTGGTATCTCCATATCTAGTTTGATCTTGTTGCCTACATGTACTCTTTTCTTGTTCCCGTGATATAACATTCTAGTGATCACATCACTTGCTTGCAAGCTATCTTAATGTGATATCACCGAGAGGGCCCAGAGTATATATATCCGTCATTAGGATTGAAAAATTCCACTCTTGATCCATGAGCCTCAACATAACACCTTCGTAGTACTGAACCCACCTTTATAGTCACCCTGTTACGGTGTGACGTTTGATGTTATCAAGATACTCTTCTGGTGTTAGCAATTAACATGATCTCATGGTCTAAGGACTAAGATTACTTCGTATGATGTTATAGCAATATAAACGTAATGACTTGATCGTAATGCTATACTTCAGATGAATGTTCATCACATCATTCCACCAATGTTGTGACCTCGTTATTAACAACATCCAATGTCCATGATCAGGAAATCTTGATCATCTTGTTAATCAACGAGCTTGTCTATAAGAGAGGCATAACTAGGAACCCTTTTTGTTTATTAAACACACATGTATTGACGTTTCCGATCAATACAATTATAGCATGCAAAATAAACATTTATCATAAACATGGAATAAGATAATAACCACTTTATTATTGCCTCTTGGGCATATTCCCTTCAACACGATGCTTCTTGCTTGGGCCGACGGACCGGCGGGGGCACGTGGCTTTTGCAGGATTGTATCCTCTTCCGCCGGAGGGGGCGGGCGGCGGATGGCGGCATGGGGGCCTATTGCTCTATCTAATAATGGCGGGCAGTCCTAGGGTTCTTTCAGCATGAAGATAAAGATCTGTGTGTTGCTTGTTCTCGTTGATCTAGCCTGGAGAGGCGGGTTCCGGAAGACTCCACCGGCGAACTCCCATGGGTGCATTATGCTTGGAGATTGCTGGATCACAAAGTATTCGGTCGTGCATACCCATGTTTTTCTGGCCGTCTGGTTTCAGCTGGAGCTTTACGAAGCTCCGCTGTTTGTTACCATCATGTTTCATGTCTTCCATGATCTGGTGAAGTCAGATGCGGAGAATGTCAGGAAAGCAGGAACATGAGGACAGCAATGATGATATGAGTCTTTGAGGCGACGAGGAACTGGCTGCGTGATCCGTGACTCGCGGCATCGACTGTTTGTAGGGCGACAATATAGGAGGAGTTCCTAGTCTTATCTTATAGGGTGAAAATCCAAGGTCTGACCTGAATTGGTTGTGCCTGGCAATGACCTTGTTGAAGGCATTGTTTTGCGAGCGAATACTTTCTCTAGGGTGAAACCTATGATCTTTGATCGGACAACGACGGCGCTTGTGCACTATTTCCTTTTTGAAGGAGTTGCTATTGGAGTGGTTGAACTACTGGTGTTGCTCTGGTGGTGTTAGTGTCGTTGCTTTGAGAAATAGTTCTCTGTAGCGTGACTTTTCTTTTTTGTAATTCTTCTTCCTTGTTTCTAGGATGTGTGCATCCGTAAGGTCGATAGGGCATGCGTTGTTGTAGATGCTGGGTGTAATTGGTATCCCGCGGTTACTCTTTTCCAAAAAAATAAAATAATATACGAGTCTAGACAAGTCACTTATTTTGGTGGGGGACTGGAAGGGCTACATGCTACAAGGACGGGACATGTATCCATTGATCGATCGAATTAGGCTGTGATTCCCTCCTGTCTCCGATAGATTAGCCTAGAATTCCAATGGACGACAGAAGCCTGTGTCAAAAAAATTGGTCCCTGGATTTTATGGCGCTATGCGGCTGCACAGTTGGCAGCCCTGGCGGCCCGGGCCTACTTATTTGTACTGCGAGACTAAAAAGGGCCTTCTCCTATCCCTACCCAAAACATATGGGACAAAAAAAAAAATCCACGGCTGCTAGTCGATTAGCAGAAAATGGGTGGAGACAAAGGCCCGCTAGCTCCACACAAGTTGGGTGAAAAGAATCATCAATCATACTAGCTGGAATTTAATAATTGGATCATATCCTGAAAGAAAAAACAAATTGATAAATTGCTGGGCTAGTGCCCGACCTTGCATGGTGACAAGATGCAGATTTGTTTGCCAATTAATGTGAGTCAATGCTGCATCTACTAGCTAATTATTTAGTCAGGATCTAGATCGGGATCTGCAATAATTGATCCCTAAGATCTAGATCGGGCAAGTGGGTCATGAGTACCAATCCCGACTAGTGTTAGATTTGTTGCATTCGTTAGCTATGTTGTTCTCGCAGGCAGGAGGGACGGTTACTGTTCAAAATTACCTCGCGCGATGGGTTTAGTTAAACTCGAACTTTGCAAACATGAAACAAAAAATATAAGTAAAGAAATCAACATTCATAATTCCAATTGCATATAATATAAAGTTATAATTTTGACTATTCTAATATAATTGATTTTACATTATATCTGTTGATTTTTTATAAGTAAATGGTCAGAGATTGCAAAAATTGACTTTGACCGAACCCACGATGCGAGGTAGATGTGAATGGAGAGAGTGCGTTACTCCCTCCACATCAATTTATAGGGCTTGCATGTAGTTCTAGATTGCATATTTTACCAACATAATACACGATATACATTAAAAAATATACCATTAGAAATTTTAGATGTTATATTTTTAAATGATATTTTTTTTTATAATATACTGTATCTTAGGTCAAATTAATTAACTAGAACTACATGCAAGCGATCCGGAGGGAGCATGTCCTTGGCTAGTAGTATTCTTTTTTTTTCCGAAACTGCTAGTAGTATATGTTGCCACCTGTCGTTTCCTTCATATTTTTATATTAACTCCTAAATATGCCTCGACGGCCGGCGGAAATACACTGTTGGAACTCCGCTCCTGTGGACGTATTTATTTTGAAAATAGAAAAAATATATTTTAAAGCTTCGAGAAATTGAATTAAAATTTTCCATGTAATATTATATTTATACTTGGTCGTGAAAATTATGAAGAAAATATATAATTGTATGTGTCCTACACAAAAATGTAATTTTTTCCAAGTAACACTATAATTATTGGATTTATACTATTCAAACAAATACAAATTTCCATTTTTATCTTTTTTTTGTGTAGGCCACATGTGGTCATATTTTTCCTTGAAAATTTGCACGAGTTCCGAATCTTCCAACACCGAACAAGTATTAAGAAGAGGCGATGACACTAACAACACTGTGCGTCAGAGTTCCGAATCTTCCAACACCGAACATAGCGCTTTATTAGCGGCAGCGTAGGCGACGGATGCCACCGAAATCATGCACATGTATATTAGACATGTACAAAATTGTTATGTACATAAACGAACCACACTTAGGCTAGCGTACACAAGGCATCAAAAACGACCAATACCTCTTCCTTTATTGCAGGGAACGCAGGATCAAGCAAGTGTGGTCTGAAAGGACAGACGCGGAAAACCTCTTCAAGGATGAAAACAGTTTGGAGATGTCAAATTCCTTGGTAGCACGGTTAAATTCCAAGAGAAGCAACTTTTCTTTTGGTTGGTCAGAACTGAAGAATTCTCCTCCAGGTAGTTGAAAGCAGAGAAGACATAGCCAGCGCTGCTTTGACGCTGCGAAAATGTAACCCCTTAATAATCCAAAGCTCAAATAATGTTTAACAAGAGAATTTCTGTTAATCTCAACTGATGTTTTTGCAATCTGAAATTGCATCTACCTGATGATCAACAGCTCTGGCGCTTCCTGTGCAGAAGCCACCATCGTTAGCTGATGCAATTCCCATTCCAGCTGTGGTGATATCAATTTTGTCAGTCTACACGGTGTAAGGAAATTTCAGAACTGGAAATAACAAGGCTAGGAGTAAACACCAAGCACTCGGTGGATTGCCATAATGTTCAGCAAGGCCTCGTCCGGACTTGCCAAGAACACCAAATGAATGGCTCTCCTTCAGAATAACAAGAAAACTTATATTTCTCCCTTAATTTGATTATCTCATCCAAAGGGGGAATGTGATAAGAATTCTGCAGTTCACCACCACAGAGTGTTTCTTCCCAAGGTTTATATCTAAAATATTTCAAGGGTTTACAAGCAAATTCATTATTTGAAGTTGAAAGCCTGAATAATAAGGAAAATGCTACACTTATCTAACATAACATTGTCACCAAAAGAAGAACACATGGTGCATAGAGTCCACAACAATGTAGCATCTAATCTTCTCAGTACGTTTGTTTCCACGAGTAAGTTTTTCCAAAGTGCTAGCGTCTAATCTTAACTTGTAGTATCTGTATACAATATATATATATATATATATATATATATATATATATATATATACACACATATATACATACATGATATTCCATTTTTTTCACGGGCTTTGTGGATTCAATTAGGTAACTCAGTGTTGGTATTAACTATTTTCTCTATTCCACAATACAGTATGTTTTTGCAGGCTAAAATAATTTACTAAAACATACTATATATGTTGTGGAATGGAGGAAGTAGAAGAAGCATCGATGTTACCATGAATGCCTAAGGGGATTCGTCGATGCAGCTGGATCAGTTTATAAATATTTGGACTAGTAGAGTTTTATTATGTCTAAGAAGCATCGACATTGAGACTTTTTTCTCTGCACAACAAATGTTGAACGATAAAATCTAGCATTTATTGTGGCATGTTTATCACCGAAAAAACATTTGACCTTTGCGATGACTCACTTGTATCTTTTAACAATCGAAAGAATAACCAGTATAGAAGCACGGGTTAATGAGTACTAGTATCAATAAAGATGGTGGGTGAGCATCATTTTGATGCAAATGCCAGGGGGTTGAAGATCCATTTTATTACAAAGGAATAGTAGCAGCAGCAGCACCGCAGAATGTCTGTGTTTATTACAAAGCAAGCAAACTGGAAATTTAAAGGGAATGGACTGAGTGATGCATATGGCCTCTTGCTACTACTCACTAGGTAATAGTAGTAGGATAGGTTATATGTAGAGTTCAATGACCGATCTTAGACCTAGGATAGGTTGGATTTTGTAATTAGTAAATCCTGCTTCCTTGATTATGTTGCTCCACTCGTGCTCATATCGTTCTTTGGCCATGAAGAGCGACATCATCTCCATGTCCATCAAGAGTTGAGTTTGGAGAAGGTCTAGGCCTGGCGAGGGAGCCCCAACGACGGCATCGATGATGATGACCTTCCCTTTCCCCGCATGGGAAATGACGGCCTCTCTGCATCGTTTCAGGATCTTCACAGAGTCCTCGTCGGTCCAGTTATGCAGCACGTACTAAGTAGGAACCAAAATATCCAACAATATATAACAGTTGGTTAATACTAATGTCAACAAATTAAACTACTACAACGAACTTGAGTAGTAGTAGTAGTAGTAGTAGTAGTAGTAGGTGGCACCTTGAGTAAGATGACATCGGCAGGTGGAATGAACTCCATCATGTCCCCAGCAATGAACTCGACATTATTATTATTATTATTATTGTCGGCGGCCTCCGGAGAAATTTCCTGAATGACATGTGCGAGGTCAAGCACCGAACACTTGACATGTGGGAAGGCCTTGGCAATGGCCCTGGCCATGGTACCCGTCCCGCCGGCGACGTCGACGAGCGATCCAATCCCCTTGAACACCTCGGCGCACTGGCGGACCACGAGGTCCGCGACGAAGCGGCTGTCGGCGGCCATGGTCTTGTTGAAGATGGAGTTGAACTCTGCGTCCACGCCCCCGGTGTCATGTGGGTTCTGCCCGTTGGCCATGATGAAGGCCGTGACCTCGCCGTCCACCTCGCTGGTGAACCACTGCCCGATGCGCATGGCGGATCCCATGAACTGCGGCGTGGTCGCCAGCAGCACGCCCGGCCAGATGCCGCGCTCGTCGTCGAGGAGGAGGCGGGACATGGTGTTGAGCTGGTACACGTCGCCGTCGCCGCCCTTGGCCACGAAGACGCCTTGCATGGCTAGCACCTTCATGAGGCGCCACAGGTAGGGCTGTTTGGCTGGAGGGATGGGCACGGCGAGGGCGGCGAGCAGCTCCGCCATGGAGGCGCTGCCGCCGCAGCGGTGGATAGCATCAGGGATCCTGAGCTTCACCGCGCACTGCAATGCGATGGACGTGAGGTAGCCTACGGAGTGCCGGATGATGTCGGCCTCCGCTTGCAGAAGCTCAGCGCTACTCTCACTCTCGGTCTCAATTGAATTGGACCCCATCTCGATCGATCGTTTCCCTTTACACTAGGTATACTATTAGTTTGCAATGGCAATCTCAACTAGGAGCGCACAGGATTTATAGACAAGTGCGTACGTGTGATGCTAGCTAGCTTCCTACTAGTAGTTTTTTCTTTTCAAATAGGACCCTAGCATTAAAATAAACAACTACCTGCACAAAGCACCAAGAGGATGTCGGCGCGCGCGAGAGGATGCTAGATCCAACTGGAGTACGTGCTAGTCCGCTTGACAAAAGAGCCAACAAGTCTGATATAATTGTCGAAATCTAATAAAGGGACCTTCGAGTTCGAGGGGTCGCCATTCCTAATCCTCGCAGAATCGATAATTAGCTAATGTAAGCACACCAATTAATAAAGAGATGTCATATCACTATCATCGGGCTGGATCCCGTAGCCGAAGTGCTTGGTGGGCTAGAAACTGACCGAGAGGTGGACCGGACCAGCCCATAATGGTCTGGAGGGTCCAAGGGACTTTCCGCCACCACTGGTCTACTTGGTGGGCCGGAGCTAGGCCACAGCCCTCGTGGCCCACATATCCCGCCCACCCACCTGGCAAGCGGCGATGGATTCCTAAGGGCGTTGCGTACCTAACCCTAGTAGTGTATCACGCCTCTGATGCCCTAGTACGTTAACTGCTTCGCCAGTAGGACGGCGCTCCAGCTGCGCGAGAGCCTGCTGCAGGAGCCACCGCTACAGGGCCACGAGCGGGGCGGCCAAACCTAGGAAACACAGGGGGCTTGGAGGCAAGACCAGGAGAGATGATGTGGTAGCGACCAGTGGGCTCCTACCAAGAAGAAGAGTAAAAGCAAGCAAGGAGAAGAAGACCTCAGAGACACCCGTACGTAGAGGCCAAGTTTTGCGAGGATGCGCTACTAGGGGAGTGGCAGTGGCAGGGGTCTTGCTCCAGGGCTACCTAGAGGAGCCAAATATTAGAACCTTGGCCTTCCCGGAGTTGGTATGGTAGCACAGGCAATGGGGGAAAATGGTTGCTCATCCCTAACTCGTCCTAGCTGCCCGAGTACTCCCGATCGACGATCTAATTCAGAGAGGACGGCTGGTGCATGGTCGACGCGGCCCCACCCTCCCACGAACGGCAATCGGTCGGGGCGCAAGGAAGACTCATCAGGGGAGGATGATGATGATGGGGACGATGGTGCTAATGACCATGCTGAGGGCAGGCACGGAGGGTCTTCACCTCCACGTACCTCCGCCCCGACCACCACAGGTGGATTGACCACACATTTGCCACCCATGACCTAGGAAGATTCAGGGCTCAGCGAAATGCATGTATCGCTCGACCTGTGCATTGCTTAGTACGGCTCCAATGTTAGCTTGGAGGATGGGTACACGAGACATCTAGATGTGACTGACTGTTGCACCGACGACGACGACCCAATCCAACCCTCAACAAGGGGACAGAGACTCTGGGAGTGTGGGGGATGGAGGTCACGACACTCTCATCACCACGCCCAAATGGTCTGCTAGACCCTGTCTCCTGGCTCGACACCCACCGTGCCGATGGACTCACCATCTCTGGTCCCTACAACGCTGGCACGTCGGGGCATGGAGTCAGCCCTGGTCTTCCTCGACACTCCGGCTGATGACACCATGACGCACCGGAAGTGCCAGCCTCGACACACCACTCACCCCTCTCGCCAGAGTGTGCGGATCGCTCGGTCGAGAGGGGGCGTGGTAGGAGTGAAGCCCACCGTGGCAGCACTGGTAGAGCAGCGGGCGGCAGCCCTGCCGCCCGCAACGTCGACCAATGTACACCTCACTCATCCCTTCCTCCCACAACCAGCTCACCCCCTTTCGGGTCTACATTCTCAGTGTTAGCAGATACCTCTTTGGAGCACTTGGCACAGGTCGTAGCTGACGGTGGTATAATATTCCGTGGCGAACATGGGTTGTGCATGGAGCAGATTGCCACAATCAGGTCAAAGGAGGTCTATGAGGCGGTCATGGCTGCATCCTACGCTCAGGCAGAGCATAGGCAGGTAGACACCCTCATCGCCACCAGACTCGTACCTGCGGGTCTAGGACTGGAAGGAATAAACCTCCTAAGACTAAGAGCGGGGGCCTGTCCACCTCCCAAAGGAGGACATGTGTGAGGCCTCCGAAGGCGACATCCAGGCCTCGACCTCTAGTAGGGCCTGATCTGTCCCCCATAAGGGGACGACCCCTGACATGGTTCCTAATTGAATTGGCCTGTAATAAGAACATCCATTTGGAACATCAAGGGGTTTGGGTAGGTGTGTCATCAATGCCAACTAAAGAGTATATGAGACAAGAGGACACAATAGAAAGGAAACAATAGACATGACTTCCGAGTCTCAGGATTGGAGGGCCTAAGCCAGCACAAGTTCTCTTGGAACCGGTTGCTAGCATTGGGCCACTCTGAAGATATCCTCCTTGGTGTCAAGGAGGAAACTTTTGAGGTCGAGGATATGGACCGCATGGACTTATTTGTGAGCATGTCCCTCACCCATAGATGATCGGGCCTCCGGTGAGAGGTCATAATCGTCTATGGCTCGACGAACCGTAGTAGAGCGCCCACATTCCTGGCGAAACTAAAAGAGAAATTAGAGCGGAGTCCCATCCTAGTGGTCGTGGGAGGAGACTTCAATCTCATTCTCTCACTCGATGACAAGAGTTCCGTGAACATAGACATCCCTAGAATGTGGATGTTTATTGACTGTATTGCGGATATCGCTCTTAGAGAGATCACTAGAGTTGGCACTAGGTTACCTAGACCAATAATCAGCTGGCACTGATTAAGAGTGTCTTGGATCGAGTACTGGTCTCGGTAGAGTGGGAAGTGGCATTCCTGCTCTGTTGACACCGGGTTCTTACCAGGATAGGCTCTGATCATGCCTCCCTCCTACTTTACCATGGAGGGGGCAGCCCGCCACACCTAAACAGATTCCACTTCAAAAACATCTGGATAGACCAGCCAGATTTTGTGGAAGCGGTTAAAGAAAACTGGACTGTATCTGTGGTTGCTCCTCCGCGCAGATATTACGTTGTGGATGTGTGGCACGACCGTTCCTTGATGGCTCGCTAATTCATGAGTGGTTAGGGGAACCAATCTTGGCATGGCCCGACGATGATAGAAGGCATCCATTCTAAACGAGATTCAGACCCTCGATCACCTCGCTGACATCCATGGGATCTTTGCTGAAGATTGGGCACACCGCTACACCCTGTAATCTTCCCTGATGGAGTTTATATAGGGGAGGAGACATTCTAGCTCCAAAGGATCCCCTCATAGACCTCCTTTCCCTGATTGCCACAATCAAGGAACACTGGTTACTCAAGGGGGATGCCAACATGGCCTACTTCCATGCGATTAGTAATGGCAGACATAGGAAATGCTCGATCCCTTGCCTTTGGGATAATGAGAGACTCATTCAGGACCCGAGGGAACTTTCTGCCCATATATACTCCTTCTATAAGGAGGCTCTTCTTGGAAGCCCGTCGCTCAGGGTCGCGTTAGCGGACGACTTTTGGACAGGCTATGCTAGAGTCACCGCTAATGAGAAATGCAGAGCTCACCCTCCCACTCCTTCTGGAAGAGGTAGAAAGGGCAGTTAGATCGATGAAATCCAGTTTGGCTCTAGACCCGGATGGCCTGCCAGTGGCCTTCTTCTAGACATTCTAGGGGTAAATTCAAGAGTTCTAGGAGTTATAATCGGTAACTGACGAGGGTTTAACTCATCAATGCCCATTGTTATGGACTTGGGTTTTGGAGAAGGAGGGAGCGCTGGAAGCATCAATCGGGTAGCAAACAAGCACACAAGGACGCAAGGTTTACCCAGGTTCAGGCCTCGTAGAGGTCCCTACTCCTGCTTGTCTGCTCGTGGAATTAATAGAGGAATCAAGCTTACAATGGTGCGCAGATGCAATCTGGCGAGGGTTGCGTGTGTCTTCCTCGTCGCCCCCTCCTAGCCTTTATATAGATAGACTAGGTCTCGGGTAGCAGGTCGAGTCGGTTACAGGTTAGAGTTTTCCCTTTTAAACTTTCTATCTTTAGCTTCTCCTTGTTCCGCAAGCAATCGAGAGTCCGTAGATTACTCGAGTTCTCCATTTTGGCCTTGGCAACGCCGTGGGCTTCCGCTGTATTCAGGCCGTATATACCAAGCTCGAGTACCTGTTGGATATACCCATGTCAGTAGCCCCCGAGTGTCCCGTGGAATCGCAGATTCGACTAGGGACTTATGAAGCCTTCCGAGTACATGACTGAGTATTTTTTCGACTGCTCTGTTTGTGTCATACAGATTGTTGATGTGCGTTCCTGATTTAACCGATGTATCGGTAATCAGTTAACTACCTTACGGTAAAACAACGCAATCTACTCGAACTCGAGTCCCCGGACTCGAATTCGGAAAAGTGCTGGTGTAATTCGACTCAAGCCGTGGAGGTCTTACAGGAGTCGAATTCCAGTATATGGGTGTGAGCACTCGACGCGTCCGTCAAGGCATGTTCATTGTACCTATAGGCATGGACATATTTCTGGTAGTGCACAACGAATGCGTTGCCAGGCCTTATCAGGTCTTATCCTCACGTTGTAGGCGCGACATCCAAATTTGTCATCGTGAGATGATTCGGGTGACCATGGAGACATAGTCTCTTTGTAGGGAAAATCATGGAGGCGGTGTCGCCATAAAATTCGAGTGTGGATGTTATGGACACACAGTACGACGTACCAATAATCACAGGGTGCACGACCAGCGCTCCCTATGGGAGTAGCCCCCGAGTGCCTGGTTGAGTCGAAGACTCAGGCAGGGACTAAAGAACTTTTGCGACTGCTATCGTCTTTTGTTTGCTTGTTTCAGTCGAATTTATTTCCGGCGCTCCCTATGGGAGTAACCCATGTCCATAGTCGACTCGTGGATTCGAGTGATTGGGTATGCTTTGAATATCCATATTCCTATAGAGGACAAAAAGAAAAGAAAATCGTAGGGTGCGCGACCAGCGCTCCCTATGGGAGTAGCCCCCGAGTGCTTGGTGGAGTCGAAGACTCGAGCAAGGACTAAAGTAGTCGAAGTCTTCTGCTGCTCAATTTTTTATGACATCAGTGCTGACGATGTGATGATCTCATTTGCCCGCGTGAGCGGGTTGATGGGACGTGACGAGCGATGGGTCCCATTTTCTGACCCTGAGTTAACCAGGCGTGCGTAATCTTTGTTTTCACTGTGCCTCCTCGATTTCCACGCGTAATGGGTGGGTGGGGGACGGTTCGCGCTTCGGGTCCTCCACGTGTCAGTCACGATGGG
This sequence comes from Avena eriantha, assembly GCA_910589775.1. Taxonomy (NCBI): domain Eukaryota; kingdom Viridiplantae; phylum Streptophyta; class Magnoliopsida; order Poales; family Poaceae; genus Avena; species Avena eriantha. Next base: position 112,462,755 of record OU342742.1, on the reverse strand, counting down.
CGCCACGCGTCTGATAGGGTTTTTGCTGGCCGTTGGATTACATCTTCCAGAGGGTTAAGTAGCAGTGCTGCGACGGTATTTTTCCCATCTGCTGTTTTCTCTGCCTTTGCCTCCATCTCTATTGTTGCTCCTCTCTGCGTCCGAGAGTTCGTTCCGTTCGCGGCGCTCGACCAACTCCGTGTTTTCTCGAGCTATTTCTTCGCTCTCATCGCCACCGCAAGATGGGGAAGAAGAAGGGAGGTGTCGCCGCTCATTCTACCGCCATCACTGTCTCTGCCAAGAAGAAGGGCGGCTCTGCCGCTGCAGGCACCAGCACCACTGTCGTCGGGAAGAAGGGCACGGGCACTCGCATCACCAATGGCGCGTGGCGCCCGTCCAACATCAAATCCTCCGAGCTTCGTCTTCTAAGCCAAGACAGAGTTCTATCTCCCGCGGTCGGTGACTCGCGAGTCCCAGGTGGTGAGGTAACCCCTTGTCCTCCTGCGGGTTTTCGGGTGATGTTCCTAACATTCATCATCCGCGGTCTTTCTCTACCCCTGCATCCTTTATTCAGGGGCCTCCTTTGTTTCTATGGGCTCCAGCTGCACCAGTTGTCCCCCAAATCCATCCTCCATGTTGCTTGCTACATTACACTTTGCGAGTGCTGGCTCGGAATCAAGCCACACTTTGGTCTCTTCAAGCGTCTCTTCAAGCTGAAGCGCCGGTCAGCGTGTGGCTCCGTAGTCTACGATGTAGGAGGCTGCGGTATCCACGTCGACTCCTCCGTCACGTATTTTGACATCAAACTCATGGCGTCCGTCCAAGGGTGGAGGGACAAGTGGTTCTACATCCGCGACCAGAAGGCCGATGGAGACCACTTCGGACTCGCGCTTTTCGATACCGCGGCGCCGGTAAGCGTGTAAGAGGAGGAGCTCCTGGAAGAACATGGTGATTCCCGGCGAGTCTGAGGAGACAGATGTGTTGTACGAGCGCAGCGCGTCTGCGACCTCGAGAGTCGCATGGGTAAAGAAGAGGGAGGCTGCGCCCTTATTCTCACGTGGTTGCGCCATCGCGTCCAGCCCCTACAGGCCAGAGTCCACCCTATGTTCCAGTGGGCTGGCACGGACGATGTCACTCGCGTATCTGCCGATGTCATTTCCGTGAGTGAAGTAGATAAAGGGTGTGTGACTGCTCACCAAGTACACCGCCAAGGATGTGCTCCCCAGTGAACCAGTCGTACCTCCATTCGATGCTGCTAATCCTCCTCCTGAGGTACGGTTGTGCTACGAAGTAGCTTTGTTTGTCGAATGCTTCTTTTTTCTTGACTTGTGCTGACTTGTTTCCTATATGCAGGATTGGAAGGTGTCTCCCTGTATGCCCCCTCTTCCTGAGGGGGTTATTCCTCGTGAAGCTTTAGAAGAGAACGAGTCGGAGTTGACCGTCCCTAGTGAGGAGAGAGAGGAGGAAGCCCCCGAGTCTAGCAGTCCGGATACTCGCAAGCGTTCGCGCAGCGAAGATTCGGATGCGTCATCTCCTTCGACTCTGGAAGGCCTAGCTATTGGTGCGGACTCGCCGATACCTGCCGTTCCTGTGAGTGCTGTGGCGCTATCCTCCCGCAAGAAGATGCGGCTGCCGAAGGAGTCGTCGTCAGAGTCGCAGGGCCAAACCTTTGATTTTGACAAGTTTGATTTGTAAGTATACAATTCTTATCTTGGTTCTTTTTTTTGGAGTTGCATGTTCTCCTGAGTTGTTTGTGGCTGCATCATCGCACATGTCATGGTCCACAGGCAGTTCCAAGATTTAGATTCGCATCACGGACCTTCAGGCCATGAGAAATGGTGGCTGAGCGGACTCCTCCTCTCCATTGGGTGGACTCCAAGGCCAGAAACTGAGCGGACTCCTTCCTCTCATGGCAGCACAATGCATCAACTTCTCCACATGATGTGGAGCACCAGATGGTTGCCCGGACGACTGCGCGTCAATCGACTTCAGAGTCACTGGAGGATCATATGTGTGATGTTGCTTCTTCTGATGATTTTGTTGTAGTCGAATTTATCATCCATACCATCTGCTGATCTTTTGTTGTTTCTTCCGTTTGCAGCTCATTGTGAAGGAAGATGCTCGCCTAGCGGAGCAGGGTGCTTGCAATGGGTCGCCAGCATGCAATGCTGGACAATCGCCATCGCGTGGTTGAAAGTGAGTGTTTTTGCTTCTTCTTCTTCTTCTTCTTCTTCTTCTTCTTCATCCTTGTGATATACTCGACTGACGGTCTGTCTTTGAATGTTTCGCAGTTGAGCATATTGCTCTCCTTCGCGATGCCCCTTCCGTCGAAAAAGGCGCTCACCGCGGCGGTGAAGGGTCGCGATGAGGCAGTCGCAGCGCTTGACGAATCGCGGAAACGTGAAGAGGATTTGCGCGTCTCCATCGCGGCTAGGGGAAGTAGGGAGAAGTGTTCGAGAACAACTCTTCTCGATTGCCAAAGCTCTGCCAGGTACTCCTTCATTTGGATTTCCGTCGTGTCCCTTCTTTCAAATTTGTTATTGTGCTGACTTTTTGTGCCAACACTTGGCTCTTGTGTAGATGCCGGTGGTCTGAGCTTCAACGCCCAGGCGCTCCGTCGTGATGATGCCTTGGCAGGTGCCGTCGACAGTCAGTCGAAGATCGTAGTGCTTCCATCCAGGGGGACGCTGATCAAGGCCAAGAGCGTACTCAGTCGCCTCCGTGAGGAGCTGGCACCCAAAGCTGAGTTAATCAAAATGTAGATGATCGGTGGAGTCCCTTGCTGGAGACATTACTGCAGGCTTCAAGAACTTGCTCCGTGCGGCTGCGCTTTCTATGTCACTCGCGATGGTTCAAGCCCATGGAGTCGAGGTTGATCCAGCTACGGTCTCCAAAGCAATGCCTATCAGCACAGATGGTCAACAAGGTAGTGACGAGGGTTTAACTCATCAATGCCCATTGTTATGGACTTGGGTTTTGGAGGAGGGAGTGCTGGAGACATCTATCGGCTAGCAAACAAGCACACAGGGGACAAAGGATTTACCCAGGTTCAGGCCTCGTAGAGGTCCCTACTCCTGCTTGTCTGCTCTGTGAATTATCGAAGGAGTCGAAAATTACAATGGTGCGCAGATGCAATCTGGCGAGAGTTGTGGAAACTAGGGTGGCGTGTGTGTCCTCTCGCCGCCCCTCCTAGCTTTTATATAGATAGGCTAGGTCTGGGGTAGCAGGTCGAGTTGGTTACAAGTTAGGGTTTTTCCCCTTCAAACTTTCTATCTTTAGCTTCTTCTTGTCTCTCAAGCAATCGAGAGTCCGCAGATTACTCGAGTCCTTTCGTCTGGGCTTTGGCGACACCGTGGGCCTGTTCGTATTTAGACCGTATATACCAAGCTCGAGTACCTGTAGGGTATACCCATGTCATTAGCCCCGAGTATCCAGTGGGATCGCAGATTCGACTGGGTACTTTTTGAAGTCTTCGAGTGCCTGAATGAGTACATTTTTCGACTGCTTTCATTTATGTCATAGGGATTGTTGATATACATGCTCGATATATCCGAAGTATCGGTATCAGTTAACCACCTTAGGTGAAACAACGCAATCTACTCGAACTCGAGTCCCGGACTCGAATCCGGAAAAGTGCTGGCGTAATTCGACTCAGGCCGCAGAGGTCTTACAGGAGTCGAATTCCAGTTATATGGGTGTGAGCACTTGACGCGTCCGTCAAGGCATGTTCATCGTGCCTGTAGGCACGGATATATTTCTGGTAGTGCACAGTTAAATACGTTGCCAGGCCTTACTCAGGTCTTACCTTCACGCTGTAAGCGCGGCATCCGAATTTTATCATGCGGGAGATGATTCGGGCGACCCAGGAGACGACGCAGTCTCTTTGTAGGGAGAATTATGAGGCGGGTGTCGCCATGATCTACGAGTGCGGATGTAAATAATCATAGGGTGCGCGACCAACGCTCCCTATGTAGCCCCGAGTGCCTGGTTGAGTCGAAGACTCAGGCAGGGACTAAAGAAATTTGCGACTGCTGTCGTCTTTGCTTGTTTGTTGAGTCGGAAGATTCAGACAGGGACTGCTAAAACACTTTTGCGATGCTGTCGTCTTTTGCTGCTTGTCTCAGTCGAAGTTGTTTCCGGCGCTCCCTATGGGAGTAACCCCTGACCATAGTCGAACCGTGTTTCGAGTGGTTGGGTTTGATTGCGATTGCCTGTATTCCTGCAATAAGAAAAAAAATCATAGGGTGCGCGGCCAGCGCTCCCTATGGGAGTAGCCCCCGAGTGCTTGGTGGAGTCGAAGACTTCAGCAAGGACTAAAGTAGTTGAAGTTTTCCACTGAATAGCCATTGATGACGTCAGTGTTGACGCTTGCATGACCTCAGTTGCCCGCGTAGGCGGTTTTGAAGGGACGTGACGAGCGGTGGGTCCCACTTTCTGACTTTGATTTGACTGGGCGTGCGTAATCTTATTATTAACTGCGCCTCCTCGATTTCCGCGCGTAATGGGAGCAGTGGAGGGACGGTTCACGCTTCCTCTTCTCCACGTGTCGAGCGCGATGCGTGCCGCGCGTCCAGTAGGGTTTTGTGAGCCGTTGGATTGCATCTCCTAAGGGTTAAGTAGCGATGCTACGATGGTAATTTTCCATCTGCACCCTTTTCTTCCTCGCTGCCATCGCCATTGCTGCTGCTCCTCTGCTTTCCTCCTGCGCTCATCTCCTCCTCAGCTCTGGACCATCTCCGCTTGTTTCCAAGTTATTTCCTGCGTTCTCGTCACCGCCGCGGCAATGGGAAAGAAGAAAGGAGGCGCTGCTACTGAATCCACCGCCACTGCTGCTGCGACGAAGAAGAAGGGTGGCCCACTGCTGCGGGCACCAGTGCCGCTGGCGGCGGAAAAAAGAAGGTCGCGGGCACCCGCGTGACCAATGGCGCGTGGCGCCCCTCTATCATCAAGGCGTCCGATCTCCGTCTTCTCGCCAAGACAGAGTTATTTCTACAGCAGTCGCCGACGCGCGCGTCCCCAGCGGTGAGACCATTCCTGTGCCTCCCGCTGGTTTCGAGTGATGTTTCTTGCTTTTCATCATTCGCGTCTTTCTTTGCCTCTCCACCCCTTCTTAGGGGTCTCCTCTGTTTCTATGGGCTCCAGCTCCATCAGCTGTCCCCAAACTCGATTCTTCACATCTCTTGTTTTATCACCCTTTGCGAGTGCTGGCTCGGAATCGAGCCGCACTTTGGCCTTTTCAAACGTTTATTAGCTAAAGTGTCAGTCCGCATCTGGCTCTTTAGTTTATGCCGTAGGTGGTTGTGGAATCCATGTCGACCATCTGCCACCTACTTCGACATCAATCTCGCCAAGTCCGTCCAGGATGGAGGGACAGATGGTTTTATGTTCGCGACCAAAAGGCCAAGGACGAGCATTTTGGACTCGCGCCTTTCGACCCCGCGACTCCTTGCAAGAAGAAGATGCGTTCTTGGAAGAACATGATCATGCCCTCCGAACTCGCGGAGACAGACGTGCTATATCAACGCGTCTGCGACCTCGAGAATCGCATAGGCCTAGAAGAGGGAGGCTGCGCCCTTGTTAGGACTTGGCTGCGTCGTCGCGTCCAACCTCTCCAGGCTAGAGTCCATCCCATGTTTCATGGGTGGTGCGGGGTGGTGCTTATGCCACTCGCCGTCTACCGATGGCATGTCCGTGAGTGAGGTAGATAAGAGGGTGCGACTGGTCACCGAAGTACACCTTCAAGGATGTGCTTCCGAGTGAGCCAGTCGTTCCTCCCTTCGATGCTTCGAATCCTCCTCCCGAGGTACAGTTGTGTTACGCAGTAGAGCTATGTTTGCGATTGCTTTTTCTGTTGCTTACCTGCTCTGTTTCCTGATCTTCATTGTCTGTATGCAGGATTGGGTGGTGTCGCCTTGTATGCCTCCTCTCCCTGAGGGCATTATTCCTCGCGAAGCTTTGGAAAGGAGGATGAGTCTGAGTCGACCGTCCTTCTGATGTGGAAGAAGAAGAGCCCCCAAGTCCGAGAGCCCAGATACTCGCAACCGTTCGCGCAGCGAGGACTCCTTGCGTCGACTCCTTCAACTCCAGAAGGCACAGTTGCTGGCGCGGAGTCGCCAATTCCCTCCGTTCCTGTGAGGGCTGTAGCACCGTCTTCTCGCAAGAAGATGCGATTGCCCAAGGAGTCTTCGTCGAGTCGGCGGAGGCCACGTTTGATCTTGACAAGTTCGACTGGTAAGGTTTATGACTTCATTCGTTCTTCTCTGTTTTCTACTTGTTGGCTTTGCCCTGGAGGTTTTCCCTTTTCAATGCGAATTTGGTCTTGCAGTCAAGAGGCATCGTCATCTTCTGGCGACGTCGAGTTCGAGTTTTTTAAAGGAATCAGGAGTCGCGACCTCAAGGGCCAAGGTAGAGGTCGAGCGCCCTCCTCTCTCTCCGGCGGCGGCCCACTCCGGGCACAATTCTTCGAGCTCTCCTCACGGAGGGGAGGGAGCATCGAATAGTTGCTCGGATGACGGCTCAGCAGACTTCTTCGGAGTCGCTAGAGGACCATGTGAGTATATATTTTTCCTTCTTTTGTAATTTGGCAGTCAACGCCTTTGTTGCCTTCTCTGATTCCTTGTTTGGTGCAACAGCTCCGTAAAGGAGGCTGCACAAGTGGCGGAGCAGGTGATGGCGATCGGTCGTCAGCATGCGATGCTGGAGACGCATCACCGCGTGGGTCGAAGCGAGTGCTTTCCACACTTGTTCTTTTCATCTTCTCTCTGTTTGGTATATTCGACTGATAGCAATATTATTTGACTGCCCGTAGCTGAGCATAACGCTTTACTGCGTCAATGTGCAACATTGGAGAGAAGACATTGGCCGCAGTCTGTGTGAAGGGGCGCGATGAGGCAATCGCGGCTCGTGATGAGCCCAGAAGCGCGAAGAGAGATCTGCGTCTTTGCCTCTTGCGGCCAGGGAAAAGTTGTTCGAGGAGCAACTGTTCTCAGTCGCCAAGGCCGTATCAGGTACCTTTACTGGTGGATATTTTATTGTTGCTCTTTCTGCTTCTAGAGTTTTGCCGATGGCACT